>OX451735.1:866689843-866967812 GCA_948472305.1 Vicia faba | reverse complement strand
CCAAACAATTGATAATCCTTTAGTTGATATATTACGTAGAGTAGTTGTATACAGTATTCAACAGCTGAGAACGAATTCTATTTAGACATAGCAACAAGTTACTTTCCTTTTACAAGTCCAAGATATATGGTTTTCACCAATGAATTAACATTATTCACTAGTGGACTTTCTCTTAATTTTATCCCCTAGCAATATAGAACCCAACTAACTAAACTTTTCAGATACTTAAGGACTCCTTTAACAACCATTAAGTGAAACTCTCAAGGATTTGATAGAAATATTGCAGACACTCATACAATGCATAATATAATAGGCCTAGCAGCTGAAAGGTTAAATAGGGAATAAAAACACACCTCTTGAAAAAGCTTGTGATCCATCTTGGTGCAAATATTATTTGATGTTCTAAATGAATAAACTATAGGAGTTGTCAAAGTATTTATGTATTTCAAGATTAAACTTCTTCAGAAGTTTCTTTGTGAGCTTAGACTGATGAATATAAATTCTATTTTTTTCTTGGTTGATCACTTCTATTTGTTCGTCCAGTTTGTTTCTAAAAATACACTTTGTTCCAACAATGTTCTTTTGGATGAACTCAAGAAACCAAAGAATCAATATAAATTATAGCCATAGTATATCCATTGTCGCTTCTTCCAAATTCCACATATCATTCTCTTTTCAGTAAGGATTTATAATGTAAGTTTTTATTCTCATATATGTAGTAACCAACCATTGTCCAGAAACTAAGATTGTAGCTTTGTTTCTTCTTTAGGTATATCTACAGCAAACACAAATCCAGATTTTGGATACTCTTATGGGTCCTCTATTGTTAGTACTGACAGTCTTCCTTTTTTTTTTAGGCATTTGCCTGATAAAAAGGTCTAGACTCAATCTATACTTTTTACTTATAAAAGTTTTGCCTTAGATTAGTATTGACTTTAGCTTCTGAACCCTTCAGAACCTTTGGTCCATAAGTCTTAGGTTATTCTTTCTTTATAACTTTTGACTAAGGATTGTTGGGTTATGGTTTCTTCTGAACCTTTGATTGATGAATCTTAGGAATTGACTTCTTCAGAACCTTTGAATTCAAGGTCTCAGGTACTGATTTGTTCATATCCTTTAATTTAGTTATCTTAGGTTCTGGTTGGGTCAAATTCTTACCCTTATCCAAATCATGCACAAAATAAGTTTTCAGAATTGTTTGAGCAATGCTTGAAGAAGACGGATCTAAGGGTTTCTTTAGGAGCTGAACTTTGGAGAATTATCCATTATAACCCATACTTTCTTATTTGATCTTACTTACTCCATATATCGAGGAAGCAAGTTTAGTTCCTCAAGACTTATTGTGATAAAGCTTTGAATAGGCATCTCATGTTCGTCAATGTTTTATCAAAAGCTTTATTTAAAAGAGCATTATGATCTTTTTCAAAAGATCATGATCTCTCTTTAAAAAATTTATGTGTCCTTGCTTTATCTTTGCAACAAGTCATGAGGTCTTGAATGAAAGTAATAAGATCAAAACGGAATAAGTTAGAAAACACATCATCTTCATCTTCTTATTCTGAACCAGAGCATGATTCAGATTCTGCATCGCATGATGTGGGAGCCAACAGTGCTAGATTTTCTTCTCCTTCATCTTTATCCGAACCATCTTCATTATCAAGTTCATCCCATGTTTCCATGAGACTCTTCTTGAATTTGCTTCTAAATTTTTCCTCCTGGAAACTTCCTTTCTTTGATTTGTGCTTCTACAAATCAGAACAATATACTTTGAAATGACCAGACTTCTTGCATTTGAAACAGATCTTCTAGTCATAATTTTTGTCTTTAGAACTACAGCCTCTAAATCCACTACTTCTACCAGAGAATATCTTGTTCCTTTTTTCCAGTTGTTTAAACCTTTTTATGATAAAGGCCATCTCCTTATCATCAGGGTTATCATCACAACCTTCTTCATCAGAAGTTCTTCATATTTGCAAACTCTTGAGGATCTGGAGCTTTACCACCAAATTTATCAGTTACAGAATTTAAAGCCAGTGATTTAGACATATTCACAGGCTCATATCCATTCAGTTCTATTTCATGGCTCTGAAGGTTTCTTATCAAACTTTCAAGACTCAGTGTATTCAGGTCTTTAGCTTCCTGAATAATTGTGACTTTAGGATCTGTATCTAATAGGGAGGCTTCTCAAGATTTTCTTGACATGATCAGATATTGTGTAGATTTTGTTCAGCGCCTGAAGGCCAGATAAAAGAACTTGAAACATAGAGAACATGGTTTCAATATAATCATCGTCCTTCATTCTAAAAAAACTCATAGTGTTATACAAGAAGATTGGCCTTAGCCTTTTTTTTACTTGAAGATTCCTTTCATAAGTAGAACAAAAAGAGTCAAAGATAGTCTTAGTAGTAGACTTATCAATGATCTTGATGTACTCTGAGTGAGGTGGAGATTCTATTAGAATGCCTTTAACTCTATGATGTTTTTTCTACAGTTTCTTATGAGCTGGTGTGAGAGTTTTTCTGTCACAACCATTCAAACATCATTGACCTTAATTTCAATGTCATCCTCAAGGATATCCCACAAATCACCATCAAGACCAATAATGTAGGTATACATATTGCTTTTCTACAATTCAAACTAATGGAATCACCACTGAATATATATGGTCTTGCAGAATAGTGATCCTTTTAAGGAGCACTATAATCGTGTGGTATATGACTGCCAGTAGCATGACTATCACTGGAGTCACCCATCTTGTATACTTTTCTCATCACGATCTTTTTATGTACCATTGTTAAGTTTTTAGCATAAATCATGCTCTGATGCCAACTGAAGGTCAGAAAAATACACAAGAAGGGGCTTGAATTGTGTATGGTGGAATATTTTCCTTCTATTACAAACAACTTCAGAACCTGATTGTTAAGATCAAAATCTGACTATATAGTGGATAGCAGCGGAAATAGATTAAGTGCAGAAGCAATAAGTAAAAGCACACATATAAATTATCATGGTTCCTCTATAACCGAGAGTAATCTAGTCCCCTTGTCTCACAAGAGATTTTCCACTATAATCAAAACCTGATTACACACCGCTTAAGCAAACTCGCTTAAGACTTCCTTGCTCAATCAACCTAGAAAGAGACTTCTGCTCAAGCAACCTAGTAAGAGACTTCCTTTGCTCAAGCAACCTAAAAAGAGACTTCCTTTGCTCAAGCAATCTAGCAAGAGACTTACACTAAACTTCTAAACAAACGGTTTAGATGATTTGACAACAAGATACATGTTGATATACAATCATAATTGTTTCAAAGAGAACAACACAAACAAAGACTCTATCACTTGATATTTCTAAGATATACCAAGATAAGAAGTCTCAAGACTATGTACAATACAACAAATATGTATGAAAGCTTAGTGCAGATTTTCACTTATTGTTCTTGTTGTTTCAATCTTGCTATCTTCCTTCAAATTTTCAGCTCCTTATATAGAAGCAACAAAAGAGACGTTGGAAGATGACTTGCACAAGTGTCTTTGCGGAGAAGCAGTATCCAAGAGAGAGACGTTGGGAGTTGGCACTTTAAAGATCTTTATCTTCTAAGTAAAAGCTTTATCCACAATGTATTTCTAAAGCATGGAGACCACAAGGTGTTGGGACAGACTAAAAAGGTCGTGTCACAAAACCTTGAGCCTTGCACTAGTAAATCCTAATTGACTTTCACCAAAATCTGGCTTTTGACAAGATAGAACTTCTTTACACAAAGTACAAACAGAGGCGCTTGTACTTTATTTTCCAGGTCATCAAAATCTCAGATGTCATCAAACGCCGAGGATTCCAAGTGTTGAGTCATCAGATTCTGATCCTTCAGAATGTGAGTCATTTGCTTCTCTTCATAAGCATTTTAACAGGGTCAGAACCAAGTTAATTTTAAACTTATTATTCTGCACACTTAAATAAATGTTAATATATTTAATTGTTCTTTAAGTATTTTGTTATCATCAAAACTTAAGAATATGACTGATTTTATTCTAACATTCAATATATTAGAAATTAAAATAATTAATTTATAAAAAAAAAATTATTTGAAATATTTACGGAGTACTTTTGGAGCACTCGTTACCACATACCCTTAATAATATTATTTTATGAATTTTAAAAATGATTTAATAACTTTTCTTGTATTATTAAGACACTGACTATATAATTTTTTTATTTCTTATATTATTGACACGTTATTGTTTTCTTTAGTATTATTAAATTTATCATTTACATCATCATTAAATGTCTAATCTGTTTTACTGTAAGTAGGGCTAACGGATAGTTCAATAATTAATGAATGACATCAAATAATAGAAGTTTGAACTAACTAATTTATTGAAATTTTGAATGTGTAACAATGCAATAAGTATGCACAATCATATTTAAATCAAATTATTAATATTTCGTCTTAATATATTATAAATAAATTTGAGTTTTTAATTTATTTAATAATTAATATATTTAATTTATATATAATTTAGATATATTAATTATTTAATGAATTAAAAAATAAAATTTATTTATAATATAGAACAGAATAGTATTAAATTTACACAAGTAAAACATTAGTTAAAAGCAAATCAACAAAAAAAATTCAAGTAAGATTAATTTAATTGATAACCTGATGGTTCATATATCGAAAATTGTTAATTTAATTCTTTTTATTAATATAATATTTCTTTGACAGATATTCTATAAATTATTTTTTAAAATATTTTTGAATTTTAAAGTTCATCGTAAACTTATGTGAGCTTTTGAAATTCAATTCACTTAAACTTTCCTTTTATAAACAAAATAAAGATACATTTTAAATGTTGAAATTTCATTTATAAAAAAGATTATATATAAATAGTAGATAAACATACAATAATTTAATATTTTGACAAAGATTATTTTAGATCATTCGCAATTCACAGAAAAAGTCTTCTAAGTTAAAAACGATCTTGTAAGTTAAAAGACATGTAAAATATGTACAGTTTCATAATTAAATGCATTCTTTAATGCAAAATCACTTAGAATTCAATTAGACAATTGTCTATTTAACATGTTGCATCACACGCAAAAAAGTTTCAATCGTTTTTTATATATAATAATAAAATGTATTATTTCAAATATTCAAAATTATTCTCACTTATACATCACTTTTAATTTATTTTTCTGATTTAAATGTTAGAATGTTAATCATATAAATTTACTCCGACAACGTTGCATCAAAAATATAATTCCACCACGATGAGACAGAACTTATCTATCTTATCTTTCATTTCTAGTCTGAACAATAATTAATCATTTATTACTTTCCTATAATATACTCTATTCATTTCTTTTTAATAATGATTATTGTTATTTGTTATATAATAATTATCTTTTTGTCTATAATATAATATTTGTTGTATTCCAAAATTTGCTCTTCCATTTTTCATATAAGATATTATCCTAGAGTTTCTCTAATATCCAATTTGACTCAAAAGTTGATCAGATAGATTTTCTTCCTAGGCGGTAAGTCAACAATTAGGGTTTGTTATTTCCCAAAGAAAATTGAGTCTCCAAGGTATCAAATGGTCTTCATAGATCTTCATGTCTCCTCAAGGATGTTCGTGCCAAGTTTCAAACCTCGCATTGCAAGTTTGCTTAGTCAAGGATTCAGATGACTGAAAATGACTCCATTGACCCAAAAGTCGACCTTTTGCGAGACTAAGTTCAAGCGATTGTAACTTCTTCATTATTCGATATTTTTGAGCGGTTCTTCTTGCGTATGACTTTCCTTAACGTCATCTCCAATTTCTCTTCACAAATCAAGAGCCAATTACGTGTGGAGAATCACCAAAATTCAAATACTTTAGAGGTCGCTTCATGGACTTTGACCTAATCTTAAGTAACTGTCGTCTGATTTCTAAGAAATGTGATTTCCTTAAATTACAAGATCTTGAGACGATTATTTCTGCATATGGTCATAAGTGATGTCGCTTACGAGTTTGTCTTCAAAGATCGAAGGAAAATTGTGTTTGGAAGACGTTGAAAGTTATCGAATCATCGCAAGTCATTTGTTTGATTTCAAATGTTCTTAACCACAACTGTTTTCTCAGGACTATGATTCTCACGTTGAAGTTTGTTAATTTTACAAGATTGATGAATGTTCTTAAAGCATGTTTGTTTTGGCAATAAAGTTCCATTTTAATCGAGCATGGCGTGCGAGTTCATTTTGAATGCAAGTTTGATTTGGACATGATGTGAAGATTAAGATTTTCATTTTAAATGACCATGGTTTTGGGTTCGAGCTAACCAAGTGGAATCGAATTCTTAAACATTTATTTTGTTTAGAAATTTGATTGGAGTACAAGGTGCATTGGTTTACTTGAAATACAAGTTACAAAAGTCATTAGTGATTGCTTGAAGTTCAAGTTACAAAATTAAGATGTATCATTCAAACCATTCAATTGAGAATTTCAAAGTTCTAACAAAATCCAAGATTTGTACAACAAATTTCATCACTCACAAATTTATTCAAGCTTTGTGTTCATTACATTACAAGTAAAAAATAAATTACAATGCTTTGTTTACAAAAAGAAATTTTGTTTCTTCAAATCTTCTCTTGCTTCATCTTCAATAAATTCATCCACACCTCGCCATGGTTTTCTCTTCACTTTACCTCGCTTGCCATCCACCCTCGTGCCCATGAAACAAGAAAGGAAAAAGTTAGCTAGCATCGTGAAAAAATTATTTGTTAGCAAGGAAAACTCATCATTAGGGTTTGTAGTTAGGAATCAGAATTAAAAGTTGTTTGTTTTTAATCATAATCTCTCTTCTCATATTTTGCAAATCACAAGGTTTGGGCCTTGGTTCACAAAAAAAGGAAAATAAAAATTGCAAACATAGCATAAAGCCCAAGGCTGTCAAACAAGCAACAAAGTATTGCAACAAGCCAAAACAGCAACCCAGAGGCAGGCTGCAATACAGCAGGGTCCAAGCAAAGGCAAGGGCAAAACTGCAAGCTGCAGCAACAACAAAATAGGCTGCAATGCAGCAGAACCAAAACAACATAACAAAGCAGTAACGCTGCCCAATAGCAAGCAGCAAACAATAATAAAACAGCAGGCTAGCGCAACAACTAGGCTGCCAAACAAGTGCAGCAAGTAATGACAGAACAAGGCAGCAGGAACAGGTAAGAACAAATGAAATGGCAGCAATTCAAAAACAACATGCAAGCTAGCACTAGCTCATATAAAACATGCATCATCATTTTCCTTAAACTGCAAACCCTTCAGAATTTCAAATAAAAAGAAAAATGCTTTGCATCCTTGAAAGATGAAAGGGGAAAGATGAAAGAGACAAAAGGATATCACCTAGCAAACAATAGTCCAAAATCCTGCAAAATTTCCAAAAGGAAGCCTTGTATAACATGTGTTATGGCTGCCCTAAACCTGCACTAGGAAAGACAAAATGTTGCCCAAAACTCAGTCAAAATTTGCACCAAAATAGACATAACTTAACCTGTACCCTAAAGCCTAAGGTCAACATACCACATATGTTCAAAACTTCACCAACTTCCCCCCCCCCCCCCCCCCCCCCCCCCCACTTTTCACTCTTATCTCATTAAAAAGACAGCCACTGTTTCACTAAGGGAGGGGACAAAAAACCAAGAGAGCAATATCCAAACACACAGATCACATACAGTAACTCCAATAGAAGTTGTGTGCACCAATTCCTTAACCTTCCTCTAAGTTCCACACATAAATCACAGCATAGAATCAAAAACAGAAAAAAATGATAAACTAAAACCACCTCTCACTTACCCACAAATCTTCATCTTCATCTCCACACAACTTCTAACCTCTCCATGGAACTCTGTCAAACTATATCAAATCTAGCAAACCTTAACCTCACCTCTCTCAACCTCTCAAACAAACACAAAAAGATCCACTGAAACTTGTACCAAAACTCTACATACTCCATCCATCCTCAACCTGCAACATCTTTAGATCTAAACAGCCAGCCATATCAGAACTATAACAAATTCAGCAATACTGACAACTTCGCACAGAGCAACAGAGCAATACTTTTGTAGAAGATCAACATAGCAACAGAGAAAACTACCTTCAGTTTTCTGTTTTTATACCTCCTCTTATGTTTGATTTAGTATTTCTTAATTTTAGGTTTAATCTAATTATTTAGAATTTTAAGTTTAGTTTAGAATTATCTTAATGATTTTAGCTTAGATTTAATTTAATCTTTAGTACCTTTTAATTTTAATTAAATAAAAAATATAAATTTCAAAATAAATTAATTAGTTTAGTTTAGGACTTGATAAATATTTTTATTAATTAACTTCTTTTCTTTAGTCTTAAATTGTTTGTTTAATTTCTTCGTAATAAAAAATACTAAAAGACAAAAAACATACAAATGATTTAATTTCTTTAATAGAATAGAATTTTATTTTTCTTCCCAAATTTCTCACAAAAACAAAAAAAAAAACAAGAATTTTATTTTCATACTTTGTTAATTAATTTTTACTTCATAGATTTTTGTGATTTTCAATTAATTGCTCGATTCAATTTGGTTGTATTGATTACCTATTTGGACTTTTAATCGCATTGATTCATTTCCATTTGTAAATTTGTACCCCCATTCCCGAAAGCTCTGTAATAGCGTAGAATTTTAATTTCCGCAATTTACTATTTTCTTTATACTGTATAGTAATTAGGCGTGTATGGAAATACATAAAAACAACTGCTAGATAACCTAATTTTAAGACAACTTAACTTGAATCCAACACACTTTCACACGTGCATCTCTAGGATAACTTTGCTTGTTGCCTCGGAAATACAGTCATGTCCCTCGAATATGGGACACTTTAGCAAATACCATTCGATAAAAAAGATCGTAGTCCCACAATGTCCCTCGATGTTGCCTTCGGTAAAACGATCTAGTCCCTTATGAAAATTGCTAAAGCGTCTCACAAGTTACCTTCTATGACTGTACGATTGACCTGCGCCTGTCCCTTCACATCTGACGATGGGGCTTCTTACCAAATCAATGGTAAGATAGCAACATCTAAAGGAGAAGAAAAAGAACATTTAAGACCTTTTGAGTAGGTAAGATGCTCCTAGTTGCTCGCTTGCTCACAACAAAAACATTTTATACACCAACACACTCATTTGAAACATTTTCGAAAGACAACACTTTATATGTGTTCTTATAGAAACGAGAGCCATTACAAAGACACTTTTTCAAAATCACTTTCAAAAAACACATTCCACAAACACTTCTTTGAACTATTTTCGAAACAAACACTTTGTACGCGTTCTTATAGAAACGAGAGCTATTACAAAGACATTTTCAAAATACTTTAAAAACCACACCACAAAGCACACTTTCAAACAAAAGCAAGTAATCTAGCAAGCAACTAAGAGCCCGTAGATAACTACCGATGAAAAGGGTGTTAATACCTTCCCTTTTCATAATCTACCCCCCGAACTCAAGAAAACATCTCTAAAGGTATTTCCTGTTCTTTTCAGCCTTTCCTTTTGGATAAAAGAAAAGTCTGTGGCGACTCTTGCTATCCGCACAATTGCGATCAAACGCAAAACAACCAAGTCAGTTCTCCCACCGCGTTACAATATCCTTAATTTTTTATTTTTATTTGATTTTTTTCTCTCTTTATAATAAATAATAAAAGGTAATTGATTTGGATTGGGCCTACACTTGCCCTTCGAATGGGAAGCCCAAAAATAGCCCAAGTTAGGGATCATTGGGCAAATCCCCACCCAACCGTTGGAGGACGTGGCCCACAATCCCACGACAGCCATCTTAAACTGCCCTACAGAAATAAGGGGTTCAACCTTGTTCTTGCAGAGCAGTTGACCAGGGAGGAGTCTACTTGCTGGACTCCATACACACGTAAGCCCTGGCAATTCCTGTTATTGGGCCTCAACGTGGCCCAATAATGGGAACCTTGGCCCAGCGTTGGGGGCTATAAATATCCTTTCTCCTAAGAGGGCCAAGTATTCAATTCAACATCTCTATGAACTCATACTTGCTTGCTCATTCCGCAACTTACTTTTCCATCAGAGTGTCTTACAGGTACCCCTCATCTCATTCAACTTCTGCCGGAGCTAGCTGTGACGGTCCATTTCTGATCCGGTAAGATCAGTGGCGCCGTCTGTAGGAATCTTGGTTCTCCATATTCTATTTACTTGAGACCAAAGATAAACAATTTCCGACTGTCATGGCTGACCAGACTCCATAGAACATGAACATTTGTATCATCGACGTTAATAACACCGCCGACAACAATGTCGGCCTCGACAACGCTGGTACCCGCCGGCCATAACACAGCCCCTGACGTTAATATGCCTGGGCCTTCTGACTATAGAGACGGAGCAACTGCTTCATCATCATCACTGCCTCGTCGACTCGAAGATTATCGGCCACCTCCCCAGAATTACCATCACGTCTAGTTCCATGAGGTCCCCGTTCCCGTCAGGGCAGACGCCATGACCAGGGCACTGTTCACAGCGATAAATCAGACCAACTACCTGATCTTCACCCAGGGAAAAAGATTGAGGGCGCTCGAAGACGATCGGAGACCCCTAAGAAGACACAGGAGACCTCAATCTCCTCCTCCTTGACAAGCAGAGGAACATCCCCAATCTCCCCCACAGAGACATAGCTGGGACATCTCTCGAAGCCCTTCTCCCCGACCAATCGGGTGACGGCCTACATTAGAAAGGGACCAGCCCGTTGATACGGGGAGGCGCGATCACGACCCCTCACGTCAAGAACGAAGACCCCCTGGAGACAGAAACGGCGGAAACCACAAATGGCCATACCGCCCGAGGACCGCTCTGCGCGACCAGGGCCACTGTAACCGCCACTATGTCAGATCTCCGTCTCGCTCGCCCGAATGGATTGAAGAGGACGGCCCCCGCGGTCCCTTGTCCCAAGCTATCATGGAGGCACCCATTCCCCCGGGCATGGAGAAGCCTCCCCACCTAAAGGAATACGACGACATCGCCGACTCGGTCGACCATATAGACGGATTTGAAGCCATGCTACACTATCACAATGTCGGGGGACCGACCAAATGCCGATTGTTCCCCATGACTCTGAGGAAAGCTGTGATGGACTGGTACAAAGATCTCGCCCCGGGGTCAATTACCTCTTAGCGAAATCTGAAGAACTAATTCATCAGTTTATTCACTACTTTGAGACGACACCCGAAGACCGAAGCAGCCCTCGAGGCCATCGTCTAGAGACACGGTAAGACCCTAAGGGAATTTATTGATCGGTTCAACCGGGAGGCCATCCAGGTCCCCTGTACCAATCACATGAAGAGATACCTGCTCGAGAGGGGACTCCTCCTGGGCACGAAATTCAGAAAGGCTTTAGGCATCGAACCACCCCAAAAATTCGATGCCCTCCTCGAGAAAGCTAGAGCCTACATGGACTATGTTGTACCCCAAAATTTGCCCTCCCATATTCTTCAAGATTTGTCAAGATCAATCTCCAAAAGCTTCAAAATATCTCAAGGGTTGCACAGTCCAATTGCCTCCTAACACAGTCAAAATTAGGGTTTTGGTTCTTGCAAAGAAATTGAGGTTTCCAAGGGTCCAATCAAGTCCCATATGCCTACATACATTGTCAAGCATTCATATGTCAAGTTTCAGGACTCACAGCATTAAATGGCACAGTCAAAAACCCTAATTGCTCCACAGTCAACTACAGAGGCAAAATGGTCATTTGACAGTCAAAAGTCAAAAATTTTGGTCAACATCTTATTTTGAAGCCACAATCATCATTTGATCAATTCTTGATCATGATTCCACAAGCATGGCTCAAAAAGTCTCAAGATGCAAAAGTTTCTATTTTTGGACAGCTGAAAAGTCAACTGCAAATTGACCAAGGCATAACTTCCTCATGGTTTATCAGAAAAATCCCATCCAATGCTCATTTTGAAGGGGATGACATTTCCTACAACTCATCTTCACACTCCAAGTCCAATAAATGCTCTCATAAAAAGTTATCAATTTCAACATTATAGGTCATTTTCAAAAGTCAACAAAAAGGAATTTTGAGTCAAAGACCATAACTTGAGATTGGTAAATCAAAATGACATGGGACCAAATACATTGGTTAGAGGACTTCAAGACCTTTCCAAAATGTCCAAGAACATGATCATAGCTTCAAAATTGAGCAAGATATGCATTGGAGAAGTTGGGAAATTTTTGGGAACTTTCAAAAGTCAATTTTGCCTAAAACACTTCAAATTTGCTAATGGGCCCCAAATTCTTTCTTGAATCATTACCCAAAGCCTATGCACGACCCATTGAGCTCAAAATGATTTATTTTCTTATTTTTAATTAATTAATTGAATTTTTATTATTATTAATTCATTTAATTGGTTTTAATTGTAGAAAAATATCAAAGAAGGGTTGTCAAATCTTTTTATGCAGCAAATATACTCCAAATATGCTAAAGATTTCGTGCATCACTCAAGGGGACAAGATCTTCCATAATTGGCAAGGTTTCATTGAAAAAAAGATTGAAATTTCATGATTGAAAATCAAATATTCAAGTCATAAATTCATGGACTTATGGGCTTGTTTTTGACCTAGAATCCTTCACATACATATGCACAAGGAAACCCTACTGAGGCATACACGAAAAAGCTGCTGAAAACTCATAACCAAGTTGCAAAAATTCCAAGAAAATTGTGAAACTGATTTCATAGTTGCAGTACAATTCAAGGCCTGAAATTGCTTCTAATACGTTGTTGGACCTTCCAGGAGTCTACTAGCATCAAGAACCAGTCCAAACGCGCAAGGAATCGAAGAACATAAGCCATACGGTTTTCCATATTTTCCAGAAATTCATATCATAATTCATGCGCATTTGATGCATATTGTTGGTTGTTTTGTATTCACAGGAACCTTCTGAAGCTAATGATATGATTTGATTGCATTATAAGGCCCTGTATCGTGATTTGCCATTAACATGTTTTAGGGTTTCAGAGCTTCAACATTGGGGGTTTTCATATATTGTAAAATTGGACCTCAAGACCAATATTGATGAACTCGTTGCAAGAAGCCTGATTCATTGAGATACTCGCGCCCAATTTATATTAACGCCTCTTCTATTCGCTATTTTTCGTGGCTATGGTTAGTGGGGGTTTAAAACCCCCGCTATCTCATTCGTGTTACAGGTACAAACGAAGAAGAAAGCTGAGCTGTCCAAGCGTGGTTGGGTGATTCAAACTGCGCGCGTATTTTTTTTGTTTATATCATTAACATGTGTTTTTTTATATTATATTTACTATCCATTATATATACAAATGCGTTTGGAAGCTCAGTTGGTGGATGACACGCTTGGCAAGCATAGGGACCTGGGTTCGATTCCCAGGTCCCCCCATATAATTCATAATTTTTGTCCTAACATGTTCTAGTGCAGCTTCCAGCAAATGCCCTACCATACGCACTCACGCTTAAGACTGCCACGCGCTCATGATGATTAATCCAAGGGCCACTGAATGAGATCCAGGGTGTACCCCAGTCAACCACGTCCACTCCATCTGGAAAGTCAAACAAAGGCCTTGTCTTGATGGGCCAGAATTGCACAATTAACCTCCACATGGGCCAGACACCCCCCTTTGTTTGTATATTTAATTTCATTTTCTTTTCTTTTTGATTCTTTTAATTGCTTTAATTATTTTTATTGAATTCACCTAAAATAATTTTCTTTTCATAATAAAAACAGAAAAATCAAAAATACAAATATATTTAATTATTTATTAATTTCTTCACTAATTTATTTTTGTAAATAAATTCTAATAACTAATTTAGTTTAATTTAGGTTTTAAACTTTAATCTTTTTTTCTTAATAAATAAAAAATACATAGAATTAGGTTTTGACATTTTCATCTTTTTCTTAATTAATTATTTTCCTCATTATTAATCACCATTATTTTTGTAGATAAATATGTAAATTAATTAATTAGTAAATTAGGTCAACTTTGACATTTTCTTTAATAATTAAAATAATCTAGACTTAGGGTTTCCTTTTAATTTTAATTTTCTTTATTTCATTAAATACAAAAAACATAAAAAACACTTTCTTTTCTTTAATTAAATAATTAAATAGACTTTAATTTCATTTAATTTCAAGCAAAGGGTCAAAACCCTCGGACGTCCAATTTTAATTTCGCGCATTATTTTTCTTATTGATCATTATGTAACTGCTTTCCGGATGTAATAGTAATTAGGTCTCTTTTACTTTTCGCATCTTTTATCAAAAACGGGTCTTTGTATTTTGGCGATGTATAGACCCGCGCCTTGTAATAGCGTAGCTTTTATCTTGTTGTATTTTACTTTCCGCACTCCTAAATTCTAAATTGCATGAAAGAATGTATGTTAACTAAAAACAACGCGTAGCTCACAATGCCATGATCAAAGATAACTGTTAAACTGAAAACAACACACAAATACACACACCACTTCCAGGGTACGCCTCGCTCGTTGCCTTCGAAACGTGGTCGTCAAGTATAGGACGTTTTAGCGGTCCTTATGTCCATGATCCAGTTGCCTCGAAACAGTTGCCTCGAAACAGTTGCCTCGAAACGGTTGCCTCGGATTAAAAAAGGATCAAGGACATAAGGGTAGCTTCTAAGGTGTCCTACTGTTGCTTCGGTGACCACACTGTCCCTACAATCGAATTGACCCGAACACCTCCAACGGTGGTGCTACCTACCTCTCAATGGTGGGATGGCACTACCTTAAGGACTTCTACACAGCCTAATTCCTTAGGGTAGGTAGATGACTCATGGATACTTGCTCTCTAAAAAACAAAACAAAATCTTTTCACACTGACACTTTCTAAAAGCTTTCAAAGCAAATTTTTCAAACACTCTTGAGGACTGATACAAGAGTTATTCAGAAATCTTTCAATGAAACTTTTTCAAACCCACAAACACGAGAAAAGCAAAACATTTTTTGAAAACATAGTGAGCAAGTACCTAAGAGCCTGTGGATAACCACGGATAGAAAGGGTGCTAACACCTTCCCTTTCTATAATCTACCTCCCGAACCGAGAAACATCTCGAAAAGGAATTTTGATGTGCTTTTGTCCTTTCCATGTTGGAGAAAATAAAAGACGGTGGCGACTCTTGCTTTCGTGACATTTCGCGAACCAGCGTTAAACAGTCAGTTCTAAATCCACCGATCACAGAACTGGCGACTCTGCTGGGACACATTTAAAAGTGAGGTGTACCTTAGGATTAGATCACTCTTATGTTTTCAATTGTATGTCTTGATTGCTTTTATATTTGTGGGTTTGCATCGGAGTTTCATAGATCCTAACCCGGATCTGGGGAATACCCTTTAGGTAGCATAAGCTGTGAGGGACCTGTCCGGCGTAGACCGCCACGGGTGAAGCAGTGGCTACGTTGGTGTGACACCTTGGTCTGTACCGATATCCCTTGTGTTGCAACGAGGAGAATATGGGTCGTTTGAGGAGTCATTAAGCACCAACTGACCTTAGAACCTTAAATTGACCAACTTGGCCATAGAACAGTAGTAGTATGCTACACTCATTGAGACTAAACTCTCGTGATGGTTCCGGCCGCAAGAAAAGGTTGCCAAACTGGAATTATGACCGATCGAGGGTAGTCAGTGATATTGAGATCCTCTAGAACCCGGTTACTATTTTTAGGACAGGTCTTAACCAACTGAAACTAAAAGAGGGTAATACCTAAACTCCATGCCAGCCTAAACTTAAGGCTATATGTGTGACTTGTGTGCCTTCAAACTTGAGCTACTTGCACATTCTTGTTATCTGACCACATGAGTTCCCTGCAGGTTTTATTTACAGTCCTTAACCGATGATTTGGACTCATTGCAGGGTTTACTCACATCACTTCACGCATAGCATACACATCATAACATCATACCATAGCATTTCCTTAACCATTTCAAGGATCTCAAGGGTTTGTGATGCAGGTCAGGATGAACCAAATGTCTAGCAAGGGGCAAAGGGGATTTATTTTCCTCTAGCCAAGAAATCCAAACATGATAACTTGGGTCAGGGGCTATGACCCACTCGATATGGTGAGCTTGACTCTTGAAGAAGGACTCTTAACGACACGAAGTTTCTTCAATCAAAGCTGCAAAATTCAAATTCTAACGGTTTCTTGTTTACCCCGCGAGATCCTTGAAAACATTGCATACATATATCATACATATCATTGCATAACAGGTACCCTTGTTACAGGTCATTTACCTTCTTCGCTGTTTATTTCAGCAATGGCTTTCCAACCAGACAACCAGGATCTCCGTACTCAAGAGACTCAGTTCAGGGAAATCTTCCTAAGCCTATCCAAGGGGCAGGAAGAATTGAGAATGCTCCTCATGGGGAATTTGGTCAAGAATAGTCCAGAAGACGGTAAGGATGAACGGCTGAAACATATGCAAGCTGAGATAGACGCAATAAGGACTCAGATGCTGGGGCAGATGGCCCTTATCCAAGGCTTAGCTCGGGAGCAAGAAGAGTTGAGAACTGTGATCAACCAGCTTCAGCAAGACAGTATGAAGAAAGTAGTCAAGGTTGGGGACCAAACCGGTAATCAGCCTCCAAGTAGTCAAAGGTTTGGTTCAATGAATAGACCTCTCCAAGCTGCTACTACTTCACAGGTCCAACAACGACCTCGCCAAGAACAGCGGGTTGATCAGAGCAAGCCAGACAAGCCTAGGAGGCAATTCGCCAAGCTCAATGTGTCGCCGTCTCAAGCTTTACAACACCTGTTGAGGTTGAATTTGGTAACTCTAAGGGACCCTCCTAAGAATCCCAACAAGACACCTTCAAGGTACAACCCCAACGCCCGCTGCGCTTATCATTCTGACAGCCTGGGGCATGCCACAAACGACTGCTGGTCTCTGAAGAACAAGATCCAGGACCTGATTGATGGAGGAGCAGTGGAATTCACCCCAGATGGTCAGGTCGAGTTCTTCTACTATCCCTAGACGAGAAGACCTTTTGTTCATTGAAATATTCAAGTTGTAATTTTCTTTTGATTGTTCAAACAATTATCGTCATGGCAAACTTTATTACTTTATCAATGCATCGCATATGTCTGTTTTGAACCAATATATTCGCATTCGCTATATGCAAACTGTTTTCATATTTTTGTGATGATCAACTCTTGATTGAAAATTCTAAGCCTCTTGAGGGAGGATGACGAAAACGATACCACGATCTTACAGTACGCTTTTGAACAGACTCCGCTGATGAGGTACAGGCATTGTTTCAATTCCTAAACACTGGAGTTATAAGGAAGATAATCCCTCGTCAGCCCCTTTGAGCCAAAGAAGTAGGAGTTTTTCTTTTCGAAAATTAAAACCCTTAATCATAACCTGGGGCAGGGTAGTCTTCTCAGCTGATCCAAGTGCATAATGAATGACATCAAAGAAGTCTTTCCGAGACAAGAAGACAGTGATGGTTCCGTATAATCGTAAGGACAGACAGTCATTATCTCTCAGAAATAATAACCCAATAAGTCAAAACCTATGAAGGAGATTTACAAAACTGGAGCATCCCGCTGACTGTAATCACAAAAGAAACAGTTCAGGCAAAAAAAAATAAGGATAACAAAATCAAAAAGAAAGAGGTCCTATAAACCCTCAACAAAAAAAGGAATGACTGCCTATTCAAAATAAACTATCAGCATCTGAACCATCACTGGAACATCAGAGCAAAGACTCAAACAGGGTCTAACGCACGATCAGCTGAGTTTAGGTTTGAAGAACATCACGAAGAACGGGTGGGTACAAATATAATTTGAGCCTTTATCCTTTGTTTCTTAAACCGTGAACCAGGCCACGTTATAACCCTTAAAAAGTCCTAGCTGAAGCATGGGTTAGTTCGAAGGCATACTGTTACGAAAGGTATCCTGACTCCTTAAGGCTTGCTGTAAAATACTGAGTTGACATCGCATTTTACAAAATTTGCTTGTTTTACTGAAAATGCATTTTCAAAATTTCAAGACAGACATAAGCTTTGCATTTTTAATATAATATTGCTTGCATGTGACTATTTGTTTGAACAACATAGAAGTTCGCATGACGATTGTCTAATGAACAAAAGCACCTCCAATCAAGGGGCAGGGCATGATCATTGTCCATCATCTGGGGCAGTCCAGTCAAGATTCAGAGAATCTCTCAAATGCCTAATAGCCTGGGGCAAATCTCCGCCTGAGTCACCTGGGGCATTGGACATGAGTTCCAGCTATGAATCTTGCTTGATCAAACATATTCTGGTAGTAGGGCAACGCAACACTACTGACAGTGACAACTCCCTGCATCCTGAGAGCACAGACATAGTCGAAAAAATACTACGCAAAATCAAAGACCCGCTAGGTTGACACACCTAGGCAAAAATAAGGGCTTCCCGGCGAACCAAGAAGGTTCGGGCAAAAATAAGGGATAAAAATGAAAAAAATCTGTACACCCGGCAAGTCGAAAACCTGAAAAGGCGACTTGGGCAAAAAAGGGTATCCCGATGGACTGAAAACCCGAAAGGGCGGTCCAGGCAAAAATTAGGGATCAAAGCATACGACTATGTCTCATCATCTCGTCACTTGTCTACCAGAAGAAGATTTGTCAATCGGCAGTCATCAAGCACCTCTACGGGTACCTTCTCCCGCAGAAACAGGGGCAATAATGAGTTGTCTAAGCAATCTAATTGCTCTGTCCACCAAGGTACCAAGGTAAGTTCGGCTGAAGAATGTAATCAAGATACCTTTATTCCCCAGAGAGTGAGCCAAGATTCAACAACTCTCCCAGAGCATAGTTGGTCTCCCATCAGCCCTACAAGGCACAACATCTCCAGCAAGTCAGCAACACTCTCCCCAAGCAGAGTTAGCTTACTGTCAGCCTTAAGGAAGTTGGATTATCCCCCGAAGATCTCAACATTCCCCGACGGAGTATACAAACATTCCTAACAAGCATCCCCAGCAATCTTGATCTAAGATTGTTCCCCGGCGGAATACCGGACATCCAGTGGAGCCATTCCCCAGTCCCAACTAAAAAGCCTCCCCAGGAAAGTTGAATCAATCTCCCCAATAGGAAGCTTATCCCCAATAGATTCTGGAAGCTTATCACCTGCAGAGCATAAACGCCCCTCCTGGCTTTATTCAGAAGGTTATTTCCCCACCAGGATATAACTGGGTTATCCTCAGCCAATTGCCACGGAAAGATCGTCCCCGGCGAAGTCTTCCTATCCTCAGCGGAGTTCATCAAATTCCTCAACAAAACATATCAATGGTATCCCCAACGGAGTTATCATCAACATCGCAGCAAAGTACCTCTCTTTCCCCACAAGAGTTCACTCCCCGCAGAGTAATCTATTCGCCAAGTTTATTCCCCAACGGAGTCATCTTCTCCTACCGGTATTCTTGCAACCATCATCCCCGGCGGAAACAAAAAGTTCTACTCTTTAACATCAGCCCAGGATTCGAACTCCCGGCATCCGTCAAGGATTTATTTTCCTAGACGAAAATGCATTCATAAACATCACATCTTCATACATTATAACATGCACATACGCATCATGAACATACGATCTCATTTTTGAGAACATCACGCATTTCATACATCATGACATCGCATACAACTAACGTTTTGTCTTTTCAGGACAAAGGTCAGTACAAAGATGATTACTATCAATTTTCGCAATTCCAGATTCGATACCTGTATCTAGCCAGGGCATGTCTGTGAGCGACTATTTTCTAGACTCGATTCTTGTATCCTGCCAGGGCACGTCTGAAGAGTTTGAAGATCCGATTCCTGTATCTTGCCAGGGTGTATCTGTTGACGACTATATTCCAGACTCGATTCCTGTATCCTTTCAGGGCACGACTGAAGAGTTTGAAGATCCGATTCCTGTATCTTGCCAGGGTGTATCTGTTGACGACTATATTCCAGACTCGATTCCTGTATCTTGCCAGGGCACGTCTGAAGAGTTTGAAGATCCGATTCCTGTATCTTGCCAGGGTGTATCTGTTGACGACTAATTCCAGACTCGATTCCTGTATCCTGCCAGGGCACGTCTGAAGAGTTTGAAGATCCGATTCCTGTATCTTGCCAGGGTGTATCTGTTGACGACTATTTTCCGGACTCGATTTCTATATCTTGCTAGGGCACGTCTGAAGAGTTTGAAGATCCGATTCCTGTATCTTGCCAGGGTGTATCTGTTGACGACTATTTTCCAGACTCGATTCCTGTATCTTGCCAGGGCACATCTGAAGAGTTTGAAGATCCGATTCCTGTATCTTGCCAGGGTGTATCTGTTGACGACTAATTCCAGACTCGATTCCTGTATCCTGCCAGGGCACGTCTAAAGAGTTTGAAGATCCGATTCCTGTATCTTGCCAGGGTGTATCTGTTGACGACTATTTTCCGGACTCGATTCCTGTATCTTGCCAGGGCACGTTTGAAGAGTTTAAAGATTCGATTCCTGTATCTTGCCAGGGTGTATCTGTTGACGACTATTTTCCAGACTCGATTCCTGTATCTTGCCAGGGCACGTCTAAAGAGTTTGAAGATCTGATTCCTGTATCTTGCCAGGGTGTATCTGTTGACGATTAATTCCAGACTCGATTCATGTATCCTGCCAGGGCACGTATGAAGAGTTTGAAGATCTGATTCCTGTATCTTGTCAGGGTGTATCTGTTGACGACTATTTTCCGGACTCGATTCCTGTATCTTGCCAGGGCACGTCTGAAGAGTTTGAAGATCTGATTCCTGTATCCTGCCAGGGTGTATTTGTTGACGACTATTTTCCGGACTAGATTCCTGTATCCTGCCAGGGCACGTCTGAAAAGTTCGAAGATCCGATTCCTGTATCTCGCCAGGGTGTATTTGTTGACGACTATTTTCCGGATTCGATACCTGTATCTAGCCAGGGCATATCTACATAAAGAGTTTGAAGATCAACTCCTGTAACAGGCCAGGTAATTATTTTTCTTTCTCAGGTACACAAGTTCTCGCTAAGGAATCTCTTACGCGATCGACAGCCTCCCGATGGCATCTATAAGCCCATCTCCACAACTACCATTACAGTCTCCAAATGGCATCTATAAGCCCATTCCCGACAAAGTTATGTCACATATCCAGATGGCATCTATAAGCCCATCCTCCTACCCATCATTCCTCCAAATGGCATCTGTAAGCCCATTCTCGCTATCACATTGCTGATATTCTACTATGTGAGTGCAAATTTCTGGGCACTCTAGTGTTCAATCATCTTCCACCTTCGGATTACGAAAGGCACGCCAGCCAATCTACATCCTCAGGTCTAAGAAGATTGAATAGGGGCAACAGTTGTACCCCAAAATTTGCCCTCCCATATTCTTCAAGATTTGTCAAGATCAATCTCCAAAAGCTTCAAAATATCTCAAGGGTTGCACAGTCCAATTGCCTCCTAACACAGTCAAAATTAGGGTTTTGGTTCTTGCAAAGAAATTGAGGTTTCCAAGGGTCCAATCAAGTCCCATATGCCTACATACATTGTCAAGCATTCATATGTCAAGTTTCAGGACTCACAGTATTAAATGGCACAGTCAAAAACCCTAATTGCTCCACAGTCAACTACAGAGGCAAAATGGTCATTTGACAGTCAAAAGTCAAAAAATTTGGTCAACATCTTATTTTGAAGCCACAATCATCATTTGATCAATTCTTGATCATGATTCCACAAGCATGGCTTAAAAAGTCTCAAGATGCAAAAGTTTCTATTTTTGGACAGTTGAAAAGTCAACTGCAAATTGACCAAGGCATAACTTCCTCATGGTTTATCAGAAAAATCCCATCCAATGCTCATTTTGAAGGGGATGACATTTCCTACAACTCATCTTCACACTCCAAGTCCAATAAATGCTCTCACAAAAAGTTATCAATTTCAACATTATAGGTCATTTTCAAAAGTCAACAAAAAGGCATTTTGAGTCAAAGACCATAACTTGAGATTGGTAAATCAAAATGACATGGGACCAAAGACATTGGTTAGAGGACTTCAAGACCTTTCCAAAATGTCCAAGAACATGATCATAGCTTCAAAATTGAGCAAGATATGCATTGGAGAAGTTGGGAAATTTTTGGGAACTTTCAAAAGTCAATTTTGCCTAAAACACTTCAAATTTGCTAATGGGCCCCAAATTCTTTCTTGAATCATTACCCAAAGCCTATGCACGACCCATTGAGCTCAAAATGATTTATTTTCTTATTTTTAATTAATTAATTGAATTTTTATTATTATTAATTCATTTAATTGGTTTTAATTGTAGAAAAATATCAAAGAAGGGTTGTCAAATCTTTTTATGCAACAAATATACTCCAAATATGCTAAAGATTTCGTGCATCACTCAAGGGGACAAGATCTTCCATAATTGGCAAGGTTTCATTGAAAAAAAGATTGAAATTTCATGATTGAAAATCAAATATTCAAGTCATAAATTCATGGACTTATGGGCTTGTTTTTGACCTAGAATCCTTCACATACATATGCACAAGGAAACCCTACTGAGGCATACACGAAAAAGCTGCTGAAAACTCATAACCAAGTTGCAAAAATTCCAAGAAAATTGTGAAACTGATTTCATAGTTGCAGTATAATTCAAGGCCTGAAATTGCTTCTAATACGTTGTTGGACCTTCCAGGAGTCTACTAGCATCAAGAACCAGTCCAAACGCGCAAGGAATCGAAGAACATAAGCCATACGGTTTGCCATATTTTCCAGAAATTCATATCATAATTCATGCGCATTTGATGCATATTGTTGGTTGTTTTGTATTCACAGGAACCTTCTGAAGCTAATGATATGATTTGATTGCATTATAAGGCCATGTATCGTAATTTGCCATTAACATGTTTTAGGGTTTCAGAGCTTCAACATTGGGGGTTTTCATATATTGTAAAATTGGACCTCAAGACCAATATTGATGAACTCGTTGCAAGAAGCCTGATTCATTGAGATACTCGCGCCCAATTTATATTAACGCCTCTTCTATTCGCTATTTTTCGTGGCTATGGTTAGTGGGGGTTTAAAACCCCCGCTATCTCATTCGTGTTACAGGTACAAACGAAGAAGAAAGCTGAGTTGTCCAAGCGTGGTTGGGTGATTCAAACTGCGCGCGTATTTTTTTTGTTTATATCATTAACATGTGTTTTTTTATATTACATTTACTATCCATTATATATACAAATGCGTTTGGAAGCTCAGTTGGTGGATGACACGCTTGGCAAGCATAGGGACCTGGGTCCGATTCCCAGGTCCCCCCATATAATTCATAATTTTTGTCCTAACATGTTCTAGTGCAGCTTCCAGCAAATGCCCTACCATACGCACTCACGCTTAAGACTGCCACGCGCTCATGATGATTAATCCAAGGGCCACTGAATGAGATCCAGGGTGTACCCCAGTCAACCACGTCCACTCCATCTGGAAAGTCAAACAAAGGCCTTGTCTTGATGGGCCAGAATTGCACAATTAACCTCCACATGGGCCAGACACCCCCCTTTGTTTGTATATTTAATTTCATTTTCTTTTCTTTTTGATTCTTTTAATTGCTTTAATTATTTTTATTGAATTCACCTAAAATAATTTTCTTTTCATAATAAAAACAGAAAAATCAAAAATATAAATATATTTAATTATTTATTAATTTCTTCACTAATTTATTTTTGTAAATAAATTCTAATAACTAATTTAGTTTAATTTAGGTTTTAAACTTTAATCTTTTTTTCTTAATAAATAAAAAATACATAGAATTAGGTTTTGACATTTTCATCTTTTTCTTAATTAATTATTTTCCTCATTATTAATCACCATTATTTTTGTAGATAAATATGTAAATTAATTAATTAGTAAATAGGTCAACTTTGACATTTTCTTTAATAATTAAAATAATCTAGACTTAGGGTTTCCTTTTAATTTTAATTTTCTTTATTTCATTAAATACAAAAAACATAAAAAAACACTTTCTTTTCTTTAATTAAATAATTAAATAGACTTTAATTTCATTTAATTTCAAGCAAAGGGTCAAAACCCTCGGACGTCCAATTTTAATTTCGCGCATTATTTTTCTTATTGATCATTATGTAACTGCTTTCCGGATGTAATAGTAATTAGGTCTCTTTTACTTTTCGCATCTTTTATCAAAAATGGGTCTTTGTATTTTGGCGATGTATAGACCCGCGCCTTGTAATAGCGTAGCTTTTATCTTGCTGTATTTTACTTTCCGCACTCCTAAATTCTAAATTACATGAAAGAATGTATGTTAACTAAAAACAACGCGTAGCTCACAATGCCATGATCAAAGATAACTGTTAAACTGAAAACAACACACAAATACACACACCACTTCCAGGGTACGCCTCGCTCGTTGCCTTCGAAACGTGGTCGTCAAGTATAGGACGTTTTAGCGGTCCTTATGTCCATGATCCAGTTGCCTCGAAACAGTTGCCTCGAAACGGTTGCCTCGGATTAAAAAAGGATCAAGGACATAAGGGTAGCTTATAAGGTGTCCTACTGTTGCTTCGGTGACCACACTGTCCCTACAATCGAATTGACCCGAACACTTCCAACGGTGGTGCTACCTACCTCTCAATGGTGGGATGGCACTACCTTAAGGACTTCTACACAGCCTAATTCCTTAGGGTAGGTAGATGACTCATGGATACTTGCTCTCTAAAAAACAAAACAAAATCTTTTCACACTGACACTTTCTAAAAGCTTTCAAAGCAAATTTTTCAAACACTCTTGAGGACAGATACAAGAGTTATTCAAAAATCTTTCAATGAAACTTTTTCAAACCCACAAACACGAGAAAAGCAAAACATTTTTTGAAAACATAGTGAGCAAGTACCTAAGAGCCTATGGATAACCACAGATAGAAAGGGTGCTAACACCTTCCCTTTCTATAATCTACCTCCTGAACCGAGAAACATCTCGAAAAGGAATTTTGCTGTGCTTTTGTCCTTTCCATGTTGGAGAAAATAAAAGACGGTGGCGACTCTTGCTTCCGCGACATTTCGCGAACCAGCGTTAAACAGTCAGTTCTAAATCCACCAATCACAGACTACAAGGAGAGAGAAGCGGCCAACAGAGCTCGGGATCACAGGAATCGCGGATCTACCAGTCATCCACGACAAGACACCGCCCCTCCTCGACGAACTGGCGAGAAGAGAAGGGAAAAAAAACCCCGAGACGCCCGGGAACAAAGGGGACCCTCGGGGAGGTTCACTGAGTACACTCTGCTAACGGCTTCCCATGAGCGCATCTTAGTGGAGTGCGTGAATACATATTTCAAGGACGGCAGCGTCAAGCGTCCTCGCCCCGCTCCTGCTAAACCTGGGGTAGATCGAAGCAAGTACTGCTAGTATCACCGGAGCCATGGGCACTTGACCGAAGATTGTGTCCATCTCAAGGACGCCATCGAGACCCTCATAAAAGGGGGGAGACTCGGGTAATATCGTCGAGATGCCCTTGAAATAAGGGAGGTAGAGGAGGATGTCCGACCATCTGACGAGTCGGTCCTCATCCAAAGTGCACTCTCCATCACAAGACCGGAGGACTTTTACATCCCCGAACATATGCAAGAGCCTCTGTCTACGCACAGCAGGTGGGAAAACTTCCCCTCCTTCGTGGTCATAAATGGTGGAGGGTTTAATGATTTGACTATAAATTCAGCAAAGAGGAAGCTGGACGAACTGGTCGATGCGGCTCCCCCGCAAACGGTGACCTTCGAGAGGGTGAAAGGAAGATCAGAGTCGATCACCTTTTACCTCGAGGAGCTTTCCAGGGGGGCCAATTCAGCCATCCCTCTTCTGATAAGGGTGAGAATGGCCAACTTCGACGTCCATCGCGTCCTGACCGACGAGGGAAGTTCTGTCGACGTGATGTATAGCCAACTGTTCAGAACCCTGCAGCTCGATGAATCTCACCTTCACCATACGTGGGGTCAGACTTGCAGGGCTTTAATGGCTCGACCTCTAAGACGTAGGGGTACGTGGAGCTTATGGTCACCTTCGGCGAAGATACTGCTACCAGGCAGGTCAAGGTGCGCTTCCTCGTCATCGACTGCCCATCCCTCTACAACTGCATCCTTGGGAGGCCGACACTGGCAGAGCTGACCGCGGTGCCCTCCACCGTTCATCTGAAGATGAAGTTCTACATCAAGAGGGCATGGGTCGCCACCATTCAAGGCGACCTAGCAGCCGCCCAAAGATGCTTCAATGCGACGGCCAAGGGATAAAGCACAGTTGACACCGGGGCACGGCCCGCCAAGAAAGTTGCAACTGTGCGACCAGAGCCTCAATAGTCAGAGCCACAGCCCATCAATGCGGAGGTAAAGAGGGGCCCTCCAAAGGTCGATTCGATCTCGCTGGACACTCGTTTCGACTAAGACGAACCCTCCAACAGCGAGCAGGTGCTCCTCCTACCAATTCCGAATAGGGACTTTGAGCTCATCCCTCTCCGTGAAGACCCGAGCAGAGGGGTGAAGATTGGCATTGGACTCCCCGACTTAGCGAGAAAGCAGATCAAGGCCTTCTTGAGGGAGAATGCATATTTGTTCGCATGGAGCGCTGAGGAGATGCCTGGTCTCGACCCTGAGGCCTCCTGTCATCAACTCGCCATTGATCCAACCGCTAGGGCAATAGTACAACGTAGGCGTAGGCAGTCTCCCAAGAAAGCGGAGGCTGCTAAAAAAGCTGTAAAAGACCTCCTAGAGGCCAATTTTATTTCTGAAGCCCGGTATTCAACCTGGCTGTCAAATGTTGTACTTGTTAAGAAAAATAATGGAAAATGGCGTATGTGTGTTGACTATACTGATCTTAACCGGGCATGCCCCAAAGATGCATTTCCCTTGCCTAATATTGACATATTGGTTGACAACTCGGTCGGCTATAAAAGTTTATCTTTTATGGAAGCTTATTCGAGCTATAACCAAATCCCAATGGCAATGAGCGACAAACACTACATTGCTTTCATGACCAGCTCGGGAAACTATTACTACAACATAATACCATTCGGTCTGAAAAACGCAGGAGCAACGTATCAGTGGATGATGAACAAAGTCTTACGCAACCAGATCAGAGATATGCTCGAGGTGTACATGGAAGACATGATCGTCAAATCCCGAGTAGACACCGACCACGCCGCTCATCTCAGGGAAGTCTTTGCCCAAGCAAGGCAATGTAGAATGAGGTTTAACCCCGAGAAATGCACGTTCAGGGTTAAGGCAAGCAAGTTCCTCGGCTTCTACCTAACAGAACGAGGAATCGAAGCCAACCCCGACAAGTGCCGAGCTTTCTCTGACCTCCCTACACCCATGTCTAAAAAATCCATACAAGTCTTGAATGGTATGCTCGCCTCACTCTCCCGTTTCGTCACAAAATCCGCTCAACACGCCCTGCCTTTCTTCAAACTCCTTCGCAAGGAGGCGGCTTTCGAGTGGAGCGAGGAATGCGAATAGGCCCTTCTCCATCTCAAACAGAGCCTCTCACGGTCGTCCGTGCTATCACGACCAGTCGCGGGGAGACCTTATTTTTATACCTGGTCGTCTCCGCCGAAGCCGTCAGTGCAGCCCTCATTCGTGAGACTCATGACGGACAAAAACCCGTTTATTTCACGAGCAAAGCGCTTCAGGGGCCCGAGGTCAGATACCAATAGATCGAGAAGATGGCTTTGGCCCTTGTCAACACAGCCGGTGAGACAGCTCTTAGGTCGACCAGACATGGCAGGCCTGTTGGCTCCTAAATTCGACACCCTTGTTTTATTAATATATACCATTAATCATGAGGGATGGTTTCGACCAGCTGATCCTGTCGAAATACTCATCAGAAGGTGGCAAGGTACTTAGAGAATTTCTTCTAAGTAGGAATCTTGTTGCCTTCGACGTTGAAGGAGCTTCTCGACAAAGGTATTCGATGCTCAGAGTGGAACGGTTTGAGATTCGAATGTTTAGAGGGAAAACGGTTCCCAGCAGTTACCAAGTGCTATGTGCCAAGATCAGGAGCGTCGAATGTTGTGAGCATGCCAAGTGGAGTCATCTCGAAGCAGCGTAACTGCCTGACGGTTACTTGAGATGTGTTTAGTATAAATACTAGTTGATCACGTAGTTTTCGCGTGTGTTCACAATTATATACAAGTCACTCATTTAGATTCAAGTACCCAGTGTGAGTGAAAGAATTGTTGAGAATGTATGTGTGAAACACCATTTAAATTAATCAAAGTCATTTATTTTCCAGAACTTTATTGCCTTTCATTTACTTTTCCCAGTCGAAGCCTTTATTTAACGCTTTCCTTTATTCTATCAAGTTTTCTTTCATGCAATTTACATAAAGTGTCTTTGCTTTACTAGCATTAACCATCATTAGAACTTAGTCAAACCCCAAAAATCAACCATGTCTTAGGATCAATCTGATCGATCCTGCGAGTCACCAAATAAGTAACCTTTTGGAAGATCAGCGGTTGTTTACCAATTTCCACGGTAAACAAATTGGCACACCCGGTGGGACCTTGTGTTGATTTTGAAGGTTAACCGTATTTATACAGAATATCATCTTTTTCGAGAAGTATTGCATGTTATTGAGAAGTGGTAGAATATACACTAACAATACCAATACTTCCAGAAGAAGAGAAGCGATGGCGAATCCGCCAAACAATAGCGAAATCCCACAAACAAATGTGGGATCAACGGTTATCCCAACCGTAAGTGAAGCGCTAACCACTGGTTCAACACCAGCAGTAACAGTCACACAAACGGGGCCATTACCTCCGTTCACTGGCCCCAAAATGCCTTTGGGAACTCCCCCACCACGGGGAAACCCAGGGACTAGGCCTTATGTTCCCCCAGGATTTTTGACAGGCGGTCCAAATCGAGAACCACTCTATGGCATGCCAACTTCTGAATTGGCTAGCCTGATTAACGCTGCGTCCACTTTTTCAGACCCTTTAGTGAGTGCCTCTTCGCCACTCCAAGGTTCTGGAGTTGGTTGGCGAACAGAAGTAGGACCCAACTCTTAGGAGGAACGTCCCAAGTAGCGCATGGCCTTACGAATGCCTCGACAGCAGTCTTGAGGCAACAAATGGACGAAAGCAATCACGATATGGTTCAAATGTTGGCACAAACTTTAAGTACGGTGTTGAACCCTCTAATACAAAATACCACCCAGTCGAATCAGCAGATGACAGCGCAAATGACGCGTCTGGCTGATTTCTTTGGGGTACCCCAACCTATTCGACAGCCCCAAAGGGCGCAAATAAGGGGAAACCAAGGTATACTTTTAGAGGAAGAAACCACTATTAACCAAGTCCAGCAGCCTGTCGAAGAAAACCTTAGGGCACGTTTGGAGCAACCCGGGGTCGAAGAACCTAGGGTCATAGCTCCGGAGGTGAGGATAGTCAACAGAAACCAGAATGCTGACGAAGTAGTTCAGCACATCCAATACCAGAATATGGGTTTGGAAAATAACCTGGCAGCCATGATCGAAAGAATCATGACGTAAAATGGGATGAATATGGGCTTTCGTAGGCCCAACTTTACATCCCCACTGTCAGAATATGTGTTACAAACAGACTTACCTCCTAGATGTAAAGTCCCTAAGTTCACTAAATTCTCAGGGGACACGACAGAAACCACTATCGAACACGTGGCGAGATACTTGATTGAAGCAGGAGATATTTCAAACAACGAAAACCTGAGGATTAAGTATTTCCCAAGTTCCCTAACAAAGAACGCGTTTACTTGGTTCACAACTCTCCCCCCCAATTCCATCCACCATTGGACCCAGTTGGAGAGATTGTTCCATGAGCAATTCTACATGGGACAAACCAAGATAAGCCTGAAAGAATTGGCCAGTGTGAAGAGACGTTTCACTGAACCTATAGACGAATATCTAAATAGGTTTAGGTTTCTCAAAGCAAGATGCTTTACGCAAGTGCCAGAACATGAGTTAGTCGAGATAGCCGCAGGGGGTTTAGATTATTCCATTAGGAAGAAATTAGACACTCAATACCTGAGAGACATGGCCCAATTGGCCGATAGAGTTCGGCAGGTAGAACGCCTTAAAGCTGAAAAAGCCAAGGCGACAAAAACTCATAAAAGAGAAAGGATAGCATATGTCGAAATGGACGATGAAGATCCAGAAACCTTCGACGAAATTATAACCGTCGAAGAAAGCGAGGTCGATTTAGCGAAACTAAAACAAGGGCCACCATACTCTTGCAAACTGCTAGTCCCCTCAATTGGAAAAAATCCCACTGGTCCGGAAAGGGCCAACGATAGGTTCCCCAAAAAGACTTACAGTTTTGATATTACAAAATTTGATGAAATTTTTGACTTACTTGTAAAAGATGGCCAAATGATAGTACCCCCAGGGGTAAAAGTGCCTCCTCTTGATCAAAGAAAGAAAAGAGGCTTTTGTAAATATCATAATTTTCTGGGCCATAAAACATCTAAATGTTTTCTTTTCAGGAATCTCGTGCAAGACGCTATCGAAGAAGGGAGGTTGAAATTTGCTGACAAGACCCCCATGACTGTGGACTCTAACCCTTTACAGGCTGAAGCCCATTATGTTGAACCTTCAGAGGTGAATGTGATCGAGGCATCCAGAAGCCAGGCGAAGAGGCCAGGAATAACTATGGCCGAAGTCACCAAGGATCATGTCAACATGCCAATCTTTGGCAGTTTTTCTGGGAGTCTATCTAGAAAAACAATTGAAGCGGTCCAAAAAGCGGTTGAAAGCCCAAAGCTGGAGACAGTTGGAGCCCAAAAATCTGGAGCAAAACCCAGTTCCTACTTGGCTGCAGTTCAAGGCCAGACAGAGGACTTGGAGACTCAGATGAAGCAAATGACTCTTGCCACCAAAGACACCATGAATGTCAACATGGTCGAAATCTCTGAACCAAAAGCATCAGAGGAGGCCACTAGGCAAGAACAGGCCAACAAAACGGCTTTCCCTCGGGAAAATGAAAATCTGGCAGATTTCTTGCAAAGATGCCAAAAGAAGAAGTCAGAAGTGATGCTGTGTCCTCGATGTAGCTCAATCTTCGACAAAAAAGCTGCTGAACACATCTAAGGTGTAAGAGCAGCAAACAGAAGAAGGGAAAGTGTTGATACTCGACATGACCCCAGAAGAACCTACCAAAAGGGTTCAAATCAAGAGAAGAGGCCACTGACATTCAGGCCTCCAACCAATGTGCCAGTTGATACGTGGTATAAAACATCTGGTCGAAAGAGACCAAGCGAGGAAAGGTGGCACTCCTTCGAAGTGCCAAGAGGTTCATCTTTGGCACATAAGAAAGAACCTCCGGTTGTTACCCCTAAAGTGACCCAGGTATCAAGTAACTACAAAGGAAAGAATCCCATGTCTCGATCCCAATGGAGAAGATACCAGAGGCGGCGAAAGGCTGAGAGGGAAGCTGCTAATGAACCAAAGCTAGAATCAAGTTCAAATGTCCCTCAGAGAAAGCAGAGGAAGCCTCTGGAAAGAAAACCAGTGACCAATAGGCTAGTATGGCCTAACCAGGGTGAAGTTGATAACGAAGATGGCTCTGAGTCTGATGACACCCTAGATATCATGGTGAACATAGTCTCAGTTTTGCCAAGAGAGTTCAACCGCCAGGTGGAGGTTGAAGCAAGCGATTGGGAAGTCGAACAAGAAATGGCCAAGCATAGGCCAGTATGCTACTTCGTCATGGATAATGGCGCTACTGAAGAGCAAAATGGTTTCTTCGAACCTCCTACAGAGGCGATGGAAAATCACCTCAAGCCTTTATTTATAAGGGCTAAACTCGAAGAAACCACAGTAAATAAGATCTTGGTGGACTGTGGGGCAACCATAAACATCATCACTCACTTTATGCTGAGAAAAATAGGCAAGAGCGATGAAAACATCAAGCCTCACAATATGGTCCTGTCGAATTATGAAGGCGAAATAGGGACCACTATGGGTGTGATCCAACTGGACATCAAGGTGGGATCCATCCTTCGACCAACTATGTTTATGGTCATATCGGCCAAACCAAATTATAATCTTTTGTTGGGCCGAGAATGGATACATGGTGTTGGAGCTGTACCATCATCAATGCACCAAAGGTTGATACTATGGCGTCCTGATGGAATGGTCGAAAATATAGAAGTGGATCAAAGCTATTACTTGGGCGAAGTAAATCACCTAGGGATGGCAGACTTCGACAAAAATTTGGCTCACATTGGGCCATGCCCAGCACCTGACTTCGACTTGGCGCCAGCGCCAAATGCTTTTTGTTCCTTATACCTGCACCCTGAGCATGGTTTTCAATGGGACAGAGAAGACTTGTCCCACATTGATTTTAGTAGGATAACTGATATCCAGCCAACTGGTTGGGGAAGTGAATTCAGTGACAATGACTGAGTCACAATCACTGCAGCGAATTTCGGCTTACGTAGCTGAAACAAGGATGATAACGGCTCTCGAAGCCGAAATAAAATATATGGCCACACAGGCCAATGATCAAGAGTTACCTTCTGCAGGTCCTGGAAAGGATTTCGACCCAGAACCTCCTGATATCATGCCAGAAGGAATGCAGGAACAAAGGCTCGACGCCATCTACGACGATGAGCCTTTGGGGTTCGAAAAGGACCCCTTAGCGAACAACATCAAAATGTTAGTGCAGGATCCTTTAGAAGAAATCAACTTGGGCGAAGGGTTAGAGAAAAAGCCAACTTACATTAGCGCAAAAATAGACCCAGAACTCAGGTTAGAAGTGATCCATTTGTTAAAGGAGTTCAAGGACTGCTTTGCATGGGATTACGATGAGATGCCTGGTCTCGACAGAGGATTGGTAGAACTTCAGTTGCCAATCAAACCTGGGAAGAAGCCAGTCAAGCAAAGTCCAAGACGCTTCGCTCCAGAAATACTGTCGAAGATCAAAACGGAAGTCGAAAGACTACTGAAGTGCAAATTCATACGAGCTACGAGGTATGTCGAATGGATTGCAAACATTGTGCCAGTGATTAAGAAAAACGGTACATTGAGGGTGTGCATAGATTTCAGAGATTTGAATGCTGCTACACCCAAAGATGAATATCCTATGCCTGTGGCGGAAATGCTAGTCGATTCTGCCGCTGGCTATGAGTACCTGAGTATGCTCGATGGTTATTCAAGATATAATCAAATATTCATTGCTGAAGAAGATGTGTCGAAAACAGCTTTTCAATGCCCCGGGGCTTTAGGCACTTACGAATGGGTAGTGATGCCTTTTGGCCTAAAGAACGCTGGGGCAACATATCAGCGAGCGATGAACTCTATCTTCCATGATTTTATTAACACTTTTATGCAAGTATATATTGATGACATTGTTGTAAAATCTGTTTCCAGGAAGAACCATATAGACCACCTTCGACAATCATTTGAAAGAATGAGAGAACATGGTCTGAAAATGAACCCTTTGAAGTGTGCATTATGTGTAAAAGATGGAGATTTCTTGGGCTTCGTCGTCCACAAGAAAGGAATCGAAATCAACCAGAACAAGACGAAGGCAATTCTGGAAGCGAAAGCGCCAGCGAACAAAAAGGAACTGCAATCTCTGCTGGGCAAGATAAATTTCTTAAGGAGATTCATATCTAACCTAAGTGGAAAAGCTCAAGCCTTCTCACCCTTACTTCGATTGAATAAGGAAAGATTCGAATGGGGGCAAGAGCAACAAGAAGCTTTCGATAAAATCAAAGGGTATCTCACCAAGCCACCTGTTTTGGTGCCTCCTTGCAGCAACAGGAGTATGAGATTGTACATAGCTACATCCGACAAAACTTTGGGAAGCATGTTAGCCCAAGAAGATGGAAATGGAGTCGAAAGACCCATTTACTATCTTAGCAGAGTTTTGAACGATGCAGAAACTAGATATAGCGAAGTTGAAAAATTATGTCTATGTCTTTATTTCTCTTGTACAAAGCTCAAACAATATATAAAACCAGTTGATGTGTATGTTTCGTCTCATTTTGATGTTTTCAAGTACATGTTGTCGAAACCCATCCTGCACAGCCGAATTGGCAAGTGGGCGCTAGCGTTAACTGAGTACTCCTTGACCTTTATGCCTCTCAGGGCAGTGAAAGGGCATGTGGTGGCAGACTTTATAGTCGACCACTCAATTCAGGTTGAGGATATAAATCATGTGGAGATAGAGCCTTGGAAATTCTACTTCGATGGTTCCAGCCATAAAGATGGAACAGGAGTAGGGGTCTTGATTATTTCTCCAGAAAAAATTCCAACAACATTCAAGTACAAGATATCAGGTACTTGTTCGAACAATGAGGCTGAGTACGAAGCTCTAATTACTGGCCTTGAGATATTGTTGGAATTGGGGGCAACTCGAGTCGAAATAATGGGAGACTCAGAGTTAGTCATTAAGCAAGTCACAAAAGAATATAAGTGCATAAGAGAAAATCTTATTATGTACTTTGTGATAGCAAATCGTTTATTGAAAAAATTCAAAATGGTCAATATTCGACACATACCCAGATTGGAAAATCAAATAGCCAACGATTTGGCACAAATTGCATCTGGGTACAAAATTTCAAAAATGAGATTACAAAGAGCAATCGAAGTCCGGGAAAAAATAAAAGCAACTAGTCTGTCACCAACAGATTTGAAATCGACAAGACTAGGGTATGCTGATCAAAGGAACTTTGAAATATCGTTCATAGACAATTTGTCAGAGCAAGATTGGAGGAAACCCATTGTAGATTATCTACAAAATCCAGCAGCTTTGACAGAACGAAAAATAAAATATAGGGCGTTGAGTTACGTACTCATGGGTAACGAGTTATTTAAAAAGACTCCTGAAGGGGTACTGCTAAAGTGCTTAAGTGAAACTGAAGCATACATAGCCCTTTCGACTACGCACACTGGAGCATGTGGGGCTCACCAAGTAGGCCATAAGATGAAATGGTTGTTGTTTCGACAAGGACTATACTGGCCCACCATCTTGAAAGATTGTGTTGAGTTCGCGAAGGGTTGCCAGGAATGTCAAGTCCATACAGGCATCCAGCATGTACCAGCAAGCGAACTTCACTCAATAGTGAAACCTTGGCCCTTTAGAGGATGGGCGTTGGACCTTATTGGAGAGATTCGACCAGCATCATCAAAGAGCCAGAAATATATATTGGTAGGCATTGATTATTTCACTAAGTGGATCGAAGCTATTCCCCTAGTCAATGTAGACCAAGAAAATGTCATTGAATTTATTCAAAAGAACATTATCTTTAGATTTGGAATCCCTGAAACTATAACGACTGATCAAGGATCAGTTTTCACCGGTCGAAAGATGCAGGAATTCGCTCAAGAAACAGGCTTTAGACTCCTAACATCAACGCCTTATTATGCACAGGCAAACGGTCAAGTTGAAGCAGCGAATAAAATAGTGATTGGCCTGATAAAAAAGCATGTAGGAAAGAAGCCAAAAAATTGGCATAAGACGTTAGACCAGATCTTGTGGGCCTGTCGAACGTCCCCAAAAGAAGCCATAGGTACAACACCATATCGGCTAACTTTCGGTCATGACGCAGTGTTGCCAGCGGAAATTTGTCTTCAATCTGCAAGGGTTCAGAGACATCATGATATCCCCTCTGAGGTTTATTGGGATATGATGTTAGACGAACTAGTAGATTTAGACGAAGAAAGACTACACGCTCTCGACCTACTAAGGATTCAGAAGAAAAGAGTGGAAGACTCTTACAATAAAAAAAGTAAAACCTAAGGCATTCTCGCCTGGAGAATTAGTTTGGAAGGTGATTCTCCCCATGGATCGAAGGGATCGAAGCATGGGAAAATGGTCACCCAAATGGGAAGGAACATTCAGAATTATCCAAACTTTTTCTGGTGGAGCTTATGAAGTCGAAGAGTTAGGTGAAGATAAAAGACTCTTGAGAGTAAACGGCAAATATTTGAAAAAATATAAACCTATGCTCCAAGAGATCAAAATAAATAGCAAGTAATGACCAAATTAACCATAAATAGCCAAAATGGAAAATTTTATAAGAATTAGCCAAAATGGTTACATTGTCAAATAAATATTACAATACATGGTTAATAAATGGCTGAGTAAATTAGAAGGGGATAGAATCTCTAAGTCGAAGGTACTTGGCCTGCTGTAACTCCAGTCTTTTGTTACACAAGGCAGTCGCCTGGGAAAGTTTGGCAATTTGGTCATCGAAGGCTTGGGCCTTCTCAGCAAACTCTAGGCCTCGTGTAACTTCAGCTTGGCTCTCTGTGTCTGAAACAGTCGAGAGAAGCTCCTCTTTGCGCTTGGTATTAGCATTTATCTTGGCCTCCATCTCTTCTATTTGCGCCTTTATAGAGGCATTGTCTCGATCTATGGCGTTAATTTCTTCTTGCTTAGATGCATTCTGCTTCGACAACTCTGCAATTCGAGAAGTCGTTTCAGCTACCTCAGTCCAGGAAGAAGAACTTTTGCCATGTAGCGCTTCGAGCTGGCTGTTGAAGCCCCTCTGACGTCGATAGTCCGCAGAGACTTGGTCAACAATGGAGTATAGCTCCAAGATAAAGCTCGAAACCTTTGGAGTCACAGCAAGCAAATCGACTGCATTCAAAACAGCTCCCAGACAAGACGGAGCAGTAGGATCCCCCTCCAAAGCCTTCATCAGATCTTTCTTGAAGAACTGAGCCTTGACCTTCATCAAAGCCTCATCAAGAGGAGAAGTCGAAGTGGACTTCCTCGATGCAGTAGAAGCATCATGACTAAGGTCAGATGAACTTCCCCTACTCTCGATGATGGCATTCAGGTAGCCAATGGGATCAGTTTGCTTCAAGAGTGCCAAGTCTTCTTTAGACTTAGGCTTTGTCGAGGTGGTAACCCTTACAGTAGCGTTGGCTTGGGGTTGAAGTTGTTGAGTAGCGTTTGCATCGACATGTAGTTCGATAGTGCTAGCATCAACATGATCCCCTTCGTCATGTTGCTCCTCTGTCATATCGACCACTTGAGTTTCTTTTGGTTGTTGTTCCTCTGCTTCGGCAATGGCTTCATCGTTTGCCAATTCCTCCTCTTGTTGCCTACTGTGTTCAGTAGAGTCTTGTGTCTCTGAAGTTTTGGGTGCTGAACTTTCGGTGGTCTCCTGAAAATAGGAGAGGAAGAATCTTCTGATTTAGAGAGATACATAATCGAACGTGAGCATCGACACATGAGTTAAAAATGGTCAGAGAAACTACCTGTAGAGGAATTTCAGCCCCAGGGCTGGAATTATCACTTTAGACGGGTTTATTGAGCAAAACGTTTAGCTCCTCCTCCGTGGGCTCTTCGATGATCACGGGAGGTGGCCTGGGTCTTCTCCCTACAACCTTTATTCTGATCGTGGGTCGAGGCTCAGGAGAAGGAGCATCTTTCTTCAGTTTTCTCCGTTTAAGAGGAGCGGGGGGAGATTCGTCCTCGTCGTCACTCCCAGATTCGACCGTTAGTGCAGGTCGTTTCTTGGGTACAGGTTCCTGAAAACCAATTGGAGATCGATTTAGAACGCCACATCGAAAATCAGGATGTTAAAACCAGAAGGAAATAATAAAAGTTTGGTTACCGGTGCTGAAGGTTTTGTCGAGGGACCTCATCCCTGATGGCTTTCTGTGGTTTTTGCCGGTGCTGAAGGTTTTGTCGAGGGACCTCCTCCCTGATGGCCTTCTGTGGTTTTCTTTGTTGTAGGCTTTCGAACAACTGAAAGAAGACGCGTTCACAAGTTATAATCAACAAGTTACAAGTCAAAATGGAAAGACAAATATAATTTGGAGAGTGAACGTACATTTCTTTATTTTGTCAAGGACTAGAACGAAGGACTTCTGGAGTTCGTCCACAAAATCTTTTTCGTCGAAGAACTCTTCAGCATAATAACTCTTCCACCAGTCTTCGAAAGATGGTGAACAGAGGAAGTTAAGTTGATAGTCGAACAGTGAAAGTACTGTTCGACCAGCGTACCTGCCAATATGCTTGGTGGCAGCATCCTCAGTATAATCATTGCAAAAATATAACATTGATTTCTCCCTAGGAAAAATGGGAGAAGGAAGTGATTGAATGATACCAAACTGTCGAGAGACCAAGTTTGGCTGATAAGCGATCAAGCTCAAGTGATTCTTGGAACTCTTAAAGCGCAATGGCATTATTCTGGGTGTGAGAAATGCTTCCCACATTATTGTGTGTTCTTCGAGATGAGGGTCACCTGACGACTTGGGATGGGGCTTGGTGAACCATTATGGACCAAACTTTCGACGGGCGAAAGGAGCCATGGTCGAGGTGAATTCTTTTCTTCCTGCAAACATCAAGACGAAGTTTGCAAAAGTCTGTTGGAGTTCCAGCCCATCCTCAGTGGGAGTCAGTAAAGCCAGTCTGGTGCCTTCGATACGCCTTTTGGCTATCTCAGGAGCTTGTTCGTTTATTTGAGTTTTCTGAGGTAAGAAAGACTCAAAAGTGGCATTTAGCCATAGTTGAAGTAGCCAGAAGGGTCCTGCAAGCAACAAACTGGCTCTATTTTCGATGACCTTTAACAGAGTCGCTCCACTGCTGATCGACTCATACAGGTTCGCCAGGATTAATTCGTCCAAACAGATGTTTTGACCATGGTGAAGCTGGGTAGCAAGGGTGACCCTTTTCTTTGTCACCTGTAAAGACTTCGTGCAGAACACAAAGCGTGACAGCCAAAGGGCTAGAAACGCAATGTGCTCCACGTCCGTCACATTGGCTGTCGACCTGTCATGGTAGTGGTTGATGTAGGTGGTATAGGTGGGTTTGGTAGCTGAAAACCCAATCTGGTCTTCAGACATTTCCTCTGGGTCGAAGTAATCCCCAGTTGGTCGAAGACCGGTGATGGCAGCCACGTCGAAAAGAGTGGGTGTTAGCATTCCACAAGGCAGGTGGAAAGTGAAGTGAGTATAATCCCAGAAAAGCAAAGAGGCTATCAGCATCTCAGGGGAGTAGTTGAGACCAGTCTTCGACAACATGACTAGGTCATAAATCCCCAGGTTCTTCCAAATCGAAGCCTGGCTTTTTTCCATCTTCTCTAGCCAAGCGCTGTAGTTTGGTGTAAGGCTAGGGCTAGACCTAAAAGCCCTAACACCTATATTGAAGAAACGAAGATCTATCTTTTCCTTAGCAGGGTCTTCGTTGTCATCTGCAGCCTTTTTGGAGCACCCAACAGGTTTGAGCACCTCAAGCACCGGGAAGAAGTTCTTGATCTTCGTGGATTCATCAATGCATGTGGATAACGGGCCAGACATGGCGAAAATCTGGTTGGAGTATCCAACCAGAATCAGTAGTTGAGAAGAATAAGCTTCATGCTCAGCAGTTCCCAGGGGTTCAGGAACCCTTCGCATGCCTGTAGAGTTAACTGTTGGAAGAGTTGAGAAGATTTTTGGTTTAGTAGTTCTAGAAGGAATGTTAGAACTGGGAGCATTAGAGGAACCTGAAGCCATTTTTGGGTTAAGATTGAAGGTGGATGAAGAACAAAGTTTTTGCAGGTGTTTGCAGAGATTTTTGTGTTCAATAATAAGGTTTGGATGCAGAATGGCGTGAAAAAGTCCCACAATGGGTACCTAGCGCTATTTATAGTGGTTGGGAAATCACAAAATTCGAGGCCATTTAATGTTGCAGATGATAGTGGGGCACGTGGCGCTCCTTCGCTGACATAGTCGTTCTGCAGAAAGGAAACGGTGCAGCGTGCACCCTCGTTTTTGGGAAATTGTCATGATGACAATCTGTGAAAAGACATTGGGCACGCTAAACGCCTTACTGAAGTGACGTCTTAGGTACAGGTGGAATGATGGCTTTTTCTTGGGATTGTCAGTTGGTTGGTAGAAGACGAAAAGCGTGCAGGTTAATCTGTGGCTAAGAATGAAGGACAGGTGTCGAGTGGAATCTCAAAGAATGCCTTTTTCTTTTCAGCGTCGAAATAAGGCATTCTTGGGGGGCAATTTGTTGGCTCCTAAATTCGACACCCTTGTTTTATTAATATAGACCATTAATCATGAGGGATGGTTTCGACCAGCTGATCCTGTCGAAATACTCATCAGAAGGTGGCAAGGTACTTAGAGAATTTCTTCTAAGTAGGAATCTTGTTGCCTTCGACGTCGAAGGAGCTTCTCGACAAAGGTATTCGATGCTCAGAGTGGAACGGTTTGAGATTCGAATGTTTGGAGGGAAAACGGTTCCCAGCAGTTACCAAGTGCTACGTGCCAAGATCAGGAGCGTCGAATGCTGTGAGCATGCCAAGTGGAGTCATCTCGAAGCAGCGTAACTGCCCGACGGTTACTTGATATGTGTTTAGTATAAATACTAGTTGATCACGTAGTTTTCGCGTGTGTTCACAATTATATACAAGTCACTCATTTAGATTCAAGTACCCAGTGTGAGCGAAAGAATTGTTGAGAATGTATGTGTGAAACACCATTTAAATTAATCAAAGTCATTTATTTTCCAGAACTTTATTGCCTTTCATTTACTTTTCCCAGTCGAAGCCTTTATTTAACGCTTTCCTTTATTCTATCAAGTTTTCTTTCATGCAATTTACATAAAGTGTATTTGCTTTACTAGCATTAACCATCATTAGAACTTAGTCAAACCCCAAAAATCAACCATGTCTTAGGATCAATCTGATCGATCCTGCGAGTCACCAAATAAGTAACCTTTTGGAAGATCAGCGGTTGTTTACCAATTTCCACGGTAAACAAGGCCGAATGCTGAAATGGTCCTTGGAACTTTCAGAATTCAATGTTCAGTACGAAAGCGGGAAGGCCCGGGCTCTGGCCAATTTTATCATGGAGATGACCGCTCATAATCCCCCCATAGGGAAGGAGCACAAATGGACCATCTTTGTTGATGAAGCCTCCAGCTCGACCGGGAGCAGAGCAGGAATCCTCCTCGAAAACGAGGAAGGCGTAGTGATCGAACGTTCGCTCACCCTCTCCTTTCCAACCTCAAACAATCAGGCATAATACGAGGCTTTACTCGCAGGTCTAAGAATGGCCGAGGATTTAGGCGCCCGCGAGATACAAATTTTCACTGATTCCCAACTTGTCGTGTCTCAAGTTCAAGGGGGATACCAGGCTAAGAACAACAGCCTCATCGAATATTTGAACTTGGTCAGAGAACATATGAAAAAGTTTGACCGAGCAGAAATTACACACGTACCACGCGAACAAAACACACGGGCCGACATACTTTCGAAGCTCGCAAGTACGAACAAGAAAGGCGGAAACAAATCTGTCATACAAGAATCCCTATCTCGCCCGAGCATTGAAAAATCCACGCCTTTACCCGAAGTAAATGCCATCGGGGACAACTCATGCTGGATGACCCCGGTATTCAATTTCCTAATGAAAGGAGAACTTCCCCTGGACGAAAGGGAGGCGATCACGACCAAATGATGAGCATGCTCTTATGTGGTGCTCGAACACAGACTGTATCGTCGGGGATTTTCCATCCCACTCTTGAAGTGCGTCGAAGAGTCTGTGGTCCCGAGATACTACGGGAAATTCAAGAAGATATCAATGCCCAACACATGGACGGAAAGTCCCTGGCGCGAAAAGCATTGTGAGCGGGGTACTAATGGCCGACCATGCAACAAGACGCCAAAGAACACGTCAAGAAATGTGATAAGTGCCAAAGACACGCCGACATGCACCTCGCCCCACCGTACGAGATGAACACATTATCATCCCAGTGCCCATTTTCCTGGCGGGGAATGGATATCCTCGGACCATTCGTGCAAGGGACATACCAAAACAAATTCCTCGTTATGGCCGTAGATTATTTTACAAAGTGGATAGAGGCCGAAGCCCTCGCAAAAATCACCTCGCCATCATTCTCCATTTTTATAAACGAAACGTGTTCGCTCGGTTTGGAATCCCACAAGCGCTCGTCATGGAAAACGACACCCAGTTCACCGACCAAGGTTTTCAAAGCTTCGTTGCCAAACTCGGCACCAAACAACATTTTACCTCAGTCGAACACCCCCAGACTAACGGGCAAGCCGGAGCCGCAAATAGGGTTATCTTATGAGGACTCAAACGCAGGCTAGGCGAAGCAAAAAGGGGATGGGTCGAAGAATTACACATCATCCTATGGGCTTATCGAACAACGCCTCACTCGACGGCCAACGAGACACCATTCTGACTGACTTATGGCACCGAGGCAGTCATCCCAGTAGAAATCATGGAGCCATCTAGGCGAACTAAAACGCCCATCGACGAGGAGATGAACGACGAGGCCCTGAGAGACGAGCTCGACCTTGTTGAAGAAATCCGATCAGGAGCAGCCCTGCGCGAGGCCATGCTGAAAAAGCAGGTAGCCCTACGCCGTGATAGCAAAGTCATAAAATGCGAATTTCAGGTCGGCAGCCTAGTCTTGCAAAGAAACCAGGAGGATTCCCGCGAAGGAAAATTGGCCGAAAACTGGGAGGGACCTTATCGCGTCCAGGGAGCTACGGGAACCAGAGCATATTACCTCGAGCAATTAAATGCAGAACCACTACCTCGACTCTGGAATGCTGCGAAGCTAAAACAATATTATAGCTAAAGTCCCTCACCTGCTGATGACTTTTGTCGTCGAATATTCATCTTCAGTCGATGAAGGGAAAAGCTCGACCATGTAGGAGAGTTGAGGTACATATGCGACCTACCAACCAATAAAAGAATAATGTTGTTCATTTTGACGAGCAACATCCTTGCCCGACATGGACACCTCGATCGAGCTCTGCTGTCGAAGTACCCCAACATGGCAGAACACCTAGCTCGCGATGGGCAGTTCACGTCACGAGCGTAGGATCCCGATCGCGATCATACGCCCGTTCCGCGGATCCCCACTCCGCACCCTCGACATATTTAGAAGTGTGTCGAACTGATATTAGGGTCAAACGCATATCTCCACACGAAAAACACGAACTTCGTGAAAAATTCATCACGACCACAACAATGGTCGGGCACATATATCCAAAGGTTATACCAATTATTCATCAAATAAACAATCATAAACAACGCAATTATAATATGTCGACCACAAGGGCCAATGTTGTTCAAAATTACAATTTAGGCATGACGGCCACAAAACTAAATGAATGATAGCGGGCACGCATGCCCTGAAATGACAGCAGACACGCATGCCCTGAATAAAAAATACAATCAAGCTTCATCCTCCCCGTCACTACTATCAGGGGGATAAAGGATCTTCCCGTCAACGACTTGGTTAAATAGGCCCGCCCCCTCGACCAGTATCTCAACCCCTAGGTTCAAGATCTTCAACTGCTCGACGGCAGTGTTGAAGCCGTAGCCAAGGGTATCAACGACGTCTTGTTCGAGCACGCGGATGTGAGTGATCAAATATGCCCTGGTCGCCATGTTCTTCTCCGCACCAGTCTCATCCTCGCCTGGGGCAGTGATCCCTTCTAACTCCGAGGTACGAGCGACCAGGCGCTCGTTCTCTTTAGTGGCGGCCTCCAGTTGAGGCCTCAGCTCATTTAAATCCTTGAGAAGCCGAACTTGGGCCTCGAACTTTGATTCGTGGTTAAAGATATCACACTTTAACTTCTCATTTTTGGCCTTCAGCTTGTGAATTTTGGCATAGGCCGTGTCGAGAGAGGCTTGAGCACTCGAGGACTCATCGTTTAGCGAAAGAGTTGTCTCGAGCACTCTCATCACAGCGGCCACATCCTCGGCCAAGTGCTTCTGACTAACCTCCTTGTCTTCAGTCAAGATTGCCTCCCTCTCCTCCTCGCGCACGCCGAGGGAGCTCTCATCGCTGAAGAGATCACGATTTAGGTAGCAAGGAGGAAATACAAAGACCCCCGCGGGCACTTTGTCACCCTCGGGCGTTATGCCCGTAGCACTATCCACACGCTTCCTCTTAGCCCCGGGCTCGTTGACGGGAATCTGGACGGGTTCAGCAGAGGAAGCCGTATTTTTTTATGAGGAAGGGGAACCACTGGCCCGACTGGCAGATTTGACCTGTTCCTGAAGTTGGGTGACTGTTTTTTGGCCCAGAGGTGGACGCGTTCTTGGGCCTCAATTTCAACAGACACTCAGAAAGGGATGCCATTAGACCTGCAATAAAAAAGAATCGTTAGTCGGGTTGGAAAATCAAAAATAGCGCGAGCACGTTCCCGCATAAAGAGGAGCAAATTAACTAGGCTACGTCCCCTACCTAAAATCCTCATGGCTTCCCCATTGTTCAGAGTGCTTCCGCTGCCATTCGAGTGGAAATCTGGCCATAAATCGGGTAACTGGTCGGTCGTCCTCCACCTCTTCCACACGAGTATATAGGGAATCTATATCCGCATCCGTCAGGAGCTTCACAATGAAATATCTCTCTTTGAAATTTCGGACGGACTCCAGGTAAGGCCGGAAGAGCTTCCTGAACTGCTTGAATGATACCCACGCTTGCCCCCTCTGACGGGTTGTCTTTGGAGGTGAAAGATGCGGAAAAAAAGGGAAGCGTGGCGCCTATCCTTAGATACTGGCAGACGATCTCAAACGCTCGCATAAACGCCAGCGCGTTCGGATGGAGTTGAGAAGGCACCAATTGAAGCCACTGGAAAACCCCGACTTGAAAATCATTGAAGGGCAAGCGCATCCCCGCCTCTTTAAAAGCAAATTCATACATGGGGAACCGTTTGCCCGGGTATGTCGAGCATATTCTTCGGTCTCAATTGGGGATTTGGAGCATCCAATTGGAGGGGGGCCCTTCTGCGTGTTCCTCCAGGAAATTGAACGCATCCGTCGCGTCTTAGGAAAAGCACGATTGTTTATCTCGGGGCTCAGGAGCAACCCAAGCCAAAGGGTCCTCATCAGTGTGGGGCTCGTCTTCATAATTGGCAGCCGAAATGTCATCCCCGACTGAGTGCGCCATTATACTTGAAAAGCGGGGGGAAATAGTGAATTCAGCATTATCCAATCCACCCTTCCACCACAGATCAACTGAAAGGGCGACGAACTTGACCTAAGCCCTCGACTATACGCTAAAGAAGACTATTACGTTGGGAGGTCATGTTGTCGGGGGGATGATCACTCATCGAGCGAGAAGCCCGAGATAATCCCTATATTCGGGGAAGCCATCCCCTGTGTTACGGACATTATTCGGGGAGGCCGCCCCGACACTATAGCTAATGAACGTTCATAAAGTGTCCGGCACATTCATGAGTGCTCGACGCAGAATCCATGAACTCCAATGGACATTCATGAGTATTCATCATAAAACTCATAAATGTTCATCCAATCAAGGCATGATTTAGACATTTAATCCAGAAACGCTTAAAAAACGTGGTGTTAAGAGGTTGTAACTTACTTGGATGAAGAACACAAAGAATCTGAGAAGTTGAGAGGATTGCTTCGCACAACGAGCAAGGAAATCTGGGAAGTTGAGAGGATCGCTTCACATCACGAGCAAGAAAAGTTGAAAGGAAACTTGAGAAGATGACAAATGAGACCCAGGGGCCCCCTTTTATAGGTGACCCACGCCCTCAAGAGGTCCATCATGAAAGGTCGTCATTTCATTGGGCCTTTTGGATTTCCCCTAGAAGGGGTGGCACCCTAAAGCATTAGCCACGTGGCTCAACTGTCAATCACGCGTCCCTTCTGGACTACGAGCATATGCCCGACTCCTACGCGTCATCCCCAAACGCGCACGACACAGATACCCACATGAGGGAATGCTCGACATTAGAGTGCGCATGGGGGCACATCCATTCAACCATCTCGGGGACGAAGTAATGCTCGACATATCGACAACTCCCTCAAGACGGGCGCGTCAAAGGGAATCTCGTGTAGGCTCTCCATCACTAATACGACCCTCTCGAGCAAGCGAGTGACCCCTTCGGCCTCGTTGCCCGCTCGTTCCTTATCCCCCACGCGGGCAATAACCTGTTCCTTTCGGGGGACTTTGGTCGTCTTCCTCGATCATATCTCCGGTGTCGAGAGTTGAACTCAAGTCACCGTCCTTTTTCTCAAGGGCAATAAGTTGGGGGGCTCCTGATCTGGATTGGGCCTACACTTGCTTCGAACGGGAAGCCCAAAAACAGCCCAAGTTAGGGACTGCTGGGCAACTCCCCACCCGGCCGTTGGAGGACGTGGCCCACGATCCCACGACAGCCATCTTAAATTGCCCTCCAGAAATCACGGGTCCAACCTTGTTCTCGCGGAGCAGTTGATCAGGAGGGAGCCCACTTGCTGGACTCCATACACACGTAAGCCATGACAGTTCCTGTTATTTGGGCCTCAACGTGGCCCAATAATGAGAACCTTAGTCCGGCGTTGGGGACTATATATACCCTCTCTCCTAAGAGGGTCAGGTATTCAATTCAACATCTCTCTGAACTCATACTTGCTTGCTCATTCCACAACTTACTTGACGATCAGAGTGTTTTGCAGATATCCCTCATCTCATTCAACTTCTGCCCGAACTAACTGTGACGGTCCATTTCTGATCCGGTAAAATTAGTAATTTTGACAAAATAATTATTATTACCACTTTAAATTTTAAAGTGACACTTAAAACAAATTTTTCTTTTAAAAGTGATCCTTTAACGGAGGGAGTAGTTAAGAAAAACATAATATATTTAATAAATAAAGACAAAAAGTTTGCTAAAATTAATTATTTGTTGGCTTTTTGATGTTTCTCTCTTACCAACTAATATAATATTCTCTTACCCACCACTTCCCTCCAAATTCTGCCAACTTCAGGTAACATTCTTTCATAGGGACCAACCAGCCCTATGGTCCAAATTTCCAAGAAGAAATTTAACATCATTGGTCCTACAATACAACTCTAGAACTTATCTATTTTAAGCTTCATTTTTGTTATATGCTTGTGTATTAAACAATGGACTAAAGTACAAACAGAAACTCAAATATGTGTCAGCAATATTCTTACACCGTTAACCACCACCACTTGTGCATTTGCTATGAACAATGATAAAGTCACTGGTACAAAAAAGCACAAATAATTCCTTCTAGTAATTGGTTTTATTAAGCAAAAAATATAGTTTTCTTTCTTTCTAAAGGCCCATGTTATGTTACAACAACAATTATTAATCATTTTATAAATATATGTAGCATAAGATACCAAAGACAATACTATTTTGTTTATATTTCATTTGGTGTTACACAATCATTGATTTTTACAGTTGTGCATTATGTGACAATACATGTTCATGAGAATTAGATAATAATTGTTCAAGAATATAGTAAAATGGAAGGACATAAAAAACAGGAATAAAGGGGACAAAACTTATATGTAGTGCTGAATGTTTGCTCTTGTCCTTCAATCATAAGCTTTTATTTGCTTTCCTTTCTTTGCACTTCATTTGGCTTCATAGCATATTGCTTTTTCTTTGATAAATAACCTATGCATACCATTTTAATGTAAACATGGTTTATCACTTATTTATAGTAGTTTCAACCAAGTGGCTTGATTCAATTGGCTAATGAATTTCAGGTAATGATAAATTGATTTAGAGAAAATGAGTTTGAATTTGACTACTAGAACAATCATTAGTCAGATTTTACTCACCTCTCGACTGAATTCCATATTATCTGAGTCCTCCTCACTTGAGAACTAGAAAGGTAAGACTAGGAACAAGAGGAAGAATTTACTTACCTCTCAATCAAATTTCAAATTATCAAGATCTTTTTTTCCCGAAAATCAGAGAGTTAAACCAGAGTTTGAATTTTGACTAGAATCATCACTGGTCGGATTTTACTTACCTCTCAACCTAATTTCAAATTACCATAATTCTTCTTCCTCTAAAAAACAGAGTTAAAGACAAGTACGAATTCTAACTAGAACCATCACTGTAAGATTTTACTTACCTCTCGACCAAATTTCATATTATCAAGATTCTCTCACTCTAAAAATTGAAAAGTTGAACCTAAATTCGAATTTTGACTAAAACTATCATTGATTAAATTTTATTTACCTCTCAACCTAATTTCAGATTACCGGAATCTTCTTCCTCTGAGAACTGGAGACTTAAGACCAAAAACAAAAGTAAGAGTCACAACCAAGATCACGGCATGAGATGTAATAGCATTAAACCTACCTACTTACATGATTGTTTACACACAAAAAGTACATTAACAAATCTTACCAATCTTAGTTACTACTTCCTTTAGTTTATGTGTTTTTTTCAAAAAGTAACTGACAAGTCCTACTAAACAAAGAATGAAAAGTGATCCATTCAAATTTGATTCCCTTTGCTTGATTTTAAATCAATAATTTTTCCTTTTGTATTTTTTATCATATTTAGTTTTTTATGAATTGGCTTGCAGCCATAAAGGGTGAAAGAAAATAGGACTCTTGTTTTTTTGCTCTTGTCACTTTTTATAGAATTTTGAAATATGAATAAAAACTTTTTCATATGATGAATTAATGATGGTGATTTAGCTATAATATAGAGCACTTTAAGAAAGTTTAGCGTGAAACTAACTTAAAGAAAAAAGCTAAAAGCAGAATAAAAAGTTACTTGCATTTATATAAACTGTTTCATCAAAGTTTTTTATTTCAGAATTTTATCTCAACCATGAAGTTTCAAAGCAATGAGATTCTCAATGGAAAGTACACACCAAGAAAAACAACCAAAAGTGCTTTTCTCATACCATTCACTCTTCTTCTCATCATGTTTCCTCTTATTCTCATGAGAAACACAGAAGAATCATCACCATCATCATCTTCGTTGTCGCCTCCAAACATGTCTTCTGTCAGAAACATGAACAACAGAACAGAAACAAAAGGATGTGACATCTTTGCTGGTAACTGGATTCCTTATTCTGAAGAACCTTATTACAATAGCGGAACATGCAAATGGATGATAGATGAACAAAACTGCATGAAATTCGGTAGACCTGATGAAGAGTATCTTCATTGGAGATGGAAGCCGAATGAATGCGAGCTTCCACTCTTTAATGCAACTCAATTCTTAGAGCTTGTTAGCGGTAAGAAAATGGTTTTTGTTGGAGATTCAGTTGGAAGGAATCAGTTGCAATCTTTGTTGTGCCTCCTAAGTCAAGTAAGTAATCATTTACACTTTGTTTTCTGTCTTTTTCATAGGAGCTAAACTTTTTGGAGAGTAGGTTCATAATATAGTATTATATGCTCTATAAACAAGTGGTTTAGACTACTAGACAATATTCTATAACAACGGGTCTGCAACCGCGGCCTGAGCCGTGACATCGCGGTTCTTCTATGTCTTTGTGACTGAAGTGTGATGGCCACGGCTGTATTTGATTATGATTCTCTGTAGTATCTAGGATTGCAACCGTGGTTGCGATTTAAAACCTTGTTTCTATCCTTATTTTCTTGACACAATTTTGTTGATGATCTTATTTGCATGTTTATATTAGAAATCCAACTAGTGAATGTTTTATTTCTCGTTTAGAGGAGACATTGATTCTAGAAACGTATAACTGATTTTGACATGTTTTTCAGTATAATTGGCTCTAACTTGAAATTATAATTTTGAACTTTTGGCTATACAAATTGATTTTTGTCTCGGATTCATTACAAAACTCGCCTTTACATTAATGCATCCAAATATAATCAATTAACTTTACATTCAACTCACTTTTAATCGAAATCAGTTCATTCAAATTAATTTGTTACTGCAAAACCAAACATGCTTATGTGTATTTTTCTCCTGATTAGGTGTCTGAACCGGAAGATGTTTCCCATAAATACACATCAGATGTCATATACTTCAGACGATATTTCTTCTCCGATTACAACTTCACCCTTGGAAATCTATGGTCACCCTATTTTGTGAAATCAGGTGATGCTGACAAAAAAGGCCATTCATACAACAACATCATGAAACTATATGTAGATGAGGTTGATGAAGCATGGTCAAGTCAAGTTGAAAACTTTGACATAGTAATAATCTCAGCAGGACATTGGTTTTTTAGACCTTTAATGTACTATAATAAGGGTCAACTTGTTGGATGCAACAAATGTGGAATAGAGAATGTAACAGATCTTGCTCACTACTATGGTTACAAAATGGCATTTAGGACAGCATTTAGAACCTTAACAAGTCTTGAAAATTTTAAGGGTGTGACATTTTTTAGGACATTTTCTCCATCACATTTTGAGAATGGGGATTGGAACAAAGGAGGGAATTGTGTGAGGACAAAGCCATTTAGCAAGGAAGAAATGAAGTTAGATGGTTACTTTCTAGAGACATACTTGACACAAGTGAATGAATTTAAAGTGGCACAAAAGGTAGCATCAAAGAAGGGATTGAAGTTTTTGATGCTAAATACAACTGAGATTATGTTGTTGAGACCAGATGGACACCCTAATAATTATGGACATTCTAAGGACACAAATGTTACATATTACAATGATTGTGTTCATTGGTGCTTGCCTGGACCTGTTGACACATGGAATGAGTTTTTGCTACATATGTTGAAAAGAGAAACTTGCTCATCTTATAGTTCAAAGCTAGAGAGTGTTGTTTTACAAAGTTAGAGAATGTTGTTTTATGAACATAAGATTTATCTAGTTCATTGGAGTGTTTATTTTTTGTAAATTTTTTTGTAAATCGGTTATTATGTGAACACGCAACTGAAGAGACTAATTCCTCAATGCAGATAAAACCATAATAGGTGTCGGTTCTCCCACTAGAGTTTTAATGTTACTGCATTGCATTTCCGGTGCTAGATTCAAACACAAGAACTCTTGTTTGCGAAGTAACTTTTGCTTGTATTTACATAAAGGGTAAGAAATTGTGCAAGAGAATGTATTTATTTACTATATAGATAATAACATGCAGACAGAGTATATATGCAAAGAGATTTGTGAATTTTTGTAATATATTTAGTGTAATGTCTTGATTATCAAATTGGTCAATACTCAATCCCAAGAAGCTAAATTGTATTAATAAACATTGGCTAGTTTCATTTTTCCTTAAGAATCAATTGTCAAGCACATTTTACTAGTACTTCATATGATTTGACTTTAACTTGCTTTAATCTGATTTCTGATATTTTTCAATCTTTCTTGTATTACATTTCATAGTGTAACTTATTAAAAAAGCTTTGAATTAAATAACATTTGTCTTGGATATGAAGTTAAAGGGTAATTTGATCAAATCCAAAGGCTTAATCAGAATCTATAAATTCATGCAAGCAATTAAAAAGATCTACCTGTCATAAAAATAAAAGTGATTTCTAGAATAATAAAATGCTTTTTTGAAAAAAAAGACAAAATAAGGATAAGAAAATAGTGATTTCTAAATCTCTAAGCAATGCATATTGACGTATGGTAGTAAGCAATTTCATGTGCCTGGATAATGATACTGACTTGAGCTTTGAGACTAATCATAGGTGTAGCTTTCTGTCAATTCTAGGGTTTGTCAATGATATCATCAACCAAAATTATGAAATATACTTTTGTATGATTTCCCCTATTAACATCAACCTTGCTGTCAAATTATGAATCTAAAAATTTAAATAAAAATTACGCAATGAATGTGTAAAACTATCAGATTAAGTTGACTCTGCAACAAAAAGTTATATACTGTCAAATTCTAAATGCATAAAGTTCTATTCATTATGTGAAAATGTTCTCTCAACAATACTAGTAATAGAAAAGTATCCAAGTTTCAAGAAATTTGCAACTTGAAGAAACCCAAATTACTCCAAACTATAGACTTAATAGTGAAAATCACTTAACACAGATCACAGAACAATAATAACTCGAACTAGTTGCTTCTTTATGAAACACCATCTCTCACAACAGCAAAGTCATAGTAACTCGTTTACATAAAATACTTTATACTATCTTTTATATTATATCAAGTAAATATCAATCATATTCAAGATTCTTACTATTTTCCTTCTTCCTTTGATTAAAAATCTCACAAATTCGACACGGTATCTAGAGCAAGGTTTGATCCTCCTTCTTGATCTGTCAATATATCCAGAAAAACTACCTTCATCGCATGCAGAATCTCCTAATCTGCGCAATTCAAAAATTTTCTGCCCCAGAAAAGTCTCTACACACGCTTACGAGTCACCACCTTCCTCTGTGAATCCGGCCATGTGTCTTTTTGGTGAGTCTTTTTTCTGCTGAGTCACATTCCTGTCAACATTCTACAATTGTAGTGTTTTGGACCACGAGTATTTAGGCTCCAGAACAAAAAGCCCCTTATCTCTCTTGGTTTTTCCGTTGTTTGTTCTGTTGTGATCTCCGGTCTCTCTTCCTGTTTAGGCTTGGTTTGACTTTTAGGACTTAAGTTTCCACTATTCTATCTGGTTTTTAGTGGCTTGTCGTCTTGTGCTTTGGTGTTTTGCTCGATTAGGACCATCATAATCGGTCACCGACAGCCGACACTGTGATTATATTTTATTTATTCATTTTTTCAAATTATTACCGATGTCGCCGTATCAATGTCAGTGTCATGTTCATGATGTTTGTGCTTCATATTTTCTCTTAAAACGTATATTTGTAACAAATTTAAAGCTGATAAGTTTCAACTTGAGGGAGATTGTTAAAATAAGTAAATTTTTACTTAGATTGTTGAAATATTATAAAATACCTTATAATATCTTCTATATATTTGAGTATCGTAAGTTATTTCCTAGAATCGGTTTATAATCCTAGATGATGATGATGATGATTATGATTATGATTATGGTTATGGTTATGATTATGGTTATGGTTATGGTTATGGTTATGGTTATGGTTATGGTTATCATTATCATTATCATTATCATTATCATTATCATTATCATTATCATTATCATTATCATTATCATTATCATTATCATTATCATTATCATTATCATTATTATTATTATTATTATTATTATTTATTATTATTATTATTATTATTATTATTATTATTATTTGTTTTTGATTTCCTATTTATTTAGGATTGAGTCTATGTTCATATGGAATTAGTGTTTAGTCTTTTGTTCTCAAGTCGATATCAATAACATTCAAGGTTCTTATAATCATTATTATTATTATTATTATTATTATTATTATTATTATTATTATTATTATTATTATTATTATTATTATTATTATTATTATTATTATTATTATTATTATTATTATTATTATTATTATTATTATTATTATTATTATTATTATTATTATTACTATTATTATTATTATTATTATTATTATTATTATTATTTATTATTATTATTATTATTTGTTTTTGATTTCCTATTTATTTAGGATTGAGTCTGTGTTCATATGGAATTACTGTTTAGTCTTTTGTTATCAAGTCGATCTCAATAACATTCAAGGTTCTTATTATTTTCTCTCTTTTATCTAAATTCTCACAATCTCAACCGCTATCATATCATCTAATCTTTTGTGTATTCAACATTTTTTTCTCATTCTTACCTTTTCTTCGGCTGTAACTCTACACAGTAAAAACAGATGAATCATCGGCAAATGCGTTAATGAGTTGATTTCTGCATATATATATATATATATATATATATATATATATATATATATATATATATATATATATATATATATATATATATATATATATATATATATATATATATATATATATATATATATATATATATATATATATATATATATATATATATATATATATATATATTGTATTCAATAAGTGCAACAAAAGTTAAGTTAGCATATTAAGTAACATATAATATGAATTTTGGTCAAAATGATATCCTGATAAATACAATTACATTTAAGGCTAAAATATAAAGCACAAATGCCGACCTAAGAAGCATAAGCCTCTGCTGGCTTTCAGTTCTGCCTGCAGAATGGTAAGGAAGCCTCTGAGGACCATCATAATCGGACAAACTTTGTACCTTATCAGAGGAGCCTCTAACAAAACGACTCCTAGCATTGTTTGCCTCTGAGTTGTTGTTTTGCAGTTGTCGCCATTGCCCATTCAATCTTTCCAGCTCCATCTCTTTCACATGAATTTCACCAAGTATCCCCTCAGCCTGTGTCTGAAAGCATGAAAGGAAGATGGTTATTATTCAACCATTGCCAAAAAATATGCCATGAATAAAGATAGACTAAACTGATTTTTTAACACAAACAGTATCATGTATCAAAAACCATGAAGTATGGAAGCACCTGTTTAACTGCTAGTTGCTCAAGTAAACCATGAAGTTGTTTATCCAATGTTTTCTCTCTTTGTGCTGCAGAGCAAGCCAATAATGTTTTAAAATAAAATACTACTAGCAATATGAAGCTTCAGGATGCAGAATTAGTGGCAAAATTAACACAAGAAAAATGGCGAGTATGGAAACAGAACAGGACTAAAGTATCTCCAACTATATTAGGTAGCTTTCGAAGAGAATAAAATAGTATTCAATAACTCTCAGATGGAGAGGATCAAAGTATCCCTAATACAGTGTAATTTTGAACTTTTATGGAATCATTGAGTGAACTTAAACAAAACTATACTCAGTCAGGTAGGAACAGGTCGTATTTACTCTTTAGCATACATAATTGCTGTTTGCAACTTTTGCTACTATAAACAAATTCGCGGCATCTTTGCTCAGTGTGACCCAATCAAATGTTGCAGAGGATCCATGGCCTATGTATAGAGAAAGAGAGTACAAAAAAATATAACACCTAAAGCAAAACCGCAACATAAATAAACAGAGGACAAGCATCAAAACAAACAAACAAAAGACATCAAGCTGTTAGACCGAAGAACAAAAATTTAGAAATCAGAAAGGAAAAAAATCATAAAATAAGAATGATAAACTGACATAAACTGTAATAAATATCATTTGACTGTTTACATTTTAAAAGCAACATAATTGGTGACCACAGTTAGATACCTGGACAAGGACAATCATTAAACAAGGTGTTAAATGTCCCATTTTCAAAGAAATGGGTCCCTCGTGTATATCTTTAATCTTTTGTTTTCCATATACAGAAAATATATATTGACATAAAACAGTAGTAAGATCTTATGTTTTCCATATACAGAAAATATATACTGACATAAAACAGTAGTGAGTTACCTGGGGAAGGCTGCTTAAGTGCATTTTCCTGCACTTCTTCCCATTTCTTCTCCAACTCCTTTACAGTATCCTCCATTGAACTCTGAAAATAAATAAGGAATTTTGATGTAACAACAATTATTAACTTAGTTAAATTATTGTTTTGGTTCTAAAAAAGTAATCAAAATAGTTCTGAAAGAATCTCTATTGTTCATATTAATCTCTAAATGAAGAAATCACACCAAAGATCTCTAAAGCAAGTTTGTCAGAATCGAGTTTAAGTAGACTCTCGTTTAGTGACAAAACTTTTGTCTATGGTTATCAAAATCATGATTTAAATCTTAAAATCTTACGATTTTACGATCTCACTCACCCTCAACGATATAGATCTTAAGTAGAATCGTGTGTGGTAGTCAAATTGTGAAAAAAATTGTAAAACTAATGAGTATGTGCGATTGGCCAATTCCGACCGTAATCGGCCATTTTCCGGCAGCCACCATTACAAGCCAAGAAGGATGACAAGAAACAAAGGTATAATAGTTTTGGTCCGGCGGCGTCATTTTCCCACAAATACACTTGCCTACAAAATATCATGTAGAAATACTTCAAATATGTAGTATTATTTTCTGTTTAAGAAGCCTTTTACGATTTTCGTTACGATCTTATGTTTTGCGATCTTGCTACCCCCTCTCGATCTTACAAAAATAATTGAGTAGGATCTTCCAATCTTAGTTACGATCTTATATTTTACGATCTTACCATCCCCTCCCGATCTTATGCAAAATCCCGATTTTGACAACCTAATGTCTATGTTAGATTGACTCGTAAACTCAACTTGTGGACTCATACAAGTTTACCACATATTACAATAGTAAAATGACATATATACTTATATAATACAATAAATGCATCAAAAAAAAAAAATTAACTCAGCTATAATACAAAAAACTGACATAAAAAACTCGTAAGTTCTACAAGTTTACTCTAGAGTTCACTGCGAGTTTACTCTAGAATTCACTGCGAGTTTACTCTAGATAAAATGAGCATACAAGAACAGCATTCAAATTTCCACCATTCAGCAATTAAATGAGCCAGGACTCACGCCGACACCATCTGAGAGCTTAGGGGGCATTTGTTTTTATCATATCTCATAATATAAACATTTATTTAGTAAGGTACCTTAATGAAAATAACATATGACATATTCATAAATAGTTTTCAGTTATTTCAATAAACTTTTCAGAATAGCTTATGAATAATCACTTAATTAAACTCCCTAAAACAGCATACTGAGTGTGCACTTAATTATGTTGTTTATCTAAATGCACCCTTACTCATTCAATATTGAACAATATGTTATCGTCAAGAATGCAAAAGAGAATTGTGTGATTAAAGAAACAACAAACCAGTTCGTTCTTCTTTTCTTCCAATTTGTCAAGCATGGCCGATTTTGAAACTTCTCCATCCACATCTGCATCAAAGCCAGCTTTAGCATATGTCTTGTTTTCTTCCTCCCAACTCTCGGCTGTCCAAGATTGGCCAGCATTTTCGGAAGCTCGCAGACGCATATTTTCTATCTCGGTCCTCAGCTTCTCTTCAGCTTCATCCATTTCCTGTGACCCAAAAACAGAAGAACCAATAATAATTAAAACATAAAACAATGAACTTCAATTCCCAAAATATGTAACCAAGTAAACCACCAAATAGAACATCAAATTCACTCTCTGTGGTCTATATCATGGCACGCACCGACACGTCAAACAATATTGTCATTCAGCATAACACAGTACAGAATACATATAATAATCATCAGTCCCACCTCTAACTTGCTCTTTAGTAGTTCAGCCTCCTGTAATTTTTCCTTGATCTTATCCTCGCAATTGGATATAGCATTCTCGAAAGCAGCATTTTCTTCCTTCAACGTCTCCTCTCTCAGCTGGGCCTGCCCTCGTATAGCACAAAAGTAAATTAGTCTCATATAAAATTGAAACCAAATTCATCCCCAATTAAATCCCTAAAATTGTAGTAGACAATTAGTAGCTAGAACTAAATAAATCACAAACGATTCCCGAAATTGAAAATATGCCATCACATCAATCATTCCAAACAGCATCATAACAAAATTAACCAACAAAAGAAAACTTATTGTAATCAAGCATATTCAATTTCAAAGGTCATTTTGAAATTTCAAATTAATTTCACTCCTAAATAAACAAACACAGAATTTCAAGAATTAAACAATTGCATAACTAAATAGTCTGACTCAACAAAAAAAACTAATGTGACCGAGCATTTCCTATTTCAAGAATCATTTCGTAATTTCACTAACTTCAAAACTTATTTGACAAACACCTAGAATTTCCAGAATTAAACAACTCCATTAAAAAATTAACCAACTCAAAAAGGCTAAACTAATCCAGTATATCAATTTCAAGAATCGTTGTGTAATTTCACTAACTTCACGACTACAACAACAACAAAGCCTTATCCCACAAAGTGGGGTCGGCTACATGGATCAACTTTCGCCATAATGTCCTATCAAGGACCATCCTTCTATCCAAATCATTAATCTCGAAGTTTTTCATAATAACTTCTCTTATAGTCTTTCTAGGTCTTCCTCTTCCTTTAGTTGTTGACTTCTCTCCATCTGATCTACTCTTTTTACCGCAGAATCTTCTGGCCTTCTATCTACATATCCAAACCACCTAAGTCTATTTTTCCCCATCTTGCACTACCCCAACAGTCTCTCTAATATTTTCATTTTTTACCACTAAATTAAAAAAAAATTACAAAACAATCCCAGAAATTGTAGTTTTTCAATCACATCAGTCCTCAGCTATTCTAAACAGTTTCATGACTAAATTGACAAACTCAAAGAGACTAATCTAATCAGACATTTTCAACTTTCAGAGATCATTTTTCAATTTCAGTAATTAAACAACCACACAACTAAACTAACCAATTTAAAAACAATCAATCTAACAATGCATTTCACAATTTCAGAGATCATTTATAATAACTTCAACAATCAATTACGATCCTCTAAATCAGAATTCCACCGCATTGAATTCAAGGACATGATTGTAATTTCTCCAAACCTGATGACGAGTGGAGGAATGAGCGTTTAATTGAAGAGCGAGAGCGTTATTGGAAGCGAGTGAGTGAGCGTGAAGATGAGGAAGACGCTGTGAGATATCGGGAGGCGGTAATCGAAGGCGTAGATCTTGGATCGAGCGTTGGAGGGAATTGGATTTGTGATCGAGTTCGCGAACGTAGGTTTTCTGAGATTCGGTGAAGAGGATTGGGATTGAATCTTCGGAGCCTGATTCGGATCCTCCTGCTCCTCCTACTACATCGGCTGCCCATGCTAATAAGCCTGCCATTTTTGTTTTCGATTCGCTTCTCTTTCTTTCTGGTTTTTCTGTTGTTCGTGTTGATGGTGATGATGGTGTTGTTTCTTCACTACTTTCAGTTTGGTACAGTGGTTCAATTTGTAAATTAAATTATTATTATTATTTTAATAATATTCATAAAATATGGATGAATGGATAATTAAAATTGAAATACAAAAACTAATGTAGTAATATCAGAGTTGTTAATAGCGGTCGGAGCGGCCGCTATCGCGGTGCTCCAGAGCGGAGCGGAGGCATGTCGCGCGCACAAGGGTGCGGTGACGGAGAGAAGATAGCGGGCGTGTGATCGGTGGATCTGGAACTGACTGTTTTAAAGCTGGTTCGCGAAATGTCGCGGAAGCAAGAGTCGCCACCGTCTTTTATTTTCTCCAAACGGAAAGGACAAAAGCACAGAAAAATTCCTTTATAGAGATTGCTCTCGGTTCGGGAGGTAGGTTATAGAAAGGGAAGGTGTTAGCACCCTTTCTATCCATGGTTATCCATGGGCTCTTAGGTACTTGCTCAATGTGTTTTCAAAATGTTTGCTTGCTTTTCAATGTGGGTTTCAAAAATATTCTTTGAAAAGTTTCAGTTCAACTCGTACGTCAGAGTGTTTGAAAAGTTTGTTTTGAAAGTTTTTGAAAGTGTGTTGGTGTGAAAAGTATTTTGATTTGTTTGAAATTAGAGCAAGTATCCTTGAGAACCTACCTACCCTAAGGAATTCGTCTGTGTAAATGTCCTTTAAAGTAGTGTCATCCCACCATTGAGAGGTAGGTAGCACCACTGTTGGAGGTGTTCGGGTCAATTCGAGTTTTAGGGACGTGGTGATCACCGGAGCAATGGGAAGACACCTTAGAAGCTACCCTCATGCCAGGTTCCCGGATCATGAGGACTTACTAAGACGTCCTCTACTCGACGATCACCTTTCGAAAGGCAACAGGTGAGGCGTACCCTAGGGGTGGTGTGTGCGATTCGTGTGTCATGTTTCAATTATTTTGTCTTGTCATGTTTGTTGTGATCTACGCTTGATTTTATTTTTAAGTCCATACATTCTTTCATGCATATTTATTAACAGTTGTATATTTGCGAGAAAATAAATCTAAACTATTACAAATGGCGCGGGTCCACATCGCCAAAATAAACCGAACCCGATTTGACTGAAAATAAATAAAGCGAATAAATAAAAGTGCGAGAAATAAATAAAAATTATTACAAGGCTTTGGGGCATATACATAATTATTTAAACGATATAAAATAAATGCGCGAAATAAAGAAATTAAAAAAACTAAACTAGGGCGTTGGACCCTTTTGCAAAAGTATTTAAAGTTAATGAATTAATTAATTAGAACTAATGAAGAATTAAAATTAAAGAAAAAGGAATGTTTTTTTATTATTTTTTGTATTTTTTAGATTGAATAAGAAAAAGGATTAATTATAATTAAAGTAAAATGTCCAAACCCTAATTCTAAGATTTTTTTAAGTTTATTGGGAAAGAATTAAATTAAAAACCTAAATTAAACCTTAAATTATTTATGTGCAATTTTTAATTTATGAAAATAAATAACTAATATTATTATTCTGAAAAAAGGGAAAAATTAAAAAGAAAATAAAAAGTTCTAAACCTAAATTCTATTTTTTTTTTATTTTAGTTATTAAAAAGAATTGAATTTGTAACCTAATTAAAACTAAATAATTACAAGCATTTATTTATGAAAATAATAAAATAAAAATTATATTTTTATTGGTCTTTTCTGATTTTTGAATGTTTTTTATATTTTTGTAAAAAAATAAGTAACTAAATAAATAGCAAATAAAAGAAATAAAAAAGAAAAATTAAAGAAAGAAAAAAATAATAATAAGGCAAACCAGGGGGGGTAGTCCCCAATTCAGGAGGTATAGGCCTAGCAAATCAGGCCCATTTGATTTTGAATCCATTGACTTTTGGAATTCTGTATGATGCTTTGACTAGGGTTCAGCATATTCATCCACCTTATGCCTTTGGATTGATTCCCAGGATGACGTGTAATGCTTGGATTGTGATGGTACATGGTGGTCCATAACGCCAGCGTTGCATAGGAACCTGTATTGAAAAATAATAAGGGAAATTGCACAGACCTGGGACTTGAACCCAGGTCATTGAGGTTAACGCGTTGATAGCTTGCCAGCTGAGCCATTTAATTTCAATTACTATAATATGGTTAATAAATGATAAAAAGAATAAACAAGACATTAATGATTCCACGCGCGCATTTTCAAATTCCTCCAATCCGCTTGTGCCACGCCTTCATCTCTTTCGTTTTCCTGAAATACAAAGAACGAAGGCAACGGTTTTGAAGCGTAGCATTAGGCAGCCTTCAAAGAAATAGCGAATAGCGCTATGGTGATCAGAAATTAGGCGCGAGGGTCAATCTTCCTTCGTCTTGAGGTACTGAATCCAACCATGGTACTCCTGAGCCCTAATTTTTCCTCTATGCAAGATCCCCAATTTCAGAAACCTGTAACCCTAAATATCGTTCATGGCCAAATCACATGTATTGCTCAAAAACGAAATTAATTGTTATGGTTAGCTTTAGAATATCATGAGGAACACGAATCAATCAATGAAATGTCATGAAAATGCGTAAAATATAGAATACGATTTTGAAATTTCCATGGAATTTCTTGAGTTCTGTACCCTAATTCTTTGAGCTTTTGTGATTGATATCAATTGGAACACCTTCAGGGATGCTTAAGGATGCTTATGGAACAAAAATTGAAGCTTGGAGCGACCTCCAAACTAGTTTTCAGTGTTTGAGTTTTAAGGAAAAATTTCAAATTGCAAAAGCTTGTTTGGGCGCAGCTTATGATGTCTCAGGCTTAGGGTTTGACTTAGTGATTATAATGGAAGAGAATTGGCCTGCTAACTGACCTAGATTCATGCTCATGAGGGAATTAGTCCTAGGGTTCTTTCCATTAACCATTTTTCCTTCTTTTTAGCCAAAACCTAGACTTAGTGTGAAACTTAACCCTAGCCTGAGTTTTTTGAGTTGGCCCATGATACAAGGAAGTTGTCCAAATTCACATGACACTATTCCATTGGTTTTTGAATTTTATTTGAATTTTCAAAGATTTAAAATGAATTAAATTATCAAAAATTAAATAAAATAGAAAAATCAATATTTGGTCTTGAAATTAACCATGGGACACGTGTGTGGCATGACAAGGATGAATCAAGTGGAAGAAAGTGGGCCCTTTTGTCAAAAATTGGAGTTTCAAGGATAGTTGACTTTTGCCATTTCACAAAAATTTCCCAACTTCTACAAGGCATAACTTGCTCAATTTTTAAGCTTTTCACATGTTCTTGGACATTTTGGAAAGGTCTTTGAGTCCTTTAACCAATGCCTTTGGTCCCATGTCATTTTGATTTACCAATCTCAAGTTATGGCCTTTGACTTAAAGTCCCTTTTTGTTGACTTTTGAAAATGACCTATAATGTTGAAATTGATAACTTTTTGTGAGAGCATTTCTTGGACTTGAAGTATGAAGATGAGTTGTAGGAAATGTCTTTCTCTTCAAAATGAGCTTTGGATGGGATTTTTCTGATAATCCATGTGAAAGTTATGCCCTGGTCAATTTTAGTTGACTTTTTCAACTGTCCAAATATAGCAACTTTTGCATCTTGATGATTTTCTGAGCCAAATTTTGAGAATCATGATCAAGCATTGATCAAATGATGTTTGTGGCTTCAAAATGATATGTTGACCAAAAATTTGAACTTTTGACTGTCAAATGACCATTTTGCCCCTACAGTTGACTGTAGTGCAATTTAGGGTTTTGACTGTGCAATCTTGAGCTGAATGCCTTGAAACTTGATATGAGGATGCTTGACCATGTTTGTAAGCATATGAGACTTGATTGGGCCTCTGAAAACTTCATTTTCTTGATCAGACTTAAAACCCTAATTCTGACTGTATGGGAGACTGTTGCACTGTACAACCCTTGGGGAATTTTGTAGCTTGGCTTGGCAATTTCTTGAGGAATATGGGAGGGCAAATTTTGGGGTATAACAGTTGCCCCTGTTCAATCTTCTTAGACCTGCGGATGCAGATTGGCTGACGTGCCTTTCGTAATCCGAGGGTAAAAGATGATTGAACACTAGAGTGCCCGGAAATTTGCGCTCACATGTTAGCAATGATGGGGGAATGGGCTTATAGATGCCATCTGGATGTTTGATTGCGTAAGAGATTCCTTGGCGAGAACCTGTATACCTGCAAAAGAAAATGAGTACCTGACACGTCGCAGGAGCCGATTTTTTAGATGCCTGGTATAGATGTGTCCTGACTGGTTACAGGAGCTGAGTCTGGAGCTTCAAACGGCGATGAAAGAACCAGGGATGATTACTTCCTTAGCATGAATGGTAAGAGAGTCTTGGGCGACTTTAACTTCAACAACGCTCGTTGAGAAAAATCTGGGGTGTCTTCTACTGGGATAAGAATCAGGGAGATCTTAGGGTCGATCTGACTGAACCAGAGAGGCCTTTGACTGGGTAAGAATCAGGAAAATCTTAGGGTCGATTTAACTGAACCGGTCTAGGTCTTGAAATGTCTTCAACTGGATAAGCATCAGGGAGATCTTAGGGTCGATCTGACTGAACCAGAGAGGCCTTTTGACTGGATAAGCATCAGGAAAATCTTGGGACGATTTAACTGAACCGGTCTAGGTCTTGAAATGTCTTCAACTGGATAAGCATCAGGAAAATCTTGGGACGATTTAACTGAACCAGAGAAGGCCTTTGACTGGATAAGCATCAGGAAAATCTTGGAACGATTTAACTGAACCGGTCTAGGTCTTGAAATGTCTTCAACTGGATAAGCATCAGGAAAATCTTGGGACGATTTAACTGAACCAGAGAAGGCCTTTGACTGGATAAGCATCAGGAAAATCTTAGGACGATTTAACTGAACCGGTCTAGGTCTTGAAATGTCTTCAACTGGATAAGCATCAGGAAAATCTTGGGACGATTTAACTGAACCAGAGAAGGCCTTTGACTGGATAAGCATCAGGAAAATCTTGGAACGATTTAACTGAACCGGTCTAGGTCTTGAAATGTCTTCAACTGGATAAGCATCAGGAAAATCTTGGGACGGTTTAACTGAACCAGAGAAGGCCTTTGACTGGATAAGCATCAGGAAAATCTTGGAACGATTTAACTGAACCGGTCTAGGTCTTGAAATGTCTTCAACTGGATAAGCATCAGGAAAATCTTGGGACGATTTAACTGAACCAGAGAAGGCCTTTGACTGGATGAGCATCAGGAAAATCTTGGGACGATTTAACTGAACCGGTCTAGGTCTTGAAATGTCTTCAACTGGATAAGCATCAGGAAAATCTTGGGACGATTTAACTGAACCAGAGAAGGCCTTTGACTGGATAAGCATTAGGAAAATCTTGGGACGATTTAACTGAACCGGTCTAGGTCTTGAAATGTAGCTTGAGAACTTAACTGGATCTTTCCTGAAAGATAAAAGTCAGTCATATGCAATGCATGATATGGATCAAGCAATGATGTTCTCAACATAAATGAGATTTGTATGATGCAGTGCGTTATGCATGCTATAATGATGTATGTGATGTTTTATGTATGTTTTCGTCTAGGAAAGTAAATCCTTGACGGGTGCCGGGAAGTCGTATCCTGGGCTGATGTTGAGGAATAAACTTGTACTTCCGCTGGGGATGACAGTTGCAAGAATACCGGTAGGAGAAGATGACTCCGTTGCGGAATAAACTTGGCAAGGACGATTCTGCGGGGAGAAAATATACTCCAGTGATCATGCTGGGAAGCAATACTCTGTGGGGATAGAGATGATTTGCTGAGTGTTGATAGTAGTAATTTGCTGGCGATACCGTTGTTATGTTGGAAGTATTGATGGACTTCGCTGGGGATAGGAAAGAACTATGTTGACGACGACCCTTTCGTGGCTTTTGGCTGAGGATAACCCAGTTATATCCTGTTAAGGAAATAACTCTTTAAATAAAGTCGGACGACGCGTTTGTGCTCTGTGAAGAATAAGCTTCCAGAATTTACTGGGGATAAGCTTACTGCTTGGGGAGATGAATTCCATCTTTCCTGGGGAACTTGGATGGGACTCTCCTGGGGAAGTTTTGATATGCTGGGGAAGTGATTCCTTTGAATGTTGATGTATGCCGCAGGGGAACAATCTTTAGACCAAGACTGCCGGGGATGCTTGTTAAGAATATATGCTGCTGGGGAATATTGGGATCTACTGGAGGATACCCAATTTCCTTGAGACTTGTTAACTTTGTTTGGGGAAGAATGCACTGACTTGCTGTCTCACTCTCTGGGGAATTTTAAGATGTCTGGTTAGGTTCTTTGGCTGAACCTACTTTGGTACCTTGGAGGATAGAACAATTAGACTGCTCAGACAACTCTTTATTGCCCCTGTTTCTAGTGTCACCTGCAATTAATTCTTTGTTTCGTATGCAAATATTTATGAGCTAGAAAATTATTGTCAATGCATATATCACAAATTGAACCTTGGACGTTCTTCGCAAAACAAAACAGAAAAAGAAAAACACTTGGCACGTTTAACTGAAAAGTATATTTGTATTGATTTTGAATAGCCTGTGAATAGGCTTTTTGTGTACAAGAGGCTGGCGTCCTAGTAAGAGGTACGCCGCTGAACAAAAGAGTTTATACAAGTTTTGTACAAAAGAAAATAAAACAGCTGTGTGAAAGATGAATGATCCACTGGGTTTCAACTCTGCTATTGCCTTTACGCTCCGTGCGTCTCATCACTTGATGACCTTGGTTGAAGGTGAAGCTGACTGATCGATGTCGTCTGAACTTGATGTAGATACCGGATTCTGGATGCAAAGTGATCCAATGAGACATAGTATTACGCTTTTATCCCTAATTTTTGCCTGGACTGCCCTTTCGGGTTTTCAGTCCACCGGGATACCCATTTTTGCCCAAGCTGCCTTTTCAGGTTTTCGACTTGCCGGGTGTACAGATTTTTTTATTTTCATCCCTTCATTTTGCCCGAACCCTTTTGGTTCGACGGAAAACCCTAATTTTGCCTAGACATGTCAGCCTAGCGGGTCTTTTTTCATGCGTAGTATTTTTTAACTATGTCTGCATTGGCGGGGTGAGGAAGGTCGTCGCCATCCATGTTGGTTAATATCATTGCTCCTCCTGAGAACACATGCTTAACCACAAATGGCCCTTCGTACGTAGGGGTCCATTTGCCCCTTGGATCACTCTGAGGAAGGATGATTCGCTTGATCACCAGATCCCCGACTTGATATTCCTGTGGTCTGACCTTTTTGTTAAATGCCCTGATCATTCGTTTCTGATACGTCTGACCATGACAGATAGCAGCAAGTCTCTTTTCGTCAATAAGGTTGAGCTGATCAAGTCGTGTCTGGATCCAATCATCTTCATTCAGATTTGCATCCTTCATTATCCGGAGAGAAGGAATTTGTACTTCGATCGGCAAGACTGCCTCCATGCCATAAACCAGAGAGAAAGGAGTTGCCTCGGTTGACGTCCTAGCTGAGGTACGATACCCATGCAGAGCGAACGGTAACATCTCGTGCCAATCTTTATACGTTACTGTCATCTTCTGCACGATCTTCTTGATGTTTTTATTAGCTGCTTCTACAGCCCCATTCATCTTCGGTCTGTAAGGAGAGGAATTGTGGTGCTGTATCTTGAACTGTTCGCAGAGCTCAGCGATCATCTTATTGTTTAGATTGGTACCGTTGTCTGTAATAATTCTCTCAGGGACGCCGTACCGACAGATCAGGTTATGCCGAATGAACCGTGCTACAACAGTCTTGGTTACCGTAGCATAGGATGCTGCCTCAACCCACTTCGTGAAGTAATCAATTGCCACTAGGATGAAGCGATGTCCATTAGATGCCGTAGGTTTAATCTCGCCGATCATGTCTATGCCCCACATTGCAAACGGCCAAGGCGCAGTCAGAACATTCAGGGGGACCGGAGGAACATGCATCTTGTCTGCATAAATCTGGCATTTGTGGCATGTCCTAGAATGTTGGTAGCAATCAGCTTCCATGGTAGACCAGTAATACCCTGCCCGTAGAATCTTCTTAGCCATGGTATGCCCACTGGAATGTGTACCAAAGGTCCCTTCATGTAGCTCTTCCATGATTCTTTCTGCTTCAGTCTTATCTACACAACGCAGTAGGGTTGAATCATGGTTTCGCTTGTACAAGATGCCATTGCTAAGGAAGAACTTGGCTGCAAACCTCCTCAGGAATTTCTTATCATTGACAGATGCTCCTTCCGGGTATTCCTGAGCTTCTAGGTATCTCTTCACTTCGTGGTACCAAGGCTTCTCAGTCACCAATTCGGTTTCGAGATCACAACAGTATGCTGGTTCGTCCAATTTCCAGATGATGATCCGGGGAGCTTCATTATCCCATTTAACCTTGAACATTGAAGACATTGTAGCTAACGCGTCCGCCAGCTGATTCTCTTCTCTTGGAAAATGCTCAAATGTTATCTCTGTGAAGTGGGGGATCAGGGCCAACACACATTCTCTGTAAGGAATCAAGTTTGGATGTTTCGTATCCCACTCTCCTTTGATCTGATTGATCACAAGAGCGGAATCTCCGAAGACACTCAGAAATTTGATCCTCAGGTCAATCGCAGCTTGAAGACCCATGATACACGCTTCATACTCCGCCATGTTGTTGGTATAGTTGAAACACAGCCGGGCGGTGAGTGGAGTATGAGTACCTTGTGGAGATACGATTATGGCGCCGATACCATTTCCCAAAGCATTGGAGGCTCCGTCAAAGTGCATAGACCATCGGGATCCTGGTTCGGGTCCTTCATCCGATCCAGGTATTTCACAGTCAGTTACTATCATAATGCTTTCATCTGGAAATTCGAAGTTCATTGATTGGTAGTCATCCACAGCTTGATGTGCTAGGTGGTCTGCCAATACACTTCCCTTGATGGCTTTTTGGGTCGTGTACTGAATGTCGTATTCCGTCAAGATCATCTGCCATCTTGCAATTCTCCCAGACAGAGCAGGCTTTTCAAATATGTACTTTATAGGATCCATTTTTGAGATTAACAAGGTAGTGTGAGTCAGCATATACTGTCTCAGCCGGCGAGCAGCCCATACCAAAGCGCAGCAAGTTTTCTCAAGCAGTGAGTATCGGGTCTCACAGTCGGTAAACTTTTTGCTAAGGTAATAAATGGCATGCTCTTTTCGGCCAGACTCGTCATGCTGCCCCAGCACACACCCCATTGCATTATCAAGCACTGTCAGGTAAAGTATCAAAGGTCTCCCTTCAACTGGTGGCATAAGGATGGGTGGTTCTTGGAGATATTCTTTGATTCTGTCAAAAGCAGCCTGACATTCATCATTCCAACGTACTACCTGATCTTTCTTCAGCAGCTTGAAGATTGGTTCACAGGTAGCGGTCAGATGAGAGATGAATCGAGCGATGTAATTCAGGCGTCCTAAAAAGCCTCTGACTTCCTTCTCTGTCTTAGGAACTGGCATCTCTTGAATGGCTTTGACCTTAGCAGGGTCCACTTGAATTCCCTTGTCACTTACCACGAAGCCTAGCAACTTTCCAGATCTTACCCCGAAGGTGCACTTGTTCGGGTTTAACCTCAGCTTGTACAGTTTCAAACGGTCAAACAGTTTCTGCAGATGATCAAGGTGTTCTTCCTCAGTCTGGGACCTAGCGATCATGTCGTCAACATACACTTCTATCTCATGATGGATCATGTCATGAAATAAAGCAACCATGGCACGTTGGTAGGTTGCCCCAGCATTCTTTAGTCCAAAAGGCATGACTTTGTAGCAGAAGGTGCCCCACTGAGTAACAAATGTAGTCTTTTCCATGTCTTCCGGAACCATCTTGATCTGATTGTAGCCTGAAAAACCATCCATGAAAGAGAACACTTTATGCTGAGCTGTATTATCAACAAGGACATCAATGTGAGGTAGAGGGAAGTCATCCTTGGGGCTGGCCCTGTTCAGATCCCTGTAATCGACACACATCCTGACCTTGCCGTCCTTCTTAGGTACCGGCACCACATTAGCAACCCACTGAGGGTAAGAAGTCACTGCAAGAAACCGGGCATCAAACTGCTTCATAACCTCGGCTTTAATCTTCTCAGACATCTCTGGACGCATACGGCGGACCTTTTGCTTAATCGGAGGGCAATCTTCTTTAGTTGGTAAGTGATGGACCACAATGTCGGTATCTAATCCGGGCATATCTTCGTAGGACCAGGCAAAGATTTCTTTATAGTCATGCAGCATCTGAGTCAACCGTTGCTTCACGCTGAGTTCTAGGTTGGCACCAATCTTCACCTCTTTCTTGTCTTCCTCAGTACCCAAGTTTATTATTTCCACTGGCTCTTCATGGGGTTGAATTGCCCTCTCCTCCTGTTGTAACAGTCTTGCAAGTTCACCAGGCAGTTCGCAATCATCTTCACCTTCGTCTTCGGCTAAATTGATCGGATTTTCGAAGTCATAACTGGCAGTAGCGGAGTTGCTACCAGGGAGATCCAGAGTGGATTGAAACCTGTATGAGTGAGTGTGTGTGTAAATACAGCTGTTTTGCAATATGTAAAGAAAGGAAAGAAAAGGAGCGCAAAATTTGAATTGTGAAAAACGTCCAATGCTTTTATTCATGATATATGATAGTGACGAACAAAAGCCCTCATAAATAAACCTCGGTGCCCCGGGTAAGACACCGGGCCATATAGTTTCAAATTATTGTTTATTACAAATCAAAAATAAAGAAATTCATTACTGGGGAACAAAAGTTATGGGTGTAAAATCTTTAGCAGTCCAATTGGTCAATCCACCGTCGACCGTCGGGTAGATCCAGCTATCGAACTCTGACTCCTCTATTTCATCTTCCTCTCCAATAGCATTCACTTCCGAGTGAGTGATGAGCACCGGAGGTCTTCCAATTCTTGCCTTGCGCACCGCTTTCTGAGCTTCTGTGGTGAAACCCAGCCCAAACTTGTTAGTCTTAGGAGTAAGATCAGGGAGCTTGCCCCAGTTTGCACATTCACCTTTTTCGATCACAGCCCGGGCGTCCTTTAAGGAGGCCATCTTCATAGGAGAAATCTCTTCATCTGCTTCTGCTGCTGCCAAGGTTTGTGGTACTTCCTCAAAATGTTGAAAGGGGGTTTCAATGAACTCCCCATCCATTTCTACATATCTGAAGGAGTTGAGGTGGCTGACCATGTACTCCTCTTCCCCTTGCACTGTTACGATCTTCCCCCTGACCGGGTACTTGAGCTTCTGATGCAATGTGGAGGTCACAGCTCCAGCCTTGTGGATCCACGGGCGACCCAGCAAACAAGAATAGGACGGATGGATGTCCATCACATAGAATTTTGAATCGAATACCTGTGACCCAACCCTGATTGGGATGTCCACTTCACCATGCACCATTCTTTTGGACCCGTCAAAGGCCCGGACAACAATATGAGTTGGTTTGAGCTCTAGACCTTCACAATCCAGCCTATCCAGAGCCTTCTTGGGCAGCACGTTTAATGAAGAACCTGTATCAACCAGCACATGAGCAAGAGTAGTGCCCCTGCATTCAATGGAGACATGCAGGGCATCATTATGGTTCTTCCCCTTTGCTGTCAGATCGGCATCAGAGAAACCCAGGCCATTATCAGCGGTTAGGTTGGCCACACAGTCGGTGAACTGGTCAGCAGTCGTCTCTTGGGGTACGTGGGCTGTCTTTAAGAAAGCAATCAGAGCCTTTGCATGGGCCTCTGAACACAGCAGCAGTGACAACATGGAGATTTTAGAGGGGGTGTGCCCCAGCTGTTCTACAACGTTGAAATCACTTTTCTTTATTATCTTGAGGATTTCTTCCATTTCCTGCTTGGAAGCCTCAACAATGGTCTTTGGTGCCTCCGTCCTGGCAGGCATATCAGCAGCAATTCCCTTGCCCCGAGTATCAGATGACTCAGTAGCAGGGGTGGATACTTGGTCAGGGGGAGAAACAGGCACTCTGGCAGGTGTGAAGATCAAAGGCCTATGAATTGCCGGAGGAGCAATGTCTGGCGAGAACAACCTTCCACTACGAGTGACCTTAGCAGGCCCGGTGATGTTGGAGACACCAGTATCAATGTTGCACTCTTGTTTCACACCCAGAACATAAACATCCGCCCCATAGTGCCATGGGACAGCCTTATCAGATTTGTAGGGTATAGGCCCCGGAACAGTAATGGTGATGGGAGCACTCTTGTGAACTGACAAAATTTGTATAGGCTTCTTTGAAGGAGCCTTGGAATGGTTGTTGAAGATGGTAACGATCGACACTTCTTCAACAGGAGCAGCAGGAACAGCAGTCTTTCTGAACAAAATCTCTCTACTATCTATCAGGTTTTGGATGCCTGACCTCAGCAGAGAACAACCAGCAGGGGAAGCAACACATAGAGGGCAACCTTCGCTACATCCTGGAAATAAACCGGCTAGCAACAGATTCCTCTTGACCATCAGCAACGGAGTAGCAACATCATCCACTGAAGCTACATACAAATCCTCCTCAACAGCATTCACTCCATGCTGGGGCATGGGAGCAGTTACAACATTCGGCTTCTCGGGCGCCTCAAACTGTATTTCCCTTGCATCAATGAGGTCTTGAACCTTATTCCTTAGGGCCCAACAGTCATCTGTGTTATGCCCCGGGCTATCAGAGTGATAAGCACAGCGAGCATTTGGATTGAACTTGGGGGATGCAGTATTGGGAAACTTTGGAGCCTCCCTGACAGTCACTAAATTGGTGGATAACAACTGTGGCAGGATCTGTGATAAGGTCATGCTTAACCGGGTAAACTCTCTCCGGGGTCTTTCAAACTTTTGAGGATTAGTTGGCCGAGGAGTGGCAGCAGGTTTGGCAATCATTACCGCACTGACAGATTGGTGGCGTTCAGGTCGCTCTGTTCTCCGGGAGCTATATACAGCACTAGACTCCTTTTTGAAGGGTTTCTTCTCAGTACTGGAGGAGGCAACTTTCTGTATCTTCCCCGATTTTATACCGGCCTCGATCCTTTCACCAGTCAGGATCAGATCAGTAAACCCAGCAGAGGAATTACCAATGAGATGATTGAAAAATGGACCAGATAGGGTCCCCAAGAACATATCTACCAGCTCCCGATCCGTCAATGGTGGCTGCACCCTGCCAGCCAGGTCTCTCCATTTCTGGGCGTACTCCTTAAAACCTTCACCCGACCCTAGCGACATACCCTGGAGCTGGGTACGCGTAGGAGCGAGGTCGGCATTATACTGATACTGCTTGTAAAAAGCAGTGGCCAGATCCTCCCAGTTACGAATGCTGATTCCATCCAGCTGATAGAACCAATCGAGGTGAGTCCCTGAAAGACTCTCCTGGAAGAAGTGGATCCAAAGGTTCTTGTCTGCTGTGTAAGGCTGGATCTTCCTTACATAAGAACGGAGGTGCATCTTGGGACAGGAAGCCCCATCATACTTCACGAAGGCAGGTGTTTTGAACTTGTGTGGGATCACCACTCCAGTAGATAACCCCAAGTCTCCGAAATCCAATCCAGGCACCCGCTGAACTTCCATAGCCTTTAATCTGTCTTCCAGCTGTTTGTACCGGTCTTCAGCAGGAGGGTACTGTTCGTCGTTGAAGTCTGTTTCAGTATCAGAGCCCACAGGAGTAGTGACCTCCCTTTCTTGGTGACTACCTTCCGTCACAGATGGAGGAGTCCTTTCAGCTTCAACCAAAGTGTTCCCGAGTCTGCGCCCAGTGTTAAATAGCACAGTCCTCCTCTTCTTCTTAGTCTTCTTCAGAAGCATGGTCTTCAACTCTTGTTGACCCTGAGCCAAGCCCTTGATCAGCTCCTGAAATTGGGCGTTCTGCGCCTGAAATTGGACGTTTTGCGCCTGAAGAGCCTTGATGGATGCCTCGGTTGATGATTCAGGATTCATGATGCTGAAATAAACAGCGAAGAACAGTAAACAACCTGAAAAGAAGAGTACCTATGATGCACATGATGAATGATATGTGTTTATGTAATGCATTCAAGGGTTCGAAAATTCAAATTTGTTGTAGACCAAAAGGAACACACATTATTATTAAGAAAATCATTGTTTAATACATCAAAGCCTCATGGGCAAAAGTACAAAAAGATCAAATCAATCCCAAAATATGTTGCGCATCTTCTTTGGAGCTATGTAAGTGTTGAGGTTCCTTTCCTCGTGCAGCAGGCGAGTGAGCTCCAAGACCTTCTTTTCACTGGCATGCAAACTAGTCTCAAGAGAATTCCGCTCTTCCTTAAGCTGGATCCAGCTCTTCTGCATATCTTCCCAGGATGTGGGCATATCAGGGTGCTGAATAACATGAGACACCTCTCCTTCCAAGGCAGGCTCTTTGATTACTGGAAGCATGTGAGGATAAGGCATTACTAACTTCTGAGAGCGGGCTCGTACCCACTTGAGGTAAGGCTCCAAAGGGATGGAGTTCCTGTGCCCCAGTGTCTTGCTGTCTATCCTACTAGGCATCCTCCAAGCTCTGATAAATCTCTGGCGAAGTCCTTGAGTATCGTTGTCGAAGTCAAAAACTATGTCAGGTATCAACATGTCATGAGGACCATCCCTCCGAGCATAACCAAATTGTCTCCAAGCCAGGCATGGACTATAAGTAATACCCCCTCTGATTCCAAGTAAAGGAACATTGGGATACTCCCCGCAACGATCAATGATAGTGACATCTTCTCTGGACCTAGGGCACCAATGTATATCTGCATGTGTAAGAGTCATCAACCGTTGTGACCATCTCAAACCCCGCTCATTCTTCAGGACTGATTGTGGAAGGTGCGAAATAAACCACTTTCCCAGGAGAGGAGTGCAACACATAAGGACACCTCTTTTTCTCATGGTTCGAGTGTAACATGAGTGAAGGATGTCCCCCAGCAATGTAGGTATGGGGTTCCTGGACATAAAGATCTGAACGACATTGATATCAATGAGCTGATCTGGGTTAGGGAACAACACCAAACCATAAACAAGGAGGGCTACCACTTCTTCAAAAGCTTGTAAGTCAAGGGAGTTCCAACATTCATAGGCCTTTTCAAACAGAAACCTGGCTAAGAACCCTTTAATACCACTTCTGACTTCCCAATGTCCCTTGAGGTTAGATGACTGTAGGTGCAAGGCTTTAGCAATCTCTTCAAGCTTAGGTTCCTTTTCTGTACCGTTGAAGGGTAGCTGATCAAGGATAGGGATCTTCAGGAGTCGGGAGAACTCCTCCAATGTAGGTACCAATTGATAGTCCAAGAAGGTGAAACAGTGATGCAGAGGGTCAAAGAATTGGAACAGGACCTTCATCATATCTTCCTCAATGTTGGTGTTGACCAAGCTGATGAGACTTCCATGCCTTTCACTGAATGAAGAGTTCTCGGGAATCCTGGATATAAGCTCCTTAAGCTGAGGAGGGATCCTTACAAGACTGATTGGAATTGTCTTTCTACGAACAGTTTCCATGTCCTACAAAACAAGAACAAAGATGAAAATTCGAACCCCTGAAATGGTTAGTCAATGCGTATGATGCTGGATGATGTCATGATGCTATGATTAAACACACCACAGATATTTACAAAGACAAACATGTAAGGCACACAAGGCACACAAGACAGGCCCTTAATGTTTAAGGCCAGCATGGGGTCTGGGTAGTACCCTCTTGAAGTTGGTGGGTTCAACCTGTCCTAATCAAAGTAACCGGGTTCTAAGGTTCCCAATATCACGGGATTGCTTTCATTGTTCATCGTTTCGATTTAGCCACTGAACTGGCGACCGAAATATTCCAGGAAAGCAACCCTCAATTGAGTGTAGTATCGAGTATCAACCAACCTCGGACTGCACCAAAGTCAGTTATCTCACTACCCTAAAGAGGCCAAGATGGTTCAATTAAGGTTCCTAAGGTCTGTTGATGCTTCACGACACCACGCGGAGGCCCCGTACTCTCCTTGACTGAACTCAAGGGTTACCGGTACACACCAAAGTGCCACATCAACGTAGCAGACTGCTTCAACCATGTCGGTATACCCCGCACAGTTCCCTCACAGCCTTGTTGCTACTTTCTAAGAAGGTATCCCCCAGATCCGGGTTAGGATCTATAGAACTCCCAAGCAACCCACAATTTAAAGCACACAAGGAAAACAATTGAAAACACAGTTATGAACTAGCCCTAAGGTACACCTCACTTTAAGTTTGGTCCCCAGCAGAGTCGCCAGTTCTGTGATCGGTGGATCTGGAACTGACTGTTTTAAAGCTGGTTCGCGAAATGTCGCGGAAGCAAGAGTCGCCACCGTCTTTTATTTTCTCCAAACGGAAAGGACAAAAGCACAGAAAAATTCCTTTATAGAGATTGCTCTCGGTTCGGGAGGTAGGTTATAGAAAGGGAAGGTGTTAGCACCCTTTCTATCCATGGTTATCCATGGGCTCTTAGGTACTTGCTCAATGTGTTTTCAAAATGTTTGCTTGCTTTTCAATGTGGGTTTCAAAAATATTCTTTGAAAAGTTTCAGTTCAACTCGTACGTCAGAGTGTTTGAAAAGTTTGTTTTGAAAGTTTTTGAAAGTGTGTTGGTGTGAAAAGTATTTTGATTTGTTTGAAATTAGAGCAAGTATCCTTGAGAACCTACCTACCCTAAGGAATTCGTCTGTGTAAATGTCCTTTAAAGTAGTGCCATCCCACCATTGAGAGGTAGGTAGCACCACTGTTGGAGGTGTTCGGGTCAATTCGAGTTTTAGGGACGTGGTGATCACCGGAGCAATGGGAAGACACCTTAGAAGCTACCCTCATGCCAGGTTCCCGGATCATGAGGACTTACTAAGACGTCCTCTACTCGACGATCACCTTTCGAAAGGCAACAGGTGAGGCGTACCCTAGGGGTGGTGTGTGCGATTCGTGTGTCATGTTTCAATTATTTTGTCTTGTCATGTTTGTTGTGATCTACGCTTGATTTTATTTTTAAGTCCATACATTCTTTCATGCATATTTATTAACAGTTGTATATTTGCGAGAAAATAAATCTAAACTATTACAAATGGCGCGGGTCCACATCGCCAAAATAAACCGAACCCGATTTGACTGAAAATAAATAAAGCGAATAAATAAAAGTGCGAGAAATAAATAAAAATTATTACAAGGCTTTGGGGCATATACATAATTATTTAAACGATATAAAATAAATGCGCGAAATAAAGAAATTAAAAAAACTAAACTAGGGCGTTGGACCCTTTTGCAAAAGTATTTAAAGTTAATGAATTAATTAATTAGAACTAATGAAGAATTAAAATTAAAGAAAAAGGAATGTTTTTTTATTATTTTTTGTATTTTTTAGATTGAATAAGAAAAAGGATTAATTATAATTAAAGTAAAATGTCCAAACCCTAATTCTAAGATTTTTTTAAGTTTATTGGGAAAGAATTAAATTAAAAACCTAAATTAAACCTTAAATTATTTATGTGCAATTTTTAATTTATGAAAATAAATAACTAATATTATTATTCTGAAAAAAGGGAAAAATTAAAAAGAAAATAAAAAGTTATAAACCTAAATTCTATTTTTTTTTATTTTAGTTATTAAAAAGAATTGAATTTGTAACCTAATTAAAACTAAATAATTACAAGCATTTATTTATGAAAATAATAAAATAAAAATTATATTTTTATTGGTCTTTTCTGATTTTTGAATGTTTTTTATATTTTTGTAAAAAAATAAGTAACTAAATAAATAGCAAATAAAAGAAATAAAAAAGAAAAATTAAAGAAAGAAAAAAAATAATAAGGCAAACCAGGGGGGGTAGTCCCCAATTCAGGAGGTATAGGCCTAGCAAATCAGGCCCATTTGATTTTGAATCCATTGACTTTTGGAATTCTGTATGATGCTTTGACTAGGGTTCAGCATATTCATCCACCTTATGCCTTTGGATTGATTCCCAGGATGACATGTAATGCTTGGATTGTGATGGTACATGGTGGTCCATAACGCCAGCGTTGCATAGGAACCTGTATTGAAAAATAATAAGGGAAATTGCACAGACCTGGGACTTGAACCCAGGTCATTGAGGTTAACGCGTTGATAGCTTGCCAGCTGAGCCATTTAATTTCAATTACTATAATATGGTTAATAAATGATAAAAAGAATAAACAAGACATTAATGATTCCACGCGCGCATTTTCAAATTCCTCCAATCCGCTTGTGCCACGCCTTCATCTCTTTCGTTTTCCTGAAATACAAAGAACGAAGGCAACGGTTTTGAAGCGTAGCATTAGGCAGCCTTCAAAGAAATAGCGAATAGCGCTATGGTGATCAGAAATTAGGCGCGAGGGTCAATCTTCCTTCGTCTTGAGGTACTGAATCCAACCATGGTACTCCTGAGCCCTAATTTTTCCTCTATGCAAGATCCCCAATTTCAGAAACCTGTAACCCTAAATATCGTTCATGGCCAAATCACATGTATTGCTCAAAAACGAAATTAATTGTTATGGTTAGCTTTAGAATATCATGAGGAACACGAATCAATCAATGAAATGTCATGAAAATGCGTAAAATATAGAATACGATTTTGAAATTTCCATGGAATTTCTTGAGTTCTGTACCCTAATTCTTTGAGCTTTTGTGATTGATATCAATTGGAACACCTTCAGGGATGCTTAAGGATGCTTATGGAACAAAAATTGAAGCTTGGAGCGACCTCCAAACTAGTTTTCAGTGTTTGAGTTTTAAGGAAAAATTTCAAATTGCAAAAGCTTGTTTGGGCGCAGCTTATGATGTCTCAGGCTTAGGGTTTGACTTAGTGATTATAATGGAAGAGAATTGGCCTGCTAACTGACCTAGATTCATGCTCATGAGGGAATTAGTCCTAGGGTTCTTTCCATTAACCATTTTTCCTTCTTTTTAGCCAAAACCTAGACTTAGTGTGAAACTTAACCCTAGCCTGAGTTTTTTGAGTTGGCCCATGATACAAGGAAGTTGTCCAAATTCACATGACACTATTCCATTGGTTTTTGAATTTTATTTGAATTTTCAAAGATTTAAAATGAATTAAATTATCAAAAATTAAATAAAATAGAAAAATCAATATTTGGTCTTGAAATTAACCATGGGACACGTGTGTGGCATGACAAGGATGAATCAAGTGGAAGAAAGTGGGCCCTTTTGTCAAAAATTGGAGTTTCAAGGATAGTTGACTTTTGCCATTTCACAAAAATTTCCCAACTTCTACAAGGCATAACTTGCTCAATTTTTAAGCTTTTCACATGTTCTTGGACATTTTGGAAAGGTCTTTGAGTCCTTTAACCAATGCCTTTGGTCCCATGTCATTTTGATTTACCAATCTCAAGTTATGGCCTTTGACTTAAAGTCCCTTTTTGTTGACTTTTGAAAATGACCTATAATGTTGAAATTGATAACTTTTTGTGAGAGCATTTCTTGGACTTGAAGTATGAAGATGAGTTGTAGGAAATGTCTTTCTCTTCAAAATGAGCTTTGGATGGGATTTTTCTGATAATCCATGTGAAAGTTATGCCCTGGTCAATTTTAGTTGACTTTTTCAACTGTCCAAATATAGCAACTTTTGCATCTTGATGATTTTCTGAGCCAAATTTTGAGAATCATGATCAAGCATTGATCAAATGATGTTTGTGGCTTCAAAATGATATGTTGACCAAAAATTTGAACTTTTGACTGTCAAATGACCATTTTGCCCCTACAGTTGACTGTAGTGCAATTTAGGGTTTTGACTGTGCAATCTTGAGCTGAATGCCTTGAAACTTGATATGAGGATGCTTGACCATGTTTGTAAGCATATGAGACTTGATTGGGCCTCTGAAAACTTCATTTTCTTGATCAGACTTAAAACCCTAATTCTGACTGTATGGGAGACTGTTGCACTGTACAACCCTTGGGGAATTTTGTAGCTTGGCTTGGCAATTTCTTGAGGAATATGGGAGGGCAAATTTTGGGGTATAACAGGGCGCTATCGTCGTTATCCCGGGTCGCGGATAGCGGGCGCTTCCCGGGCGGAGCGGTTCGGATATGGTTTTTTTTTTAAATTTTTTTTTTGCCAAAATTATTATTTTACCCCTCATTTAAAATACTTTTAAAACAGATTTGCTTTTGTATTTTCTTTCCTGCGTTACAGTTTCTCACTTTCTTCTTCTGCCCTAATTTTTGTGTGCTTCTTTTCCACTCTTTAACTTCCATCGTTCCAGTTTTTGTGCGCTTCTTTTCCACTCTTCAACTTCCACCGTTCCAGTTTTTGTGCCATTTTTCTCCACTGTTCGACTTCCACCGTTTCAGTTCCAGCAAGGCAGCAACATACAACTGCAGAGTTCCACCGTTCCACTCTTATTGTTCCAGTTTTGTGCCCTTTTCTCCACCGTTCCACTGTTCCAGTTCCAACAAACAGCTGTTCTACCATTCCAGTTTCAGCAAACAGCACTTCCACCGTTCTAGTTCCAGCAAACAGCACTTCCACCGTTCCAGGCTTCAGGTAAATATGGCAGCTTCTTCGTCGACACCCAATTCTGCGTCGGTTGCTTCATGTGCTCCAACGTTCAAACCAACCAATAGTAAGGACATAGGATGGAAATACAATCATTTGAAGGATTTGAATAACAAGAAGAAGGTGACATGTGATTTTTGTAATTTAACTAGCAGTGGGGGAATAAGTAGAGCCAAAAGACATCAATTAGCAATTACCGGTGATGTAGTTTCTTGCACGAAAACACCCGAGGATGTTAAGGCTATATTACGCGCGGACATGGTTGAGAAGGAGAGAATTAAGAAAGGAATACAAGAGGTTTCGGTGCAATTAGATGCGGATGATATCATTGATATTGAGGAAATACGTAGAATTCAAACCGGAAAGAGGATGGTTGCGAGTGATGAGACCTCTTTAATGGCTGTCAAGAGGACTAAGGGACCGTTGGATTTGGTGTATAAGAAGAGTAAGGACACAAGCATCAATGATGCGTGTGATAAATAATCAAGGGCAAGAACCATCCAATATATTGGTCGCTTTTTTTATACGTGTGGAGTTGCTTTTAACGTAGAAAATGCAAGAGCTTTTAAGTTGATGTTGGAAGCCGTTGGAAGTTATGGTCCTCATTTGAAACCGCCAAGTTATCATGAACTCAGGGTTCCAATCCTTCGAAATGAGTTGGAATATACAAAATGTTTGTTGAAAAACCAAGAGGTGCAAAGGAATAAATATGGATGTTCAATTATGTCAGATGGTTGGACGGATAGAAAAGGTAGAACATTGATTAATTTCTTGGTCACTTGTCCGACGGGGACCATGTTTGTGAAAAGTGTTGATGCTTCTAACTATGCCAAGACGGGGGAAAAGCTAGCCGAGTTATTGGACACTTTTATTGAGGAAATGGGTGAAAAAATATTGTTCAATTGATTACGGACAATGGAAGTAATTATGTAGCGGCGGGTAAAGAATTGTGTTTGAGGAGGCCTCACATGTTTTGGACTCCATGTGCTGCCCATTGTATAGACCTTATGTTAGAAGACATAGGCAAAATTCCAAAGGTTCAAAATGTTATACAAAAAGGGGTCAAGGTTGTGGGCTACATTTATAATCATACTTTTGCTTTGAATCTAATGAGAAAGACTACGGGTAATGTTGAATTGGTTAAACAAGGAGTGACAAGGTTTGCTACCCATTTCCTTTGTCTACAAAGGATGCAAGAACTAAAAGGAAAGCTTAGAGAGATGTTCCTTTGTGAAGAATGGACGAGTTCCAAGTGTGCCAAAGATGCTAAAGGACAAAGGGCAGCTACTACTATACTTACGATATCATTTTGGAATGATGTTCTTTACACTCTTAAGTGCATGGCGCCTCTTGTAGATGTGCTAAGAATGGTTGATAATGAAAGGAAACCCGCAATGGGATACATATATACCGCAATGGAGGTAGCGAAGGAATCAATTGAGAAAGCTTTTAGTTCAAATTCAAGCAAGTACGAAGCCGTATTTGTAATCATTGATAAAAGATGGGAGTGTCAACTTCATCATCCGCTACATTCTGCAGGTCACTATCTCAATCCTAAATATTATTATTCTAAACCAGAAATTGAGAATAATGGTAGATTGGTGAGAGGCCTCTGTAAGTGCATTGAGACACTTAGTGAAAGTTATGCAGTGGAAGATTTGATTTCAGAATAATTGTCACAATACAGGGGTGCTACAGGTCTCTTTGGTATAAGAGCGGCAATTAGACAAAGGTCGACATTAGCTCCAGGTAAGATGGAATGATTTTTTTATTTTTTACATATGATACACTTTGTGTTATGTATATGAAAATGAAATGATTTTTTACAATTACTTGCAGCTGAGTGGTGGAAGTCTTATGGAGCCGAAACTCCAGAGTTGCAATTGTTGGCTGTTAAAGTGTTGAGTTTGAGTTGCAGTGCTTCCGGATGTGAGCGTAACTGGAGCATCTTTGAGCATGTGAGTATTAATTTTTTACTAGGATATTAAAGTATCTTACATGCAAGTATTATTAAATTAATACTTCAAATTATTGTATTTTAGATTCATTCCAAGAAGAGAAATAAATTGGAACATCAAAGATTGCAAGACTTGGTGTTTATCAAGTATAATCAAGCTTTGGTAGAGAGGTTTAAAATTCGGGATAAAATTGATCCTATGGAATTTAACGAAATTAATTTCCACACTGAATGGTTGGTGGGAGAGATGGAAAATGTAGGAGATGATGGTGAAGACTTGGTTCATCCAAATCATGATTTAACTTGGAGTCAAGTGGCCGATGCTAGTGGGGCTAATGAACCTATAATCTACATTAGGAGGACAACAAGGCAACTTGAAGTTGGAAGTACTTCTCAAGCAACAACGGCACCCATAGCAACAATTTCACAAAGAGCAACAATGACACCTAGAGCACCACCAATGGCACAACAAGTGGTGGAAGATGTTGAAGAAGTTGAAGATGAAGAGTTAGAGGAAGATGAAGAAGTTGAAGAATTGGAGGAAGATGTTGAAGAAGTTGAAGATGAAGAATTGGAGGAATATTTTGATGATGCTACATGATTTCTATGTTTGCTTGAATTTTCATATGATAGTACTAAGTTTGAATTTGAATCTTTATGTTTTGAATCTTGATTAAACATTGTTCTTTGTTTGACATTAGATTTTATAAATATTTTATGAGTATTGTGAAATTAGTTTAGTATTATATGACATATATTTTATAGATTATTATAATATAATTATTAGTATATAAAAGGTTATCCCTCTATCCGGGATCCCGCTATTCCCACTTTTCCCATTCCCGGGGGTCGGCCGCTCCGCTCCGCTATCCGGGATTAATAACTCTGAGTAATATAAATATCATATCTTCCTAATTATAAAGCACATTTTACTTCCTGGTCTTTTATTTATATAAGATAGATAATCATTTAATACATATACAAATTTGTATTATTTTTTAAAAAAATATACAAATGTGTATATTAATAATTTTTATTGGGAATATTACCTAAAAATAACAGATTTTGTGATCGGAAATAAAACTCTAGTTGAGCAGACGATTCTGAGATGGGCCGTACGTGCGACCGATTAAAGAAATAGGCGATGGCCTGCAGACACCTCCGGTGAGTGTCAGATTATTCTCATCAACTTCCTCATCTCACGGAAAGGCAACTCAGCTAGTCTTACAAGATGAAAAATTTGAAATAGTTATTGAAGAGGAAAAAGAGGACAATGCAGAGATCATAACCAAACCAACAAGACCATGGGTAGACCTCACAAGAGACAATCGTCTGCCTCAAAACGAATCGAACATTGAATACACTCCATCAACAATCATTGATGGAGAACTTGAGGTAATCATTAATGAATAGAACATTCAGTGTGAAATCAAATATTGGGAAAGCTCATTGATAATGTATGTGCTTGAGGGAGATTTAACAATAAATGTTGTAAAAAATTTCATGATGAATATCTGGAATTTCGTGACTTTACCTGAGCTCTACTAAAATGAAGAGGAGTACTTCATTATACAAATGAAATTAAAATCTGATAAATATTGAAATTCTGATATTCAGATCTCAGATGTCCTAAAAGATATCGAGACATCTTTCTCTGAACAAACATACAATGATAAGGTATATGATAAACAAAGTGCAGAAAAGTAAAGAACACATAGGATTGTTAACCCAGTCTGGTGTACACCAACACCTACTCTTGGGGCTACCAAGCCAGAGATCAAGTTAACTAAAATAGTACCAATTCGAAGCTAAACTCTCTCATTTACAACTTCTCACTTAATCACTACTCTTGCTTAACTTCTACCTAAGACTCACCTAGGTATGAGACCATTCTCAAATCCCTTACAATCACAACCCCGTGACTGACCAATTCTAAACACTTAGAAAAAGACAAAAGTCACACTTCAAAGACATACAATCATTCACTACTTAAAAGCTTTGGAATGATTGACAAAACTTAAAACTCAAGACAAAGTCCTACTCGTTCATTAATATGATAACCGAGAGGCTGACAATAAACACACAAACCCTAACACAATATAATGTAAGTTTTATACTTGCACTAGGATTGAATCCCTCTATTTATAATCTTCAATGAACTGGATTTGAGCTTCACATATACAGCTGAATATGACAGAGGCGCTGCAGGATTATCTCCTCAAAGATAGGACATCAATCATTAGTTTCCTCGATTATCTCCATAATTAGAAACTAAAAAATATCTTTGAAATCAGCTTGAATCTTTTTAAATCTTCAAAGTGTGCACCACATAGGATAGATAATGTGATACGGTGGCAGAACCGACTGTTTAATACTGGTTTTGCATTTTGTATTCGCAAATATGCGGTAAGCAAGAGTCGCCACTGACTTTTCTTTTATCCAACAAAGGAAATGGTGAAAAGAACGGAAAATACCTTTTTTCGATATTTTCTTAGTAAGGGGGTAGATTATGGAAAGGGAAGGTGTCAGCACCCTTTTCATCCGTAGTTTTCTACGGGCTCTTAGGTACTTGCTCATTTTTGAAAATTGCTTTCGTATTTGTGTGAAAAAGTTTTTGTTTGAAAATGCCTTAGTGCGGTGATTCACTTTATGATAACCCTTGTATCAGTCCTCAAGAGTGTGATAAAGTGTTTTGAAAACTTTGTATGAAAAGTGCTTGAAAGTGTGGTGTGTAAAAAGAATTGTTTGAGCAAGTACCTAACATTTATCTACCTACTCGAAGAAAGTTTTTTCTTTCCCTCATATCCTTTAGACAGTGCTATCCTACTATTAGTGAGTAGGTAGCCCTAGTCGTTGGATGTTTTTGGGACTATCGAAAGGGATGTACGGTCACTAAAGGCAACTAGGCAAAAACTCTTAGTAATTATCCTAAAGCCCTAAGATCACTTTTTAATTGAGACAACAGTCGAGAGGGTCATCGAGGGACTAGTGATCTCTTAGACTCAAGGACAGCCACTAAGGATTCTCACGTTTCTAGAATTGTGACTGTAATTCGAAGGCAACCGAGTGAGGTATACCCTAAGGGTGCAAGTGTGTAACAGTGTGTTTTTTTAGATATTTATCTTGCAATTCAGTGATATACTAATTGATTGATTAATCATTCGCGCCTAGGTTTCTAACAATTATATACAAGCATACATAATATAAAAGCGAGAAATAAAGGGTCCTACGCTATTACAGGGCTTTGGTGTAGATACATAAAGAATGACTGAACGTAAAATGCGGAATTGAAAAACCCTAATTAAGCTATTACAAACCGGGCGCAGTTACATCAATAAAAATAATAATCGTACGACAAAATAATGACGCGCGAGAATTAACTGGATAAAAGTTCAAAAACCCTAAAAAATTTAATTTGATCCAGTACCCTCCATAGGAGATCCGTCATACGCTTTCAACAACATCCCTCCCTGGATCGAAGGACAACCTCCTTCCCTGGATCGAAGGACAACCTCCTTCCCTGGATTGAAAGGCAACCTCTCTCCTTGGATCGAAGGACAATCTTCTTCTCTAGATCGAAGGACCATTTGCATTTTTATTTTGTTTTGTTCATTTCTTTTAATGGCTTTACTCTTTAAATCAACATTAAATAAAAAAAAATCACAAAAAAAACATTAGGTTAGCATTTTTCTTAATTTAAACCATTTTCTTAATTTTAAAATTAATAGAATTAAGATTTATTCGAATTTAATTTCTTTCATAAAACAAAACGACAAAAAAGGATTTCATTTTAACTTAGAATGAGTTTAGGATTAGACGCCATTTCAATTCACGCGTATTTTTATCTTTCACATTTTAATATTATTGTATCTTCCTACTTGATGTAATAGATAAAAAACTAGGACATTTACTGCTTTTATATCCCCCAAGTTTTGGACATGCAAATTAATCCCCTCCTCGTAGCCATGTAATAGTGTAGAATTTAATTTTCGCACTTTATGTTTCCTATACAAATATTAGCTATTAGATGTATGTTAATAGGATTGCATGATAAGACTAAAAACAAAACGCTAGCAAACATAACATCAAGATAAATAACTGAAACATAGCACACTCGCACTTGCGCACCACTAGGGTACTCCCACTTTGGTTCTCTTCGGAAAAATAGTCACAACTCTCGAAACGTGAGAGATTTTAGTGGCTACTCTCCGGCTTAAAAAGATCATAAGTCCCTTGATGACCCTCTCGATGTTGCCTCGGTAAAAATGATCTTAAAACCCTATGGTAGTTACTAAGATTTCTTGCCAAGTTGTCTTCTTGACTATAAACGTCCCTTATACATCCAAATGACTAGGGCTACTTGCTCACTAATAGTAGGATAGCACTGTCTAAAGGAAATGAGGAAAAGAACGAACCTTTCGAGTAAAGTAGATAGTTCCTAGATGCTTGCTCAAAACAAATTGTTATACCTACACAAAACATTTCAAAAACATTTTCAAAAACGTTTTATCAACACTCTTGAGGACTGATACAAGAATTATCATAAAGCAAATTGCCTCACTATTGGGGTTTCAAAACACTTTTCAAAAAAATACACAAAAGCACAAGGTATTTCAAAAAATGAGCTAAGCATCTAAGAGCCCGTACAAAACTACGGATGGAAAGGGTGCTGAAAAATTCCCTTTCCATAATCTACCCCCTTACTCAGAAAACTCTCGAAAGGTCTTTTTCTGTTCTTTTCACCCTTTTCTTTGTTGGATAAAAGAAAAGTCGATGGCGACTCTTGCTTACCGCAATATTTGCGAATACAAATACAAAACCAGTAGAACATTCGGTTCTTCCACCGTATCACAACTGTTAACCCAGTTTAGTGTACACCAACATCTACTCTGGGGGGATACTAAGTCAGAGATCAAATTAACTAAAATAGTATCAATTCAAAGATAAACTCCCCCGTTTACAACTTTTCACTTAATCACTACCCTTGCTTAACTTCTGCCTAAGCCTCACCTAGGTATGAGACCCTTCTCAAATCCCTTACAATCAGAACCCAGTGACTGACCAATTCTAAACACTTAGAAAAACACAGAAGTCACACTTTAAAGACACACAATCATTCACTGCTTAAAAGCTTTGGAATGACTGACAAAACTTACAACTCAAGACAAAGTCTTACTCGTTCATCAATATGATAACCGAGAGACTCACAATAAATACACAAACTCTAACACAATATAATGTAAGTTCGATACTTGCACTAGGTTTGAAGCCCCCTATTTATAATCTTCAATGAACTAGATTTGGATATGCAATTGAATATGACAGAGGCACTGCAGAATTATCTCCTCAAAGATAAGACATCAATCATTAGTTTCCTCGATTATCTCCATAATTAGAAACTAACAAATCTCCTTGAAATCGGCTTGAATCTTTTTAAATCTTCAAACCATGTGCCACATAGGATAGATAATATTTTACAACAAACGAATTACAACAAAGAAACCAATTACAACAAACGAATGCACTACAAAGAAAACGAGATGTCTTATGCTAGGGTCCTTGTTGAAATAGATATCACCAACTGAATTGAAAGAAAACATTACCATCTGAGATCCTCAAGGAAAAAAGTCCAGCCAACCTATTGAGTATGAGTGGAGTCCTCTCTTGTGTAAACCATGTGGGAAAGTTGAGCATGATTGTGATAAGAAAAAGGACAGAGAAAGGCAGAAAAGGGTGCGGAATGCAAAGCAAAAGCAGACAAAGCCTCCTAAAGAGCCAGAGGAAAAAGTTCAAGAAACAGATGATGCAAAGAACACCGAGGAAACCAAAGACTCCTGGACTACAGTTGGGACAAAAAGTAGAATAAAGAGGAAGACGATAATATATGAGAAAGACACAGTAATCCAGCCCAGGGAGAATCATATTGGATGTAGCAACAATTTTGATGTGCTAGGGGCTGAAGATGAACATGAGGAAAAATTTCCTCCATGATGCTCACTTGGAACATAAGGGGCTTGAATAAAATTGCGAGGCATGTTGATATTAAAGCCCATCTCAATAGTCTTAAAATTCCTTGTATTGTGTTAATATAAACTAGAGTAAAAGTGGAAAATGCTGCTAGAATAAGGAATAAATTTGGCCACCATTGGAATTGGTTGGACAACTATGAGCACCATCCAAGCGGAATAATTTGGATCATGTGGCACAAGGATTTTGTGGAGATTAAGAAGCATGCTAGTTCAGATCAGTACATTCACTGTGAGATGCTTGACATAAATGGTACCAGACTTTGTTGGACTATTGTCATATATGCACATAACCAACTAGCGTTGAGATTAAACTTGTGGAGGAACATTGGTGATATGGAAAGACACATAAAAGAACCCTGGATCATTGCAGGAGATTTTAACAATGTCTTACTACTAATGACTGCATAGGGGGAAATCCTGTTCAGCTGAATGAGTTTGAAGTGACAGAACATATCTATATTTGGAACAAATATTGTACACTAATGAGATATAAAGTCAAAGAATATTTACATTGATTAGGCATAATTAGTTTCCTATTATGCAGATTGTAATTCTTGTATATAATACATGTTCATGATCAATAAAAAGGCAGTGAAAAACATTTTCTTATATGGTATCAGAACGGTTTTGATCCATTTTTTTTCTCTCTTCCGCTCCAAACAAATTCCTTTTTCTCTTCCACCATGTCTTCAACCTCCGAAAACTCTTCAAACAACAGCACCGGCACGGAAACGCCAACATCTCAACCTAAATTTCACTCTGCCTTCGCAATTACAAACGTGAAAACCATCATTCCAATCACATTAGATAATGATTCCAGTCTCTATCTCTCTTGGTCTGCTCTGTTTCAGGTTCAAGCACGTGTCCACAACGTCCTTGATCATATTATCCCTCCCACCGATGCGGCAACCCAACAAGAAGTCGCACAAACAAAGACCAATGATCCAAACCTCTGGAACCGTCTTGACGCTGTTGTTTTACAGTGGATGTATGCCACCGTTACCCAGGACATCCTTAGCTCTATCCTGGTGCTTAACGACACCGCCGAAAGCTGTTGGAAACGAATTGCTGCTATGTTTCAAGATAACAAGCATTCGAGAGCAGTCCACCTCGAACATCAATTCACCAACACGCACTTGGAAGATTTCCCGTCGACAAAAGCATATTGCAATCGCCTCAAACTCCTCGCAGATCAACTTGCAAATGTTGATTCTCCCGTCAACAACACTCGTCTTGTGTTGAAGATGATTTCTGGACTGACAGATTCATATGCAGGATTTGTCACATACATTCAGCAACACGATCCATTACCAACCTTTGAAACGGCGAAATCGCGATTGGAATTAGAAGAATCGACGATGGCCCAACGTACTGCACGCGAATCCAGCACTATCTCTTCTCCAACGGCCCTACTCGTGAAAACCCCAACCTCTGACAACTCCTCCACCTCTCCCAACGCGTTTTCCGCCCGAAATTTGACTGCAAACAATGGAAATCGCGGTATCAACAACAGAGGCAGAAACGGCAACCGAGGTAAAGGTCGAAGCTCCGGCAGAGGAGGACGTCACAACCACGGAGGGATGCAGTTCAATGGTGGTGGTGGACGCGGTGGCCCGAACTCGGGCTGGCAGCAGCAACCTCCTTCTCCGTATCCTTGGCAACAGTGGCAACAACAACAATATGCACCATGGGCTCCTCCTCCATCTCCGTATCCTTCTTATTGGCCTAGGCCCAATGCTGGCCCAAAAACTCAGCAAGCAGGAATTCTTGGAAATAGGCCACAATCTGCTGCCTTTGCTGCAACTGGGCCAAGCCCAACAGATATTGAAGCTGCTCTTCACACTCTCCATCTTGCTCAATCTGACCCATCATGGTACATGGACACTGGAGCAACATCTCATATGACATCCACACAAGGTAATCTCTCATCTTATTTTAATTTGAGCAAAAATAATAGTATTATCGTAGGAAATGGTCATTCAGTTCCCATTCATGGTTTTGGAAATGCTAACTTATCCCCCCCACACCCTCCATTATCTTTATCTAATGTCCTCCATGCACCGAAATTGATTAAGAATTTAATCTCTGTTCGTAAATTCACTACCGATAACCATGTTTCTGTTGAATTTGATCCATTTGGTTTTTCTGTAAAGAACTTTCAGACGGGGATGGTTCTAATGCGATGTGAGAGTCAAGGCCAACTATATCCCATCACCAACACAACAAAGAATAAACACATCTTTCCTTCTGAGTTTGCAGCTTTATCTACCTCTGTCTGGCACAACCGTTTGGGTCATCCAGGAGCATCTATTTTAGATTCTCTTCGAAAAAATAAAATGATTGAATGTGCTCCTAATTTACAGTCCACTTCAACTTTGTGTCCTTCTTGTCCTCTTGGTAAACATGTTAAAATGCCATTTATTGATTCGCAAAATTCTACATTCATGCCATTTGACATACTACATAGTGATGTATGGACATCTCCCGTATTGAGTACTTCCGGTCATAAATATTATGTGCTTTTTTTGGATGACTATTCGAATTTTCTGTGGACTTTTCCAATTTCACATAAATCTCAAGTTTTTCCAACCTTTGAAAAATTAAGAGCATATATTAAAACTCAATTTCAACTGGAAGTTAAAAATATTCAGTGCGATAATGGTAGAGAATATGTCAATAGTAACTTTCAAAAACTTTGTGAAGCAAATGGAATTTCATTTCGTTTCTCATGCCCTCATACTTCATCTCAAAATGGAAAAGCTGAACGAAAAATCCGTTCTATTAATAATATAGTTCGGACTTTACTCATTCATGCATCTTTACCTCCAAGTTTTTGGCACCATGCCTTACAAATGGCAACTTATTTGTTGAACATTTTATCAAATAAAAAGTTGAATTATCAATCACCTCTCAAAATCCTTTTTCAAAAGCATCCATCCTACTCTCATCTACGTGTATTCGGTTGTTTATGTTACCCTCTTTTTCCATCCACTACTATAAATAAACTCCAGTCTCGATCCACCCCATGTGTTTTTTTAGGATATCCTTCCAATCATCGCGGGTACAAATGTTATGATTTATCACAAAATAAAATCATCCTTTGTCGCCATGTCATATTTGATGAATCGGAATTTCCCTTCTCTAAACTACACACTACTAATCCGAAAAATTATCAATTTCTTGATAATGAATTATCACCTTACATCATAAATCACCTCATCACTCAACCTGACCCATATCCAATGACACCGACCCACATCACTCAGCAACAGTCTCAAACCCATGACCAATCAGAACCGGCCCAAACTACCTCTCAATTGGCCCAAACTTTGCCATCCACATCTACTCCGCCAAATATCCCACTTCCTCCCATTTACCAACCTACCCTTAATTCTAACAACAAACCAGTTACGAGGAGCCAACATGGCATTTTTAAACCAAACCAAAAATACATCAATCTCCACACCGAAGTTACAAAATCTCCTCTCCCTCGTAACCCAGTGTTAGCACTAAAAGACCTAAATTGGAAAATGGCTATGGATGATGAATACAATGCTCTTATTCAAAATAAGACGTGGGATTTAGTGCCCCGTCCACCTGATGCAAATGTTATTCGTTCTATGTGGATTTTTAGGCATAAAGAAAAATCTGATGGTTCTTTTGAGAGGCATAAAGCCCGACTTGTAGGTAACGGTGCAGGTCAACAGGTTGGCATAGATTGTGGGGAGACCTTCAGTCCGGTTGTTAAACCAACCACCATCCGAACAGTACTCAGTCTTTCCTTATCTAAAGCATGGAAAATTCATCAGTTAGACGTCAAGAATGCTTTTCTACATGGTGAACTCAAAGAAACAGTGTATATGCATCAACCTTTGGGCTTTAAGGATCCAAATCATCCTCATCATGTCTGCCGTCTGCGAAAATCTTTGTATGGGCTAAAGCAAGCTCCAAGAGCTTGGTACAAACGATTTGCAGATTATGTATATTCTATCGGGTTTTCTCAAAGCAAGTCAGACAACTCTCTTTTCATCTACCGGAAAGATACACACATGGCCTATCTTCTTCTTTATGTGGACGACATCATTCTCACCGCTTCTTCTGATGATCTTCGCAAGTCTATAATATCACGACTCAGCTCTGAATTTGCTATGAAAGACTTGGGACCACTCCATTATTTTTTGGGTATTGCAGTTACTCGACATAATGGTGGTCTGTTCTTATCTCAGAAAAAGTATGCAGATGAAATTCTTGAGCGAGCAGGCATGTCATCATGCAAATCATGTCCCACTCCGGTTGACACTAAACCGAAGCTTAGCGCCAAGACTAGCACTCCCTATGAAGACCCATCATTATACCGTAGCCTTGCTGGTGCTCTCCAATACCTCACTTTCACGAGACCCGACATCACATATGCGGTACAACAAATATGTCTTTTTATGCATGACCCCATGGAAGATCACATGCACTCTCTCCGACGAATTTTGCGTTACATTCAGGGAACTAGTCACTACGGTTTACATCTCTATCCATCATCCACTACATCTTTGATTTCTTACACAGATGCTGACTGGGGAGGATGTCCCGACACTAGACGCTCTACTTCAGGCTATTGTGTTTTTCTTGGAGACAACTTATTATCATGGTCGTCTAAACGACAACCCACACTCTCCCGATCCAGTGCTGAAGCTGAATATCGTGGAGTTGCCAATGTCGTCTCTGAGTCATGCTGGTTACGTAACCTACTCCTCGAGCTACATTATCCGATACACAAAGCTACTATGGTATACTGTGATAACGTAAGTGCCATATATCTTTCTGGTAATCCTGTTCAACATCAACGTACAAAACATATTGAGATGGACATTCACTTTGTACGTGAAAAAGTAGCTCGCGGACAGATACGCGTCTTGCATGTTCCATCGCGCTATCAAATTGCGGATATTTTCACCAAGGGTCTTCCCCTAATACTATTTCAAGATTTCCGAGACAGTTTAAGCGTACGTCAACCTCCCGCTTCAACTGCGGGGGTGTGACAGAACATATCTATATTTGGAACAAATATTGTACACTAATGAGATATAAAGTCAAAGAATATTTACATTGATTAGGCATAATTAGTTTCCTATTATGCAGATTGTAATTCTTGTATATAATACATGTTCATGATCAATAAAAAGGCAGTGAAAAACATTTTCTTATATGAAGGTTTGGAAAATATGATGAATGAAAGCTCAAATTTATGAACATGAAACAAGAGGAAATCACTTCACCTGGACTAACAAACATTCCGAGGGCCTGATATACTCCGGAATTAATAGTGCAATTTGCAACAGGGCCTGGCTTATGACATACCCTGACAACATTGGATATCCTGGATTCCCATATCTATGATCACTCCCCTATATAGGTGCAATTGGTTAGTCAACAAAGTATTATCCAAAAGTTACAACCTAGATTTAAATTCTAGAATATTGTCACTGATCATCCAAATTTCCTGGAGTTAGTTCAGCAAAATTGGAACACTGAGGTGCAGGAGAAACCAATGTACATTCGTTGGAGGAAAATGAAGAAACTTTAACCTTTAATCAGGGGCCTGACCGGAGAGAGCACTGAGGGAGTGAAAAAAATTGAGTAGTTGAGACAACATCTTGCTATAGCACAACAAGCTCTTGTAGATGACAGATTCAATCAGGAGCAGTTTCTTGAAGTAAAGACCTGGACTGAGAAGCTGCTAAAGGCCACTGAGTTAGAAGAAAAAATGCTAATGAAGAAGGCTAAAGTTAGTTGGCTGAAACTGGGTGATGGTAATAACTCTTACTTTCATGCAATTGTGAAAGGAAAAAACAAGCAGAATGGCATCCATATGATAAGAGATAATATTGGAAATCAACTCACTGATTTCAAAGATATGGAAGAGGAAATTAAGAGATTCTATAGTAGTCTTATTGGTACAACATCCCCAATTTTATAGCACATGGGCGTTGTGGCTCTTAGAAGAGGAAAACAACTGACTGCAGAGCACAAAGCCTCCTTAATCCAACCTGTTACAGAGGGTGAGATATGGGATGCTCTTAATAACATCATGGATAATAAAACCCCTGGAATCAATGGCTTTAACTCCAAGTTTTTCAAAGTACATGGCAGATTACGAAAGCTGACATAATTGAATATGTTCAGGATTTTTTCAAGAACAATAGATTATTTGCTGCTATAAACTGTGTCATTGTCACATTGATTCAAAAAACCCATGCAGCTAAGCCCATGAAAGACATGAGGCCAATTGCCTGTTGTAGCACTATCTACAAAATTATCTCTAAAATCCTAACTCAGAGACTCATGAGAGTAATAAATAATGTTGTTGATGATAGTCAATCAGCTTTTCTGCAAGGGAGAGTGATTCAAGACAATATCTTAATGGCTCGGGAGCTTATGAGGGGCTACAACCGTAAGCATGTATTGCCTAGGTGTGCTAGCCAAGTGGATATTCAAAAGGCATAGGACATAGTTGAGTGGAGAGCTTTGGAAGATATTATGCGCGAAATGAATTTCCTAAATGTCTTCATCAACCGAATAATGATATGTGTGAAAACTGTGTCATACATATATAGCATAAATGGTCGTGTGATTGATTTGATCAAAGCGAATAGGGGCCTTGGGAAAGGGGATCCCATCTCCACTTTGCTCTTTGTTCTTGTAATGGAGTATTTACATCACTGCCTGAAAAATTTGGATACTATACATGCTTTTAATTACCATCCTGGATGCGAGAAATTGAAGATCACTATTGTGAGTTTTGTTGACGATATTATGTTATTCACTAGAGGGGATAAAATGTCAATCCAGCTCATGATGAATGAAATTAGAAAGCTTTCCATGGCAACTGGCCTTAAAGACCACCCTACCAAATGCCATATTTTCTTTGGTTGAGTGCCTAGCAATATCAGGATGGAGATAAAAAAGCAACAAGTTTTAACGAAGGAACTCCGCCTTTTAAGTACTTAGGCATACCTCTGGACAACATGAAACTCACTGTCCTCCATTTCAGACCTCTTATTGACAAAATTATGGAGAGAATTAAGCATTGGACGACGAGACTCTTGAGTTACGCAGGCATATGACAGCTAATTCAAAGTGTTGTATTTGCAACATCCTCTTACTAGATGCAGATCTTCTACTTTCTAAAAAAAGTGATCCACCAAATTGAGGCAGTGTGTTGAACATTCCTTTGGTCTGGAACTGAAGTGCTTGGCAAGAAATCTTCTATTGCGTGGGAGAATGTTTGCTTACCAAAATCTGCTGGTGGTCTTAATGTTATTTCTCTACAGGTGTGGAATAAAGCTACTATAGGTAAAATTCTTTGGAACATCCATGTAAAGGTGGATAAATTGTGGATCAGTTGGTTGGAGATATATTCTTCAAAAACCATGACCCTATGATGTGGAAACTGAGTGCAAATTTCTCTTGGATTGTAAGAAAGATCATGAGTATCTGGGACATGATGAAGGGCACCAAATACTGGGAAACGGTGGAGCAGACTGGTGTATACAAGACCAATGACATATATAGAGATCTCAGAGGAGATTTTGAACATGTTCCTTGGAAGAGAATGATGCATAACAACTATGCTCGGCCTCGAGCCACTTTCACTCTTTGGATGATGCTAAAAGGTAGACTCCCCTTAAAGGATAGGTTGGTGCGGTTTGGAATTATAACATGATACTAGTTGTAGCTTATGTGGTGATAAGGAATCTATTAATCACCTCTTTTTCAATTGTAGAAACAACGTGCAAGATTTGGAATGATGTGTTGAAATGGCTTAACATAAATCATACTCCAATGGAATGGCAAAAAGAATGTAGGTGGATCTCAAAAGAGACTAGTAAAAAAGGTTGGAAAAGGAAAATTCTGAAAGTTGCCCTTACAGAGACCATATATGAAATCTGGAAAGGAAGAAACCAAATGGTTTTTTCCCAAAAGAGTATAAACCACAACATTGTTGAGAAAACTATTGATATTGTGAAAACTAGATGTAGTTTAAATAGGAAGCTTTATTTACACATAAATGCTCCTAATCAGGTTTAGTTTATTGAGTTTTGATACCTGGATCCTTATGAATAGGTTGCAATATCTGTTTTTTGGATTTCAATAAAAGTAATGCTTGTTCTCCAAAAAAAATTCTATCGGATAAAGTTGATACTATTTTCAGATGTACTAAGTTATTTTTCGAAGGAATTTCACGTGGTAGAGATTAGGAGTGTTTGTGGGTCAATTTGGTTTGGTTTTGAAAGAATTTGATATTCAAACCAATAAAAAATATATGAATTGCTTTCGATTGGATTTTCATTTTCTTTTGACAAAACTCAAACCAAACCAAACTTAAAAGTAATGGGTTGATTTTGGTTGGATTGATCGGATACATAAGAAATAAATGTGTAAAAATATTTTAAAAAATATATGATTTACATCGACTAATTTTCCATAATAATATAAAATTCTTTAGTTTTTTCGTTTCTCCATATAGGTTGTGAATGTCATATATGATGTTTCATTTTTTATTCTTGAAGTATAATATCTTATACTAGTTTCTATAATAATAACGATATAAATTAAATGAATTAATATGGTTGGTTCGAGTAGACGGGCCCGCGGGTGGAATTTTTAAAATTTGTTTCGTGAACCTATTAGTGTCGAGATTTTTTGGTTTGGTTGTGTTTTTTCTAGAACTAAACAAATATTTGACCCAAACACCTTGGTTTGGTTTGGATTCTGATTTTGTTTGAATTTTCCCGAACCAGTGAACACCCCTAGTAGGGATGGTTTGTGAGCACAAAAATTATTGGACCTACTGTGTAGAGAAGGTTCTACTATGTCTAGAGATCTCTTATGTGTAATTACTCTAATTGTTAACCCATGTCTGAGAGAGAATGTATGATGAGTTTGAGAGAGTTTGTTGCCTCCGCACCCTTGACATTGTTACTAAAGTATGATAGTGGGATACGACTAATTGTTATTGGTTCTATTTGGAGGCAGTTGATATCCAAGGTTGCAATGAAATGGGTAAGTAAGGATGTGGCACAATATCTCAATGACTTTTAGTTTGGCGATATATCGGATGGTGCTAAGGCCATTTTGCATAGCGTCAATAAGGTGTTAAGCAAGTGACACGAAGATGACTCTTTGATTATGTCATGCCTCAAATTTGCGCACCTTTGTACTACATTCGAAATTATTTTCAAACTTGGGTTTTAAAATTCTTTTGGTTTATTTACACTAACATTTTGGGTTTTATAAATATTCGTTTTCAAGTCTATTTAAAAATATAATAGTTTACTTTTAAGTTATTTGTATTTTTAAATAGAAAATATTTTCTCACCTTTCATATACTTTCAATTGAGTTTTTATTTCAAATGGGCAACATAGCACAATTGGTAAGGAATAAAGCTTCCAAGTATGAGGTTGTGAGTTTGAATCTCTTGTGTTACACTTTTAACATTTTTTTCCTATTTTTTTGTTACTAATTTTCTTTCCTTTTTCAAATATCAAACTTTGAGATTTTCATCATTTTGGGTAACTTCCTTTTCAAGTTTTTTAATCTAATTTAAACTCCATAAATAGGACACTTGTTGTCCTAGTTTTTCATCGACAAGTTTCCACCTCTTCATTTCTCTCTACACAACTTTCTTCTTGATTTATTTTTTTAGGATTTGTTTTAAACAAACTCTAACCCTGATTTTGTCTTTAACAAACAATGACCTACAATTTACCAATTTTACATACACTTTGTTCGTGTTGTGTCTAGAACATACACAGACAATAATCTAGAATTTCCCACGAAACCTGCGATTGTTTACAATTTCAACTCACATACACTTTTTTTTAAACCTTTTAAATTTTCTATGATTTTTCGCCGATGATTATATATGAGCCCCATCCTTTTCAATTTCATTTTTAATTGATTTATTGTTATAACCAAATGATTATATATATATATATATATATATATATATATATATATATATATATATATATATATATATATATATATATATATATATATATATATATATATATATATATATATATATATATATATATAATTTTGTATTGTTATTATTTTTAGATTTTTATTGTTATTCATTGTTTGGTATGATTAATTTAAAAAAAAAAAAAACAAAAGAAATGCAACTTCTACTCACGTGAAAAAATAGCCATATGGTTGTTTTTTTTCTTCTTTTATTTTAATATTGTATAATTTTTATAGTTATATTTGGAAAAAATGTATAATTAGAGTTGTCTATTATTTCTATAGTTTTATATAGTTAATAATATTTGTAATTGGAGTAGTCTATGTATGATTTGAGCCTTAATAATATTTCTCCATTTATTAATTGACACTCACATGTTCTAATTGCACCTTATTTTAAGTTCTAGCTGATTTGTTTAATTTTATTAGGTTAATTAATCTATTTACTCCAAATTAATTTAATTAGTTTAGATCATTTGGTTTTAACTTTTCACTAATAAAAGATACCAAAAACAACAAAAAAAAAAATACAAAAACCTATTTATTTTTAATTAGGTTGTTTATTTTCTAGATTAATTAACTTGATTAAGTTGTATATAATTTTAGGTTTTAGAAATTAATTTAAATATATTATAAATAACGGGATTGGTGGATACACATCCACCATATTCTTTGGTTGGCTCAATGCCTTATCAATTAATTGTTCAACATCAAAACATTAAATTTCATGCGAACTTGGTTTTGCTCAACACAATAATCAAACGATATCGTTCAATGCGATAATTGAATTAAGGTCAATTTCTTCGCCTAGCACGATCAAATTTTAATAAAGATCAACTCTTTATCGACCAAACAAACTTAAAATAGCTAACCAACAATCAATTTTTTTCTACTAACATAACAAAAATCAAGATATTTTCGAAAAAAGATTAAGGGGAATTGCTATCAAAGTTAACTGTGAGTTGCGTCTACGATCACTCTTTTACAAAACCCAGACAAGGTTCAATGATAAATTCAAAAGAAATTGTATGCAATCCTATAGGAAACACCAACCAAACACTACGAACTATGAATTGGGACTCTAATTCCTCATAAGAGGATACGTAGGCGCCCGACTTAAAAACCAAGACGAGTCCCGCTATTAAAAAATTAAACCCTTTTCTTAAACATATGGAAACAATACCTCTGAAATTTCCAATCTACCATTAGACCTAAAAATGGAGCCTTTTGAGAACAAGAGAGATGAAGGATGCCTAACACCTTCCCTTCGTCTAACCAACTCACGAATTTAGAATCTCTGATCAAATTAGGGTTATCCGTTAAATCCCTGTCTTTAGGTTAAAAATTAACGGTGGCGACTCGTTATTTTTTGTCGGTTATGTCACTATGTTCACCGTCAATTTCACAAATGCTTTCAACCTAATAGATTGATTAGTCGTAATGCAAGAGGTGATGGTGAGATGCCCATATATTTCCTTGTGGGTTTAGTTTCACTATGGTTAAGCAACAAACTTATATCTTGGGGATGAGCATATTATGTCAGTCATTACATTACAACAAGGTGGCCTGTTAGGTTCGTTCATTTTTGGCCTTGTGGCACACCCACTTATTCATCAAATCAGAGACAAATGTGAGTTTCTTATTCATGTCTGGTATCTTGATGATGTGACCATCATAGGGGATTTAGAGGAGGTGGTTAAAGCCCTTGACATCATTCAGGAGATTGGTCCAGGATTAAGTCTCAAATTGAATATTTATAAAACAAGGATCTTTTAACCTTTGTGTGATGGTAGTAAACTACATGGAGAGTTGTTTCCTTCAGACATTAGGATGTCCGTGTTGGGGATGAAGTTGCTTGGAGGGAATGTTAGTCGAGATGAAGGCTTTATCAAGGAGTTGTCTATAAAAAGAGCATGTAAAGTTATTGATTTAATGCGTCTTCGGCCACAATCAAGGGATCCTCGGAGTGAGCTTCTTCTACTTCAATCTTACATGGGCATCGCCAAACTTTTTTTTGCCTTAGAACGTGTCAACCTAATCATATCGAAAAAACAACTATTAGGTTTGATAAAGAGTTATGAAGGACGATTGAAGACATCGTGGTTGGTGGAGGTCCTTTATTTGGGAACCTTCAATAGAGTTGTTTACCTAGATTTTTAGTAAACAACCTCTAGTCTCTTATTAAAGGTCACTTGCATAATCAATTAGGGAATCCTAGGACAAAGTGATAAGATCTCTTATAGTTTTTTCTATTGTTTTAAGTATTGTTTTGATGACTTATGTAAAGGCAATGTCAAAAGACTTTGAATGAAGATAATGGAAACAGGAAATGCAGAAAAGGTAAAGGCTGAAATCAAGAACTTCATATTGGAAAGGAAATAAATAACTTGGAATTAATAAACTAGAATGCATGCATACATTTTCCAGAAAACACTCTTTTCTCACTTTCACACAAATACTTTGAGTTTCTATTACAATGTAACAAATGCGGATCCCTAAAAATAAAAACAAATGTTGTTTATATAGGAATATTAAAATAATTGTTTCTAATGGTCGACTAAGCTACAATTGCCACGTCTCCGATCCATGCATGCTTCGTCTGACAAGTTTTCACATGTCCTTGAGAAATTTTTTTGTTCTTATCCACTTGGAGGCTTCGATCAACTCAGTTTCAAACCACTGAGAAAACACAAATTTTGCTAAGTCTTTTGCATGATGTAGTTTCACAGTGCTCCATGTAGGAAGAATCCGACTAAACTACCAAATACCTCTTCTTAACATCATTCGATGCTTCGACTGAAAACATTAATGCAGCCGTCAAAAATCCTTCTCTCTTTTACGTAAATCATCCAAAGATAAATTATTTAATACCATAGTCCTAAAGTCTTGGTCAAGAATCCAGACTAATAAATTGCCCCCTGAAAATGCCATTTTCAACTGAGAACCATTTTGACAGAGAAATATGATATTTTTTTGATTTCGATCAATTTTTGACACATGTATTTTCACTGAAGTCATTATCATGATGACTGCTTTATTGATTAGTCACTTCCCGATGATTCTGTCATTATTTCTCATGATTAGGCCTAATCCATAGGTCGTGGGTTTTAATCTTGCTACCACTTGCTTTTCCCACCAAGCTGAAAACTCAAACGTTAGGGAAAAGATTATTGCCATTTGTCAATCATCTAAGTGACTTAAAATGGTTATAAATATACAGTTACCATCTCCTTTTAGTCTTTTCCTAAACCCTTCAGTTATTTAAAACTCTTGCTTTCTTCTTCAACGTTCTTCTAGAAAACTAGAGAAGACGAAAAACTCTTTTTCTTTCTTTAACAAACCATGGCAAATTTTTCCACCACCGTAAACACGGGTAACAACCCTCTAGATTTCACTCTCTCCGAAGAAGATGATTCTAGAGGCTTACGAAACTTCCCCCAACTAACAAAAAATACAACAAACATTGCCATTTGGAAAACTCAGATGTTGATCACATTCCTCGTTTCTGATAAGTTGTTGGATTTCCATGGGTCGTATCCAAATCCCAAGTCAACACCAGAAAAGACTCAAAATTTAATTCCTCGCTACATTTCGGCTTCTCCCTCCTCCTTCGAGCAACATGCACTTGATGTGAAGTTTTTGGATCCTGCTGCAAGAGTTTTTTGATCAGTTCCCACACCTGGAAACAAAGAATACTTGGCATGGCTCAACATAGTACAAGGTCAACATCAAACCCAATGGGAGAATTTAGAGATCTTCGACGCCATCCAACTGTCGAGTAATGGGCACAGAGTTAATCCTTGCATATTAATTGCGTCGATCTTCTTTTGGAAAGGTTCGGCCAATACTTTCCAACTTCTATGTGGGATGATAACACCCAATTTGTTCGATGTGACGGCTATTATTGGCCTCCCACCTTTGGGTAAGGTGTTCGACCCCATGCTGCCAACGAAACATGAATTCAATTTCAAAAACTCAACCATCAAACAGTATATCCTTGATCATCACAATAAATAAAGTGCAAAAGTTTCTGATATTGAACATGTTGCTTTTCTTATCTCTTGGCTTTCTTACTATTTATTTTTCCTAGGTTCTCTTCAAATAGAAGAATTCGTCAATATGGTAATCCAGCTCCATGAAGGTCAGAATATTTCTTTGGGGAAGCTATTGTTGGTATCCCTGTACCACTCTCTAGGTCTTTCTTCTTTAAAAATAAGACTTCTCCCAGAGACACCGAGAAAAATTATTCTCTTAGGTCCACTGTGGTTGTTACAGCATTGGCTAAACTCTACTTTTGAACCACATTTAGGTATAATGATGTCTCAAGAGCTCATGTGTGTGACACATACCAGGCGCGTAGAAGGTACTAAACCTACCTTGATTACCCCCACGACAACATCAATAAGCAAGTTTTCATGAAATATATCAACTTATTCCTCAAAATGGACGTCTTTGTTTCGACAACGACTCCCTTCATGGATCGAACTTTTGGTCCAAAATGGTTCAGAAACCCTTTTTCTAGTGTTACCCCACCTACTGTTGCTCAGTCAAATGCCATTTGGGCAGCCTTTTTAACTCTAATCCTTCTCTCACACCGAATCAAAGCAAGTGCAAAGTGTTATGGGTTCACAAGTTACCAACCAAATCTAGTGGCTCGATAATTTGGCCTTAGTCAAATGTTGCCAAAAACTTTCTATTCGTGACCCACTGATATTTGTTGGTCGGGACGTGTCTTGTCAGCTCAAGAGCATGTGGATTGCCTCAAATTTTGCAACAAACAATTCCTTGAGCTCCATACTTTTAAATTTCAAAATTCCTTCCTCACCACTGAAGAATGTGACACCTGGTGGTCGAAATATTATGAAAAATCTATTTCTGAACCAATATTCCTTGAAAGGTTTGCAACTACCATCAGCAAATTTGATGAGGAGATGAAGGCTAAAGCAGGTTTGTCTTGACTAACTTAGATTTTTTATTCTTCCTTAATTCAGCTTTTCTTACTTAGTTATTTTAACAGAGCAAGAAGCTAAGGCCCAAGAAGAAAAAGTTGAAGGGAATCAACCCAAAAAGGTAATTCCACTCATTAGCTGGATATGTATTACTTGAGATTTAATTTAACTTTAAATTCTCCTTTCAGGGTCGAAAATGTGCTCCAGCTTCGGCTGTCGCTACCAATCCGCCAAAGAAACAAAAAGCTACCAAAGCCTAAAAAGCACATGTATATCTGTTTACCTTGGGTTTTGGTAAACAACCGCTGATCCTCCAAATGGTTACTTATTTGGTTACTCGCAGGATCGATCAGATTGATCCTAGGACATAGGTTGATTTTGAAGTTTGATTAAATTGGATAAGGCTTTAAATAAAAAGGTTTCAAGTAAATTGCATGAAGGAAAGACTTGGTAAAATAAACAAGGCTTAAAGTAAAGGGTTCGACAAGAATGTAAAGGAGAAAGCAAGTAAATTTCGGGAAAAGTAAATGACTTTAATTGATAAAATTGGTGTTTCACACATACATTTCTCAACAATTCTTTCTCACACGTTGGGTACTCGAATCTATATGAGTGACTTTGTATAGAATTGTGAACACACGCGAGAAACTACATGTCTACTCCTATTTATACTAAAACATTCCAAGTAACCGTCGGGCAGTTACACTGCTTCGAGATCAATCCACTTGGCACGTTCTCCATGCTCGACGCTCCAGATCCTTGCACGTTTGCACGTGGTAACTGCTGGAAACCGTTTTCCCTCCAAACGCTTGAATTTCAAACTGCTCCACTCTGAACCATCGAACACTTTCGTCAAGAGACATCTTCGACGAGAAACTCCTTCGACGTCGAAGGCAATCAGCCTTCTTCCTTGGAAGAAATCTTCTAAGTACCTTGCCATCTTTCGACGGGCACTTCGACAGACTTAGCCAGTCGAAAGCATCTTTCAGCTTTTAATGGTTGACATCAACAAAACAAAGGTGTCGAATTTAGGAGCCAACAAATTGCCCCCCAAGAATGCCTTATTTCGACTCTGACAGAAAAAGGCATTCTTTGAAAACGCCATTCGACACTTGTCTCTTTATGCTTAGTCACAAATTAACTTGTGCACTTTTTGTTGTTTTTCACCAACTATTGGCAATCCCAAGAAAACCATCATTGATTTGATCCTAGGACGTCACTTTCAGTACGGCGTGCAGTACCAAACGTCATTTCAGAATTTGTCATTATGACAATTCCCAAAAACGAGGACGCACGCTGCGTCCCTCCATTTCTGCAGAAACGGCCAAAACAACAGGGGGCTGCCACGCGTCCCACTAACTCCTTCAGCATTAAATGGCATTTAATGTCCTCGTTATTGGGGATTTTTCCCACTACTATAAATAGCAGTGAATATCCCATTGTGGGACTTTTTACGCCATCTAGCCTTCAAACTTCCCCGTTTTCATACAAGCTTGTTATCTTTGCAGAAACTCTTCCTCTTTCACTTCATCTTCAACTTCACTTCAAACTCAACACCAAACCATGGCCTCTGGTTCTACTGCTCCCAGCGCTAACGCACCAACTGAACATGCTAAACCCAAGGTTTTCGTCACTGCCCCAGTAGTAAACTCTACAGGCAAACGAAGGGTTCCCGAACCTTCTGACATCGCCGTTCGCGATGCTTACTCGCGCCACTTGATGATCCCGGTTGGATACTCCAACCAGATCTTCGCAATGTCTGGCCCCATGAATTCAAGTATCTCTGAAGCTCTGAAGATCAAGAGTTATTTCCCAATAGTCGAGAAACTCAAACCAGTAGCATGCGCCAAGAAAGACGCAGAAGACAATGAAGACCCTACACGTGAAAAAATCGACCTCCGCTTCTTCAACAGAGGCGTTAGGGTCTTCAGGTCTTGCCCTAACCTTACCTCCGATTATGTTGCTTGGCTAACAAAGTTGGAGAAGCACCAAACTTCGATCTGGAAGGATATGGGAATCTTCGACCTAGTGATGCTGTCGAAGACGGGTTTGAACTACTCCCCGGAGATGCTGATAGCTTCACTGTTGTTCTGGGACTACTCCCACTTCACTTTTCATCTTCCCTGTGGGATGTTAACCCCCACACTCTTCGATGTGGCCGCTATTACTGGCCTTCGACCCACCGGTGATTACTTCGATCCGGAGGAGATGTCGGAGGACCAAATTGGCTTCTCTGAGACCAAACCAACATACACCACTTTCATCAACCATTATCATGACAGGTCGACAGATGCTGTGTCGGATGTCGAACACATAGCGTTTCTAGCCTTATGGCTAACTCGCTTTGTGTTTTGCTCGAAGTCTCTACAAGTGACCAAAAAGATGGTCACTCTTGCTACCCAACTGCATCACCGCCAAAACATCTGTTTGGCAGAACTGATTCTGGCTAGTCTCTATGACTCGATCAGCAATGGGGCCACTCTTCTGAAACATATCGAGGACAGGGCCAGTTTGCTACTCGCTGGGCCTTTTTGGCTACTTCAACTGTGGCTCAATGCCACTTTCGAATCTTTCTTGCCCAAGAAGGTTCAGATAAATGAACAGGCTCCAGCGATAGCGAATAGACGCGTCGAAGGAATCAAGCTGGCTCTGCTGACACCTGTAGAAGATGGACTGGAGTTTCAACAAACCTTCACCAACTTCGTTCTGATGTTCGCTCGAAGGAAGGAATTTGTTTCAACTATGGCTCCATTTGCTCGACGACAAGTAGGCCCAGCATGGTTCACAAGGCCACATCCAAAGGAGTCGAGTGGTCCCAATGTTGATGAACACACAATACTGTGGGAGGCGTTCCTTACACCAAGGATCATGCCTCTTCGATTTAAGAGTTCTAAGACTCATTTGAGTCTGATTGCCTACCAACCAAATCTGGTATCTCGCCAGTTTGGTATTATCCAAACCCTACCTTCTCCGATTTTTCAAAGAGAGAAGTCAATGTTGTACTTCTGCAACGATTATACAGAAGAAGCTGCCATCAAGCATATCGGAAGATATGCTGGTCGAACAATCCTCTCGCTGTTTGACTACCAGCTTAATTTTCTTTGTTCACCATCCTTCGAGGAGTGGTGGAGAAGCTATTATGCTGAGTACTTCTTCGACGAGAAGGACTTCATGGATGAGCTGCAGAAGTCTTTTGTCCTTGTGTTGGACAAAGTAAAGAAATGTAAGTTCATGTTCCCACATTACTTTTTGTCTTTCTCTTCGACTGCTAGCCTGTTAATTTTTTCATTTGCTTTCAGTTGTTCGAAAGCCTGTAGCCAAGAAGGCTACAGAGGGCCAACAGGGAGGAGGCCCTTCAACAAAACCTCCACCGCCGGCGAAGACTACGGCGCCGGCGAAGACCATAAGCAACCAACAGGGGGAAGGCTCTTCGAGGAAGCCTTCTGTATCGGTAACCAGATTTTCTTCATTTTTCTCCTGGCTTTCGATTTTTTATTTTTGATGCAATTATTCAATCGAATTCCTATTGGTTTTCTAGGCACCTTCGCCCAAGAAACGGCCAGGACTGGTGGTCGAATCTGGGAGTGATGACGAAAGTGATTCCCCTCCTACCCCCTTAAAAAGGCGAAAGTTGACGAAGGATGCTTCTGTTCCTGCTCCTGCTCCTGAAGGTCGAACCGTCAGAATAAAGGTTGCTGTGAGAAAGCCTAGGCCACCTCCAGTGATCATCGAGGAGCCAACTGAGGAGGAACTGAACGTTCTTCTTAACAAGCCTGTCGAAAGCGACAATTCCAGCCCTGGGGCTGAAGCTAATCCACAGGTAATCTTTTAGACCCTTTTATAACTTAGGTATAGATACCCATATTCGATTATGTCTCTTTCGATCTCTGAAGATTTGTCTTCTTTCCTTTTTCAGGACACCACTGAGAGTTCCCCGCCAAGGACCTCAGAAACGCTGGAATCTGCTGAACTTAGCAGGCCTCAGGAAAAAGGCTTGGGCAATGACGAAGCCCATACTGAGAATGAGGTCAATGCTGAAACGGTGGAGAAACCAACAGAGGAACCTCTGGTGGAGGAACAACAGCCAGAAACGGTTCAGGTGGTGGATTTGTCAGAAGAGAATCAAGAAGAAAGGGACCAAGGCAATGATGTCGAAGAAAATCAAAATGCTGCCGGCGAAGAGAACTAAGGTGGCACTGGCGAAGGACACCAGGGTGACGCTAGCGAAGAACACCAAGATGACGCTGGCGAAGGGCCCCAGGGTGATGCTAGCGAAGAACCACAAGTCGACGCTGGTACTGCCTCAGTCCGAGTCGAAGAGCAACCAGTCGAGGCACTTAGCATTCAACAGCCTCAAACCCAAGATAATACTGTTGCAAGGATTACCTCCTCGAAGCACAGGTCAAAAGAGGACTTGGAACTCTTGAAACAAACTGACCCTGTTAGCTACCTCAATGCAATCATCGAGAGTAAGAGTTCGTCTGACACTAGTCAGGAAATTCCTACCCTGTCGGGGAAGTCTACTGAAACTTCTCCTCTTGATGATGCTTTGGCGAAGATTAAGGCCCAGTTCTTCAAGAGGGACTTGATGAAGACTTTAGAGGGGGACCCCACTGCTCCATCATGCTTAAAGGAGGTCTTGAATGCTGTCGACTTTGAAGCTGTAGCCCCAGAAATCTCAGACTTGATCATGGAGTTACACTCTATGATTGATCAAGTTTCAGCAGATTACAGGCGCCAAAGAGGGTTTAACAGTCAGCTTGAGGTGTTGTATGGCAAAAGCTCCTCTGCATGGACTGCTGTCTCAGATTCGACTTCTCGAATTGCTGAGTTGTCGAAACAAAAAGCGTCTGCGCAGGAAAAAGTCGATGCCATTGATCGAGAGAATGCTTCCTTCCGGGTGCAAATCGCAGAAATAGAGGCGAAGATAAACGCCAACACTGTACTCAAGGAGGAACTTCTTTCGACCATCTCAGACACCGAGAGCCAGACTGAGATCAAACAAGGCCTGGAATTTGCTGAGAGGGCCCAAAGCCTCGACGCTCAAATTGCCAAACTAGTGCAGGAAAACTCCTGGTGCAAGAAGAGGTTGGAGCTGCAGCAAGCCAAGTATTTTCGACTCAGGAACTCTCTTACCTTTTGATTGATTCTCTTTTGTAACCATATTCTGTAATCATTATTCGACAACAATTGCCATCTTGGCTGAAATTTATAAAATTTCCATTTTGGCATTTTTATGGTTAATTTAGTCTTATTATTTTATTTTTATCTCTTGAAGTATAGGTTTATATTTTTTCAAATATTTACCATTTACTCTCAAGAGCCTTTTATCTCCACTTAACTCTTCGACTTCATAGGCTCCACCAGAAAAAGTTTGGATAACTCTGAAGGGTCCTTCCCATTTGGGTGACCATTTCCCCATGCTTCGATCCCTTCGATCCATGGGAAGAATTACCTTCCAAACTAGTTCTTCAGGCAAAAATACCTTAGGTTTTACCTTTCTATTATAAGAGTCTTCTACTCTTTTCTTCTGAAGCCTGAGTAGGTCGAGAGCGTGTAATCTTTCTTCGTCTAAATCCACCAGTTCATCTAACATCATGTTCCAATAAACTTCAGAAGGAATATCATAATGCCTCTGAACCCTTGCAGATTGAAGACAAATCTCTGCTGGCAACACTGCATCATGGCCAAAAGTTAGCCTATACGGTGTTGTACCAGTGGCTTCTTTTGGGGACGTTCGACAAGCCCACAGAATCTGGTCTAACGTCTTATGCCAATTCTTTGGTTTCTTTCCAACATGTTTCTTTATCAAGCCAATCACCACTTTGTTGGCTGCTTCGACTTGACCATTCGCCTGTGCATAATAAGGCGTGGATGTTAGGAGTTTGAAACCTGTTTCCTGAGCAAATTCCTGCATCTTTCGACCAGTGAAAACTGACCCTTGATCAGTTGTTATTGTCTCAGGGATTCCATACCTAAATATAATGTTCTTTTGAATAAATTCAATGACATTTTCTTGGTCTACATTGACTAAAGGGACAGCTTCGATCCACTTAGTAAAATAATCAATGCCTACCAATATGTATTTCTGACTCTTTGATGATGCTGGTCGAATCTCTCCAATGAGATCCAACGCCCATCCTCTAAAGGGCCAAGGCTTCACTATCGAGTGAAGTTCGCTTGCTGGTACATGTTGGATGCCTGTATGAACTTGACACTCTTGACAACCTTTGGCGAACTCAACACAATCTTTCAGCATAGTGGGCCAATATAGTCCTTGTCGAAACAACAACCATTTCATCTTATGGCCTGCTTGGTGAGCCCCACATGCCCCAGCATGCGTCGTCGAAAGGGCTATGTATGCTTCAGTTTCACTTAAACATTTCAGCAACACCCCTTCAGGCGTCTTCTTGAATAACTCATTACCCATGAGTACAAAACTCAACGCCCTGTATTTTGTTTTTCGTTCCGTCGAAGCTCCTGGATTTTGAAGATAGTCCACAATGGGTTTCCTCCAATCTTGCTCTGACAAATTCTCAATGAACGAAATCTCGAAGTTACTGTGATCAGCATAACCAAGTCTCGTTGATTCCAAGTCTGTTGGTGATAGACAAGTTGCCTTTATCTTTTCTCGAACTTCGATTGCTCTTTGTAGTTTCGTTTTTGAAATCTTATACCCAGATGCAATTTGTGCCAAGTCATTGGCTATTTGATTTTCGACTCTGGGTATGTGTCGAATATTGATCGTTTCAAATTGTTTCAATAAACGATTTGCTATCACAAAGTACATAATGAGATTTTCTCTTATGCATTTATATTCCTTTGTGACTTGCTTAATGACTAACTCTGAGTCTCCCATTATTTCGACTCGAGTTGCCCCAAATTCCAACAATATCTCAAGGCCAGTAATTAGAGCTTCATACTCAGCCTCATTGTTCGAACAAGAACCTGCTATTTTGTACTTGAATGTTGTTGGAATTTTATCTGGAGAAATAATCAAGACTCCTACCCCTGTTCCATCTTTATGGCTGGAACCATCGAAGTAGAATTTCCAAGGTTCTATCTCCACATAATTAATATCCTCGACTTGAATTGAGTGGTCGACTATGAAATCTGCAACCACTTGTCCTTTTACTGCCTTAAGAGGCATAAAGGTCAAGGAGTATTCAGTCAATGCTAATGCCCATTTGCCAATTCGACTATGCAAGATAGGTTTCGACAACATATATTTGAAAACATCAAAATGAGACGAAACATAAACATCAACTGGTTTTATATATTGCTTGAGTTTTGTACAAGAAAAATACAGACATAGACACAATTTTTCAACTTCGCTATATCTAGTTTCTGCATCATTCAAAACTCGACTGAGATAGTAAATGGGTCTTTCGACTCCATTATCATCCTCTTGGGCTAACATACTTCCCAGAGTTTTGTCGGATGCAGCTATGTACAATCTCATACTCCTATTGCTACAAGGAGGCACCAAAATAGGTGGCTTAGTGAGGTACCCTTTGATTTTGTCGAAGGCTTCTTGTTGCTCCTGCCCCCATTCGAACCCCTCTTTATTCAGTCGAAGTAAGGGTGAAAAGGCCTGAGCTTTCCCACTTAGATTAGATATAAACCTCCTTAAGAAATTTATCTTGCCTAAGAGAGATTGCAATTCCTTCTTATTCGATGGCGCTTTCGCTTCCAGAATTGCCTTCGTCTTGTTCTGGTTGATTTCGATTCCTTTCTTGTGGACAACGAAGCCCAAGAAATCTCCAGCTTTCACACAGAACGCACACTTCAAAGGGTTCATCTTCAGACCATGTTCTCTCATTCTTTCGAATGATTGTCGAAGGTGGTCAATGTGATTCTTCCTGGAAACAGATTTTATAACAATATCATCAATATACACTTGCATAAACGTGTTAATAAAATCATGGAAGATAGTATTCATTGCTCGCTGGTACGTTGCCCCAGCGTTCTTTAGGCCAAAAGGCATCACTACCCATTCGTAAGTGCCTAAGGCCCCAGGGCATCGAAAAGCTGTTTTCGACACATCCTCTTCAGCAATGAATATTTGATTATATCCTGAATAACCATCGAGCATACTCAGGTATTCATAACCAGCGGCAGAATCGACTAGCATTTCCGCCACAGGCATAGGATATTCATCTTTGGGGGTGGCAGCATTCAAATCCCTGAAATCTATGCACACCCTTAACGTACCATTTTTCTTAATTACTGGCACAATATTTGCAATCCATTCGACATACCTTGTAACACGGATGAATTTGCATTTCAGAAGTCTTTCGACCTCCGTTTTGATCTTCGACAGTATTTCTGGAGCGAAGCGCCTTGGATTTTGCTTGATTGGCTTCTTTCCAAGTTTGATTGGCAACTGAAGTTCTACCAATCCTCTGTCGAGACCCGGCATTTCGTCATAATCCCATGCAAAACAGTCTTTAAACTCTTTCAGCAATTGGATTACTTCCAACCTAAGTTCTGGATCGATTCTGGCGCTGATGTAAGTTGGCCTTTTCTCTGATCCTTCGCCTAAGTTGATTTCTTCTAAAGGGTCTTGTGCTAACATTTTAATGTTGTTCGCCAAGGGGTCCTTTTCGAAGCCCAAAGGCTCATCGTCATAGATGGCGTCGAGCCTCTGTTCCTGCATTTCTTCTGGCATGATATCAGGAGGTTTTGGATCGAAATCCTTTCCTGGGCCAACAGCAGATAATTGTTGATCATTGGCCTGTGTGGCCATGTACTTTACTTCGGCTTCGAGAGCCATTATCATCTTGGTTTCGGCTACATAAGCCGAAATTCGCTTCAGAGATTGTGACTCAGTCATTATCACTGAATTCACTTCCCCAACCAGTTGGTTGGATATCAGTTAACCCACTGAAGTCTATGTGGGACAAGTCTTCTCTGTCCCATTGGAAACCATGCTCAGGATGCAGGTATAGGGAACAAAAAGTGTTTGGCGCTGGCGCCATGTCGAAGTCAGGTGTTGGACATGGCCCTATGTGAGCCAAGTTTTTGTCGAAATCTGCCACACCCAAGTGATTCACTTCGCCAAGGTAGTAGCTTTGATCTGCCTCTATGTTTCGACCATCCCATCTGGACGCCATAGCAGCAGCCTTTGGTGCATCGATGAAGGCACAGCGCCAACACCATGAATCCATTCACGGCCTAACAAAAGATTGTAGTTAGGTTTGGCCGATATGACCATGAACATCGTTGGTCGAAGGATAGACCCAACTTTGATATCCAGCTGGATCACTCCCATGGTGGTCCCAATGCCGCCCTCATAGTTCGACAAGACCATGTTGTGAGGCTTAATTTCCTCATCCCTTTTGCCAATTTTCCTTAGCATAGAGTGAGGGATAATATTGATGGTTGCCCCACAATCGACCAATATTTTATTCACAGTAGTTTCTTCGAGCTTAGCCCTTATGAACAAAGGCTTGAGGTGATTCTTCATCGCCTCTGTAGGTGGCTCGAAGAAGCCATTTTGTTCCTCAGTAGTGCCATTGTCCATGACAAAATAGCACACTGGCCTATGTTTGGCCATTTCTTGCTCTACTTCCCAGTCACTTGCTTCGACTTCTACCTGTCGATTGAATTCCCTGGGCAGCACTGAAACAATATTCACCATTATATCCAAAGTATCATCAGACTCAGCATCATCTTCGTCTTCGACTTCACTTTGGTTAGGCCAAACTAGCCTGTTGGTAACTGGCTCTCTCTCTAGAGGCTTCCTTTGTTTCCTTTGAGGAACATTCAAACTAGTTTCTGCCTTAGGTTCGTTGGCAGCCTCCCTTTCAGCTTTTCGTCTCCTTTGATATCTCCTCCATTGAGATCGAGACATAGGATTTTTACCCTTGTAGTTGCTGGACACTTGGGCAACCTTAGGTGCAGCAACTTGAGGCTCTTTCTTTTGAGTCAAAGAGGAACCTCTTGGCACATCGAAAGAATGCCATTTCTCCTCACTTGGCCTTTTCCGGCCAGAGGTTTTGTACCAAGTGTCTACTGGCACATTTGTTGGAGGCCTAAAAGTTAATGGCCTCTTTTCTTGGTTAGAACACCTTCTGGGATCATGTCGAAGGTCAGCATTCTCCCTTCTCTTATTTGCTGCTCTTACGCCTTGAATGTGCTCAGCAGCTTTTTTATCAAAGATCGAACTGCATCTTGGACACAGCATCACCTCTGATTTCTTTTTCTGGCATCTTTGTAAAAAATCTGCCAAGTTTTCGTTTTCCCGAGGGAAAGCCGTCTTATTAGCTTGCTCTTGCCTTATGGTCTCTTCTGATGCTTTTGGGTCAGAAAGTTCAACCATGTTGATATTCATTGTATCTTTATTAGCAAGAGTTAACTGCTTCATTTGTATCTCCAGATTCTCCGTCTGGCCTTGAACAGTGGCCAAGTGGGAACTGGGCTTTGATCCAGTTTTTTGTGCTTCAGCAGTCTCCGACTTCGGGTTTTCGACCGCTTTCTGGACAGCTTCAATTGTCTTCCTGGATAAATTTCCAGAAAAACTGCCAAAGATTGGCATGTTGATGTGGTCCTTTGAGACTTCGACCATGGTAATTCCTGGCTTCTTCGACTGGATCCTGGTTGCCTCTATCATGTTCACCTCAGAGGGTTCAGCATAGTGGGCTTCAGCCTTCAGTGGATTGGAGTCGATAGCCATGGGGGATTTGTCTGCAAACTTTAATCTCCCTTCCTCAATAGCGTCTTGCACAAGATTCCTGAAAAGAAAACATTGAGAAGTTTTATGGCCCAAAAAATTATGATATTTGCAAAAACCTCTCTTCTTTCTTTGATCAAGAGGAGGCACTTTTACCCCTGGGGGTACTATCATTTGGCCATCTTTAACTAGCAAGTCGAATATTTCATCACATTTTGTGATGTCAAAACTATAAGTCTTTTTTGGGAACTTATCGTTGGTCCTTTCTGGACCAATGGGATTTTTCCCATTTGAGGGGACTAACAGTTTACAAGAGTATGGTGGCCCTTGTTTTAGTTCTGCTAAATCGACTTCTCCTTCTTCGACAGTTAAAGTATCCTCGAAGGATTCTAGATCTTCGTCGTCCATCTCAACGTACGCTATTCTCTCTCTCTTGTGCGTTTTCGTTGCCTTAGCTTTTTCAGCTTTGAGGCGTTCGACCTGTCGAACTCTATCGGCCAGTTGGGCCATGTCTCTTAGGTACTGGGTGTCTAGCTTCTTCCTAATGGAATAATCTAAACCGCCTGCGGCTATTTCGACCAACTCATGTTCTGGCACTTGTGTAAAACATCTCGCCTTGAGCAACCTAAACCTATTCAAATATTCGTCTATAGGTTCAGTGAAACGTCTCTTCACACTGGCCAGTTCTTTCAGGCTTATCTTGGTTTGCCCCATGTAGAATTGTTCATGGAACAATCTTTCCAACTGGGTCCAATGATGGATCGAATTGGGGGGAAGAGTTGTAAACCAAGTAAAGGCGTTCTTTGTTAAAGAACTTGGGAAGTACTTGATCCTTAGGTTTTCGTTATTCGAAATGTCTCCTGCTTCGATCAAGTATCTCGCCACATGTTCGACAGTAGATTCTGTCGTGTCCCCTGAGAACTTAGTAAATTTGGGGACTTTGCATCTAGGAGGTAAGTCCGTTTGTAACACGTATTCTGACAATGGAGATGTAAAGTTGGGCCTTCGAAAGCCCATGTTCATCCCATTCTGAGTCATGATCCTTTCGATCATGGTTGCCAGATTGTTTTCCAAACCCATGTTTTGGTATTGGATATGCTGAACCACTTCGTCAGCATTTTGGTTTCTGTTAACTAACCTTACCTCTGGGGTTATTACCCTAGGTTCCTCGACAGGTTGTTTCAATCGTGCCCTAAGGTTTTCTTCGACAGGCTGTTGGGCCTGGTTAATGGTGGTTTCTTCCTCTACAAATATCCCCTGATTTCCCCTTATTTGCGCCCTTTGGGGCTGTCGAACAGGTGGGGGTACTCCAAAGAAATCAGCCAAGCGCGTCATTTGCGCTGTCACTTGCTGATTCGATTGAGTAGTGTTTTGTATTAGAGGGTTTAGCACTGTACTCAAAGTTTGTGCCAACATTTGCACCATATCATGGTTGCTTTCGTCCATTTGTTGCCTCAAGACTGCTGTCGAGGCATTCGTAAGGCCATGGGCTACTTGGGACGTTCCTCCTAAGAGTTGGGTCCTATTTCTATTCGCCATGCCTACTCCAGAGCCTTGGAGTGGCGAAGAGGCACTCACAAAAGGGTCTGAAAAAGTGGACGCAGCATTCGTCAGGCTTGCCACTTCAGAAGTTGGCATACCATAGAATGGAATAAATCCTGGGGGAACCACAGGCCTTGTGCCTATATTTCCCCTTGGTGGGGGGGTTCCCAAAGGTATCCTGGGGCCTGTTAACGAAGGTATTGGCCCCGTGGTTGTGACCGATACTGCTGGTGTCGAACCAACATTTGTCGCTTCACTTACGGTCATACTAACCGTTGCTCCCACACTCGTTTGTGGGATTTCGTTATTGTTTGGCGGATTCGCCATCTCTTCCCTTCTTCTGGCAGTATTGTTATCGTTAGTGTATATTCTACCACTTCTCAATAACATACAACTCGAAAAGATGAGATTATTTTCAACAATCAACACACAGTCCCACCAGGTGTGCCAATTTGTTTACCTTGGGTTTTGGTAAACAACCGCTGATCCTCCAAATGGTTACTTATTTGGTTACTCGCAGGATCGATCAGATTGATCCTAGGACATAGGTTGATTTTGAAGTTTGATTAAATTGGATAAGGCTTTAAATAAAAAGGTTTCAAGTAAATTGCATGAAGGAAAGACTTGGTAAAATAAACAAGGCTTAAAGTAAAGGGTTCGACAAGAATGTAAAGGAGAAAGCAAGTAAATTTCTGGAAAAGTAAATGACTTTAATTGATAAAATTGGTGTTTCACACATACATTTCTCAACAATTCTTTCTCACACGCTGGGTACTCGAATCTATATGAGTGACTTTGTATAGAATTGTGAACACACGCGAGAAACTACATGTCTACTCCTATTTATACTAAAACATTCCAAGTAACCGTCGGGCAGTTACACTGCTTCGAGATCAATCCACTTGGCACGTTCTCCATGCTCGACGCTCCAGATCCTTGCACGTTTGCACGTGGTAACTGCTGGAAACCGTTTTCCCTCCAAACGCTTGAATTTCAAACTGCTCCACTCTGAACCATCGAACACTTTCGTCAAGAGACATCTTCGACGAGAAACTCCTTCGACGTCGAAGGCAATCAGCCTTCTTCCTTGGAAGAAATCTTCTAAGTACCTTGCCATCTTTCGACGGGCACTTCGACAGACTTAGCCAGTCGAAAGCATCTTTCAGCTTTTAATGGTTGACATCAACAAAACAAAGGTGTCGAATTTAGGAGCCAACAATATCTACTTCCTTATCATTGAAATTTAAAAAATTAAAAGGCTTTAATTACTTATGGTCCTTTTGCATTATCCACCAGAACCAATTAAAGAATTAGTCGAGGAGGACCATTTTGGTGATCGCGAACATACTAATTTTTTTTTTCAATTCCAGAGTTACACCGTCTCCCAAACCAAAAGGTGGAAAGAAGAAAATTCAAAGGAAAAAGAATCTAGCCCGGAATGCGGCCTCTTCAATTATGCAACCAGTTAATGAAGAACAACCAACTCCGACTACCCCCGTCTAACAACCTTCTTCCAATCCAACAAGTCCACAAACTCCAGAGTATATAATTTTTTGATCCATCGACCTTATACTTTATTTTAAGACTTATTTTCTCATAAGCCACCAAAGGAGAATATTCCAGAAGAACACCCTATTGAGAATATCAAAGAGCTTGAGGCTAATGCTAAAAACACAATTATGAGCTGAGTCCTCAAAAAGTTGATTACTTTGAAGGGGATACTGGTCGACTCATTATAAATCCTAACCAAGATCTGATGACACTGTCCATGGTCCAGAGAAAGTCGTAGTCTGGGAAGTTCTTCCCCATGGAAAATAAAATTAGCAACCTCTTGTTGAAGGAAATCCCCTCATTATTCAAGATACTAGCTCTAATAATTCACTTAGTCGAGAAGAGATATTGGCCATGAAACAAAATAATCCAACTGAAGCTCTGAAAATACTTCAAAAGCTTTGTGAGCCATGGACTAGTTCTTCATCTGTTGGCCCCACTAATTCAGTTGACAAACTGAATGCTTCTGTCGTCCTTCTTTTTTAACAACTTAGAACTTATGTCTTTGAAGCTGATTTTCTCACAGTTTCCGAAGACGAAGATTCACCTGAGGTTGAAGTTCATAAGATGCTAGACAAAATTAATCAACACAACCTCCCTCCTTTTGTTGCTCAATACTTATTTGAGTTTGAATCTTATTTTGACCAGATCCGTCGAGGTCTTGCTCTTAAAAGGAATACTGATATCCAAATTAAGAATAAGTCTATAAAATTGACTTTAGAATGGCATTTCAGTGAAGCTTGCGATAAAAGGGTAGATGAACTTACAGCTAAAATCCAAGAGTGTCATGATAAGCACAAGTCTTTTGATGCACAGGTTTTGACTTATCAAAATGAGATTTCTGAACTCAACAAGAAAATTGCAGATCTTGAACAACAAAAAGCTACACTTGATCAAGCTAAAAAACTTCCAACATAAAAAGAGCTCGGCCAGGAGGCCCTCAAGGAAATCGAACATGGCGAAAACGCTCTCAAGATTAAGGATCATATCAAGAAAATAACATAAAGTAAGGCTCTTCTCGATGCTAAGGTCGATTTTAAAAAGCAGCATTTAGAAGATTTTTCGTCTAGGTTTCTGACTTTACCAGCTTAAACCTTGTAACTTTTATTTTGACTCTTTTGGATATGTAATAGGTCATTTTGGGGCCTTTAAACACACCATTTTTTCTATAATATATTTGCATTATTATTATGTTGTTATTCAAATCTCTTGTAGTATAGGTTTATATCTTTTTTAGATGCTTATCATTTATTGTTAAGATTCAACAATCAGGTGACATTTCTTCGATTTTATGGGCATTAATTGTGAATACTTGAATGAATAGAAATGGTCTTTCCAAATTTGGTGACCATTTGCCTAAGGTTTTATCCTTTTGATTCATATGCAAAATCACTTTCCACATACAATCATCAGCTATGAAAGTTTTTCCTTTAACTTTCTTATTGCATGCTTTAGCGACTCACTCTTTTTGTCTTATTAATATATCCAACGCGACCAATCTTTCTTCATCCAATTCGACTAATTCATCTAACATCATATTCCAATAATGTCCAGATGAAATTTCATATTGCCTTTGCACTCTTATCGACTGTAAATAAATTTTGACTGGATATATGGCATCGTGACCAAACGTTAGTCAAAAAGGCGTAGAGTTTGTTGCTTCTTTGGGGATGCTCGACATGCCCATAAGACTTGGTCGAGTGTCTTGTGCCAATTCTTAGGCTTTTTTCCAACATGTTTTTTATCAAGCTTATTATGATCTTATTGAGAACTTTGACCAATCCGTTTGCTTGAGCATAGTAAGGATGTCGGGCGACGACGATTTATCTAGAGGGGATGAATAGATAACCAAGCCAAAATATCAATTAAAATTGAAGTTTTAAAAGTTAATTGAAAAGAGTGCAAGCAGATGGTTTTAATATAGGTCAATGAAAGTCGTATATACGAACCTAGTTATTGGAACTCAGATATGCAATTAAACCTTATGAAATGAACAACATAATAATACGAATTTAGACACTTGAAACAAACAACACAATATTATTCGTTTATATTAGGTTACTAGAAATTTTATTTCCAATGAAATTAACCAAAAATAACGAACTATGCAATTTGTCAAACACTTGGTGTGCGAACAAATTTTCATAATTTTTTCTTGAGTTGTGTTGATATGAAAAATCACTTATAATCAAAGTGATTATAAGCTAACAACAACAAATTAAAAAAAAATCCACAAAAAAATTCTCACGGGTCAATCAATCAATCAATGTTATTTAACAAATTGCTCAATGAAAAGTAAATTAAGTAAGAGATAAGAGAGAGCGAAACAAGGATTTATTTAGAAAGTTTAATAATCTTCCTAGATATGGTTACATATCTCCCTAATTCCGTTTTGGAATAATTAGGATAATTTATTACTATGCAAAAATTTGATTACAAGAGAAGTGTTCCAAGAGCAATCCTACAAACCCTAACCGTTTATTGTTGATTCAACCCCTTCTCTTCTTTTGATCTTAAGCTAGACCAAGACACAATAGCTACCAATTGATTTATCTAATCTTGCTACTCCTTTGGGTACCAAACTCCAAAGCTCTTTCATGCACGACCAATTGTACCTATTGAACACAACCACTTTCAATTTGATTTATCGTTCTCTCACTACTTCCTTGGGTACCAAACTACGAAGGATTTTCAATTAGCCGCAATCCTCTTTTGAAAGTCTTGAACAAAACTCCCAAATCTACCAAAGATATGGGAGGATAAACCCTAGGTTTTTTCAGATAAAACCCCCTATAATTCTCAACTAAATATTCTCGGTTACACAAAAACCTAATTGGGCGTTATCGAACCTCAACTAGATGGCACTCCGACAAAATATGATTATGTTTGATTTATCAGTGTATATGCATAGGTTGGAGGTTAGAGGTTAAAGGTGAAGAGCAATGGTGGTAAGTGTTTATAGTTTCATCAAGTTGGAATGATGCATGAATGGTGTATTTATAGTAGTGGAAGTTTATGTGCAAAAAGATGATTTTAGGAATTAAAAAGAATTGAAAATTGATCCAATCAAATAGTATGTGTCGGCCTGAAATACGTATGTTCCAGCACATAAGTAAAAAATTAATAGTATGTGTCAACCTGAAAAAGCAGATGTGTCGGCATATTCAAGTCAGTAGCTACAGGATTTAATATTGTAGTAGTTGTGTTGGCCTAAAAATCGTATGTGCTGACACATAAAACTGAAAGTTACACTATATGTCGACATGTGTGATGCATGTGTCAAACATAAGTTACAAGCTTCATTATTGAGTTACATGTGTCTGCCAGAAACTCGTATGTGTCGGCACATGCAAGCAATTTTTGTACAGAAAATTAATTTTCAAGGTTTTGGTCAATTTGAAAGTGGTTTTAAATGATTCCTAAGACCTCTAATGCAAGGGAATTCCACATGAATAGAGACACCATCCAATATACAGAAATGCTAAGTTTTACTAATTTTGATATCATGCAAAACATTTAATGGTGAAGTTGTACTCACATACTCCCCCTTTTTGATGATGCCAAAACTTACGATGAGGCATTTCATGTTGTTATTGAAGGCTCCCCCTGACTCTGTGTTTCCCAACTTCATCTCATATATGCTTCTCCTCCTTTGGCAATATAAAAAAGAAAGATATTAAATCGTGAGAAGTATCATATTCCAATACAAATACTAATATATCAATCAGGTCTTTTTGCATAGAAGAGCAACAATCATATATCCTCATATATATATATATATATATATATATATATATATATATATATATATATATATATATATATATATATATATATATATATATATATATATATATATATATATATATATATATATAATGATGTGAAATTGATAAATAACTAGCATACAACATTACAAAACATGTAATGTAATGCATGAATAATAATGAATATTGTAATACGGTAGGAGAACTGACTTTTGGTTTTGCGTTTTATCGCAAATGTTACAGATAGCAAGAGTCGCCAACGACTTTTCTTTTATCCAATAAGGAAAGGGTGAAAAGAATATGAAAGACCTTTGATATTTCTGAGTTCGGGGGGTAGGTTATGTAAAGGGAAGGTGTTAGCACCCTTTTCATCCATAGTTATATACGGGCTCTTAATCTCTAGCTCACTTTGAAAATGCTTTGTGAATGTGTTTGAAAAAATATTTAGAAATGCCAATAGTAAGGAAACTTTGTAATGATTCTCGAGAATGCATACAAAGTGTTTGTTTGAAAATATTTTTGAAAGTGTTTGTGTGGAAAATTGTTTGTTTTGTTTGTTCGTGAGCAATCGTTTAAGAATTATCTACCTACTCAAAGTCCTTATTGTTCTTTTCCCCATCCTTTAGATAGTGTTATCCTACCATTAGTTAGTAGGAAGCCCTATCGTTGGATGTGAAGGGACAAGCGCGGGTCATCGTACAATCATTGAAGGCAACTCGAAGGGGAGATTTAGCATTTATCGTAAGGGACTAGGATCGTTTACCGAAGGCAGCATCAAAAGGATCCTCAAGGGACTACGATCTTTTAAATCAAGGGTATTTTCTAAAGCGTCCCCATGTTTTAGGGACATGATTGTGTTTTATCGAGGCAACAAGTGAGGTCACCCTAGAAGTGCAAGTGTGAAGAGTGTCTTTGATTTCAATTAATTTATCTTGAAATTAGGTTAACTATCGTTTGCTTTTATTCTTGCCATACAATCCTATTAGCTAAACAATTATAAGGAAAGTGGTAAATGCAGAAAGTAAAGGAAGAAACTAAAGATTTCTACGCTATTACAAGGCTTCGGGAATGGGGGTAGAATCAAATAAAATGTGGGAAAAAAAGTAAAACCCTAATTATCTATTACAAACCGTAAACAATGATATAATTGGAAAAATGCGAAAATAATAAAAATACGCGGAATTTAAAGCGAAAGGAAAAGGGGAAAGAAATTGTTTTGGTGATTTTTGATAGAAAAGGGTTTTTTGACGATTAACCTAATAACCTAATTAATTTTAATTAATTAAAAAAAGAAATTAATTATTTTTTATTAAGAAAAGTTTAGTAGAAACCTAAAGTAACTAAATTAAATTTAATAATAAATAATAAAAAAAGGTCAATTAATTTAATTAAAAAAGAGAAAGTTAATTCAATTAACTTAATTAAAAAAACCTAAGTCTAAATTAATTTCAATTTTAAAAAAATGAAACTAATCTAATTATGTTAAAAAAAGGAAATAATAGTTAAGAAAAAAATTTAGGCATGTATTGAGGCAAACCAGGGGGGTGCGATTCTGAAATTCTCTAGGACCAATAACACAAGCCCAAGCGCTGGAAGGGTGTCTTCAGAATCCTGTGCGGCTCCCCAGTGAGGTCTATCGTGAGCGTGCAGATCTGGAATGTTGGATCTGGATCTGTTGAGACCCGATGGTGTTGATGAGAGGGCGTATGGTGGATGCGTGAGAGTTTACTACACTGAAACTACAACAGAAAAAATATGTGAAAATAAATATTATGAGTGCCAGGATCGAACCCACACCCTGGGACATGTATGCCTTAATGCACGCTCACTTGCCACTAGGGTGGTTGTACATTCATTTATTATACTGAAACAATACATATATAAAATAAGAATTATGCCTGAACCGGAGAGACGCCGGAGCCCTAGTTCCGATCGTCTTCTCCGGTAACCCTCTTATTCAACCTGTAAAAATATAAGAGGTTAACAAGCCAAAAATACCCTACTCCCTAAATCGAGGATTACGAGTTCAATGGGACAGTTATTTGGAGGTAAAACAACTTGGTTTAAGAGCTATGGTGAAAACGATGTAGATCGGTGCAAGTATGGCATCTCACAATTTGGATTGCATGGGACCATTATGATGGTCCAAATTTGTACAAACACATCTCAGTAACAAGTTAATGGCATTAATATGGCTTAAAACGCAACAAAAATAAAAATACGAATTTTGTAAAGATCATGAATTCGGTGATGAATCCATGCGTATTTCGTGAGATTTGAACCATCAAACTTGATCTATTCTTACTCTGTATGATTGCCAAGAGTGAATGGAGTGACTATTTTGTAGTGAAAAGGTTGTGATAATGGTTTGAAGGTTTTAGGGTTCTTTGAAAATTTTGAAGTTTTTTAACAAATTTATTGAGGCAATGGTTTAGTGGTTGGCTTGTATGAAAACAATGGGAATATATAGGACAAATTAGGTCAAATATTTGTGGACTTGGACCTTGCAAGAAAGGCCTTGTCTTATTTCATTTAATTTTGACTTTAAATTAATAAAAATAAAAAATAAATTAAATAAAGAGGTCAAAGGGGTGTATGCGTAAGATTTGAGGTGTATGAAGAGTGTAATACACGTTTGGACTTTAAAATAATTGCCCAATAGTCCAAAATATCAAGTTTTCTCAATTTGAACTTCATGCATTTTCTCAAAATTTTCCAACTTGCACTGGTCATTACTCTCTCAATTTTTATCTTTTGAAGGTGATCTTTGACCTTTTGGAAAGCTCAAGATCTGCTTTACAATATCTCTATTTATCATTTTTGCATTTGGAGACTTTATCTTTATGTAAGTTTCCTTGACAAAAAGTGTCTTTTTGTTGACATTTGAAATGACCGGTAATGTATTGGCTCGTACCTCTCAAATGAAGCATTTTTTTTACTTGAGCTTAGAGATACAAAGTTGTAGGGAATTGAATTTCATTCAAGATGAGCTTTGATTGGGGAAAAATTGATGAATTATGTGAAAGTTATGCTTGGTCAAAATTCAGTTGACTTCTCCTAAGGAAACCCCAATTTGGAAACTTTTAACTTTTGATGATTTGAGAGTCTTCCTTGATGAATCATGATCAACCGTTGATCAAATGATTTGACCAAAAAAATTGAGGCTTGACTGTATGTTAACCACAGGTGACTTTTTACCCAATACAGTTGATTTTAAGTCATCTGAGCAATTAATTGAGCAAACTTGTAATGCAAGGCTTGCAATTTGACATGAGCATTCTTAGAGACATATAAGAGACTATGAATTCCATTTGAGACCTTAGAAACCCAAATTTCCTTGTGAGATATGAAACCCTAGTTATGGACCCATTGCTTAGGAGGAGAATTTATCTGATCAATTCTTGAGCATCCTTGAGCATTTGAGAACCTTAGGAGAATGTTTTGAATAAAAGGAGAGGGAAAATTTTGGGGTACAACAACTACCCTTGTTCAATCTTCTTAAACCTGAGGAGTTAGATAGGCATGTCCTCCATTCATGATCTGAAGGTAGAAGATGATTGAACACTTAAGTGCCCCGAAATTTGCACTCGCATGTGCAGGAGGTAACGTTGTTGGTTGATGATATTTCTTGAATGGGATTAAAGATGCCATTCAGAGAGATGACATAATGTTGTTGGAGATGGGATTATAGATTCCATCCAAAGTAATTGTTGATAGAAGTATCAAAATGAGTCTACGCTTGACTGTATCTGAAGAATTCTTTCCAGAATGAACCTCTGGGGAAGATGCTTAAGTAGCCGCTTATCAGATTTAGTCTCTGAGGTAAATGCTTGTCAGAATTCAGTCTCTGAGGGAAGCGCTTGTCATGTAGATAGTCTCCCCATCTTATTTCTGGAATTGATCTACAGTCTATTTTTATTGGTAAACACGTCCTATTTCAAGAATTCATACCACCTGGTCATATCGATAGTTTCCCCGTCCTATTTCAGGAGTTAATCTTTGCCTGGTTATAAAGATAGTTTCCTCGTCCTGTTTCGGGAGTTAATCTTTGCTCAGTCATATAGATACTTCCCCCGTCTTGTTTTGGGAATTAATCTCTGATCTGTTTTCTGTTGGCGAACCCGTCCTGTCTCGGGAATTCATGCCGCCTGGTCGTATAAATAGTTGCCCCATCTTGTTTCGGGTATTAATCTGTAGCTTGTTTGAGAATTGTTGATGACATTTGTCTGTTTGTAGACTTTTATCTAAAAAGATAAAGAGTTAGTTGTATGCAATATCATGATGTATATGATGCATTGCGTAAAGATGTTCTCAAAATAAATGAGAGTGTAATATGCATTTCGTATGCATATGTTATGATATTTGTAAATGATGTATGGATGCAAGATGTCATTGAAGCGTGTTGGTATCTTTTGTATAACATCTTTGACTGAGGAAAATAAATCCCTGACTGTTACTGGGGATGAAGACAGTAATTCTTCAATCTTGTTTAGAATGTCTCCGCTGGGGATTTCTGCTATCTGTTTGAGGAAACTCCGTTGGGGAATTTGGTTTTTGCTTGGGGATGGAAGAGTTTTGGAACTTTGGTCATTTGTCACTCTAATGGGGAGTTTAGTTCTTATATACCCTGACTGGGGATAAAAGAGATGAATAACCTTCTGAGGTGCTGTATGACCAAGTTTCTGATATGGATGTCGACTCGTCTGGGGAGGATAAGGTTAAATGATATCTGGTCCGGTTTCAGATTCAATAGCAACTCTATAGGGATAACAGCATGGGCTGCCCTTTGCTGGAGAAGAGAATTTTGTTGCTGATTAGCAGTAATAGGAGAAATAGACTCAAGTTGGGGAGACTGAATTCTGTTGGGGAAATAGACCTTGTTGGAGAGATAAACCTTGCTAGAGAAATATACTCTGTTGGAGAGATAAACCCTGCTAGAGAAATATAATCTGTTGAGGAAATGAGTCCTGCTGGAGAAGAGAATTATGCAGGGGATTCTATAGTTTTGGAGAAATAAACTCATTTGGGGAAGAGAATTTCTATGAACTATGCTGATGACATAATCTTTGATGAGGATTGGGATTCCATAAGTTGGCGATATTGTCGAGGAAAAGATTATACCCCTTTATCCATTAGGGGATCTGTTGGGGAATATGATTAGGTTAATTACTGAAAGATGCCCTAATTCCTGTCTTGAAAGCATATTAGACTTGCGAGGGAATGTTCCTTTATTGGTGATGAGCTTGTGAAGGTAGCTCTGTAGGGATTTTCCTGTGGAGATTTATGGACGACTTGAACCTTATCCCAACTCTTAGAGTCTTGAATAAATGTTTATTCCTGTTTTTATGCATATATTTATTAATAGTAATCATATTCATATGCATATGTTCATTGAATTTAGTCATTGGATGTTTTTGCAAACAAAACAGAAAAAGTAAAACAAAAATTAAATTTGAAACAATATTGTATTAAAAATTTGCCTATAAACAGGCGGTTTTGTACAAAGAGACAAAAATCCTAGTAAGAGGAAATTGTCGTTGTAGCGGTAGAAATGTTGAGACAAAGCCATTAGATTGACGTAGCTCGCACATATCAAAATAAAAATAGCCACCGCGCTTTATTGTTTCCAAAGGAATGGTAAAAGAGAGAATAACCCAAAAAGAGGGGGAGAAAATCTAAGTTCAGGGGTTGGTTATGCAAAGGGAAGGTATTAAAACCCTAAACATCTACGGTACTCCACAAGAACCTCTTTGTAAATCTGTATGTTTTGGCTATAAAATGTTGTATATATAAAATAGACCATGGAAATGAGAACAAAAGTATTTTTTTAATGATTTTTATGAACCCGTCGCAGTTGGCAACCTTTAGTGTCTACGTACCACATTCCGTGCAATAAGGGATCAGGATACATGTAGTTCATCTTTAAAAATCTTAAAACACAGGTGTGTTGATTAATTTTTAGAGATAAGACGTCATTGTCATTGTCCGAGTGGAAAAACATACTTACTACCCACAATTATAAGAAATGAGAATTTGCGCCATCTCAAAGTAGAGGATATAGCTTGGATTTTAGAATCAATAAAGCCTCGCTCAACACCCGAGTGGAAAATATCTCACTTCACTACATATTGTAGAAGTATAGTTGTTTGCATCACTAAAAGGATTGGCAAGAGTCTAATCTTTTGAGAAAAATTTAAAGATAAAAGCCAAAATAGCAAAATAGTTTGAATGAGATTGATTGAATTTTAGTCTTCTCACAAAAAAGTCCAAGTATTATTAAATTAATTAAAGTTTGATTAAGAAAAGATTTTTGAGAATGCATGGACCTAAGTCCAAGTTTATTATGAAAGTGGTTCAAGTTTTAAAACAAGAAGGATTTTCAAAAAGATGGAGAAGATTTTGAAATTAAAGAAGATGGGAGGAGATGAAGGGACTATCCTAAGACATAAGGTAAAAGCTAGGGAAAAGATCCATCTAACCAACAATAAGCCAACACTTGACACAATGATTCAACGTAGAATCCCATCCTTTGGATTTGAAACTAAGCAAACAATTACCAAAAAAAAACATCTTAAGAAAACCAAGCTCCATTTGCATTAAGTCTTCACAAAAATTAGGCAGAGTAACGACTGTATACAGATGAATTTCAGATCACAAACAAAGCATATAATCACAATAACCTGCACACAAAACAAATAAACAACCCAATGTCTTGGGGTAAACCCCAAGAGCTCCAGACAAAATAACAGTTGAGGTCACAAGGTCTCCAAGATAGGTTAAAGTCCCTAATCCCAAGTCTAAGAAGTCCATGTCTCCAAAATGCAAAGGATAGTATCCAAGTAATCAAAGTAACATTAAAAACATTTATGGTTCAAGTTGATTATTAAGTATCTTTAAAAAAAATGAAAAGATAAAATGAGCAAAATAAAAATGACATAAAAGTAAATGCTCAAGTGAGTAAAGATGAAAATAGCATAAAATGTAAATGCTAAAATAAATATGCTTAAAGTAAAGGCATAAAGTAAAAGCATAAAATAAAGTCAATTGTTAGAAATTAATGGTTAGTTGAATGACCATCTTGAAACTTGCATTTGGAACTCATTAGAGGATTGGTAGGACCAAAGCCTCTCAACAACAAGTTGCATTTACTTTTTGTCAAGTATATCATCCATTTAAGAATTCTCAAGGCATCATTAAATGATTAATGATGTTTAAGTGATCCACTTTGACCAAAGTTGATGAAAATTCATTAGAAGATTGGTAGGATAAAAGTCTCCTAACAATGATTCTCAATGTTATTGGATCAAAGGGTTCAAATTAACATACTTGGGCTTGCAAATATAGGTTTAGGTCACGAATGATTATTTTCTCAAATTGGGACAAAATTTAGCGCTATGTTAAGCAATTGTAAGTGCACTTATATAGAATTCGCACTTATTTTAAGGCCGGTTAATAGCAATCTATGTACCATATGTTTTGAGACATGATATGAAAATTATGCTCCAATGATATTTAGTACAATAAGAATGGGATAAGATGAAAAGGGATGAGGTGAGGAATAAACCACATTTGAACTAAAACTTTAATCAAACTATTATTAAAATCATTCATCTATTTTTATAGAGTTAGACTCAACACCGTGGATTCAATGATGTTAATAAAGTTCACGATCCAAATTTCATAGTCCAAGATCATCCAGAATATATATATAAAAAAAATTGCATTTAAAATAAGAAGAATTTTTTTTTAAATGATTTGAAAACGAAATAAAGAGGAAAAATAGCAATTATACTCAAAATAATCAAGAAAAATTAAACAAGACTACAAAAAAAATAAAAAATGAGTTCAAATATTTATATAATTTTTTTGGTAATTTTTTAAAGTCAGAAAATATTTTTAAGCTAATTTAAATTTCTCAAATAAAGAAAAAAAGATCAAAAATAGTAAAAATTAAGATAAAATTCCACAAAAAATTTAGAAGGTCGGAAGCAATGAAAATGATTTTTATCAAAAAAATTCAAAATTTAAAAACATCAAAAAGTATTTTTTAAACAATTAAAATAAACAAACAAAGCAAAAATTATGAAAAATATCAGACATTAAAATAAAAATATGAAAAAATATTCACTAAGTAAGAAATAAATCAAAGTATTTTTGTATATTTTTTTCATAATTTTTGGATAAAAAATAAAAGAGTTATGTATTTTTGAAATTTAAAACAATTAAAATATAAAATCAGAAAATAAAAATAATCCAAAAAGATGTGGACCATCAGATCAGAGTCAAAACACGTTAGTAAGCTGGTCAAGTGGACCAGATAGACTGTGCTTGATATAGACCTTATTTAAAACCACACTGGATCAGAAAATAGCCAACCAATAAAAATAAAACAATTGGCGTGCTATCATTGGTTGAGGCGAGATATGTCATCATCTTCAACCTCCAGACACCCTACAATTGGGATTTTGTGAGTTTTTTCAAACGAAAAAGTTAGAAACTCAGACTGGCATCATTGGATCCGTCTCTTCAAGACGATCCTACCCCCCCCCCCCCCCCCCCCCCCCCCCCCCCCCGCGCCAAATTTATGTAAAGTATGCAAACAGTTATGGATCAAAAACATAGAAAATAGCGAGCATAATTAGGTTGAGATTTCTCACTCAATTCTCAATGATTTTAAAAATTGTAAGAAGCATGAGGGTTAGAAGGATGAGTAGAGTAAGTTAGTGATTCATTTGGATTCAAATGGTTAATAATTCTACCTAATTGAAGTTCAACAATGGTGCTCTGAAACTGAACTTCTGTAGCTTGAAGTGTGGCTTGTTTTAATTAGTTCAAGTGCTGGAGAGCTTGTGTGTTGATGGAGAATGATGAATGTGAACACAAATTTAGAGAAGGAAGCTTGAAATTCAGAAACCGATTTCAAAAATTTGGAGCTCGAATAAAGTTTTGGCAGGGTGTGTTTGGCTCTCAAAACTTGTCCAAAAGTGTGGAATAAGGTCCTCTATTTATAGGGGATTGAATGGGATAGAGAATTGGAGGAAACAATGAAGTTTGGAGGGAAACTGGATGGAGGTCGAGCACGAGTGAAGTGTGACTTGATTTTCATCAAAACTCAGCTATTCTTTACGTTTTAAAGTGCTAATCATCTTTGAGAAACTTATTAAACTTGTTTAAATAAAAAACACATGCTAATTTGGTCATTAGAATCTGAATTATGGATTTCCATTCCTGACTTGAGAGCAAAACTCAGTTTCAAGTAGCTGACTTTGAATCCATGGTGTGTATAATGTAGGAAGCTTTATGGTATGATTCTTGATGCTTTGAAAGATCATGTAACTCTCTTCATAATGTGCCAAGAAAGGTTCCATTTGGATGCTTGAGCTGAAAGTTATTAAACTTTGAAATCCAGAAAAACAAATTATTTTGTGGACTTAGAGAAAATTCAAGTATTTTCACAAAAAGTGACCTATAATGTCTTGCATTCAAAAATGGTCTTCTACTCAAAATTTGAACTTGATCTTTAAGGACAAGGAAGTAGACATCTCAATGAGTATTTTGAAACTTGTATCACTCAAAAACTCCAAGTATTGAAAAAGTTATGGCCTTGTGAAATTGGTGGAAATCCATGAGATTGCCTATAATCTTTTGCATCCTTAGGGCATCTTCCACCCATTTTCACACTTTGCACTTAAAAGAAAGGCTGAAGTTCACATCTCTAAGATCAACATGGAAAATGAATGGGCTCAAGGTGATAAAATAGATCAAGTAATGATCTTTTGAAGTCACATGTGGGAATTTGATAGTTCATCTAGGAGACTTGTAATCTTTCTTCATCATTAGGTATCTTCCACACAAACTTTCCTTGAAGATTTTAAAGTGATTTATTAATAAACCTTTAAAGAGAAGCATGCTTTTGGAATCACCCAAAAATACCAAAAGATGAGAAATATATACCCCCTTTGAAGTTCAAAACCCTAGCTCCTAGAGCAACAAAATGCTTTGGGAAACCTTTGCAATTTTGATCAACTTTCTTGCACAAATACTTTTTTCATGTAAATAGAAGTTGTTGAGGATGATAAAGAGAAATCATGGCAACCATAACCACTTCCAAATCTTGAGAATTGAAGGAGATATGCACTTGTGATCAATGGAAACAAATACTTGTCAAACTATGTCAAACTTCTTCAATCAACCCTTGTACCTTTGAACTATTTTTGACAACTTGAGGCATGATGAATCATAATAGACTTTGTCATGATGTTATTTCAAAATATCTTCAATAATGAAGCTTGAACCTCAATGAAGTTTTGTTGAAGAAGGCACATAAATGAACTCGTGAACCTAAAGATCAACTTGACGGAATGTATTGTGCTTTAACCTACAACATCATCAATTAGGGAAAACATTCCTTGTATTTGTTAGTTAAAAGTTAACCACTACAAAACATAGATGATTACAATATACAAGTAAAGGTGCTTGGTGATTCCCCATGAGCAAAACTTAAAGATAAGGAGAAGAGCCAAACCCTAGTGTGATCTTGTTGTGATTGAGTTTATGTGATGTGATAGAGGGATCTTAGGGGCACCAATTTGGGTACAATATCTTCCCTTATTTAAGTGTCTTCTATCTGGAGATATGAAGGTTAAGAATCTTCGTGTCGATGCGATTAAAGATACTTAAATATAAAATAAGCCCTATTTTTGGCCCTAAGATGCCATGCAATGCTCATGATTATGGATGCGAATAAACAAATACAAAAAAGACGAAAGACCCCATTGGGGATATGGTAAATAGAACAGGCTCAAAAGGAAAACCCGACCAAGAAAATAAATCACTGGTGAGCAAAATATCAGACTCCTTTGGGGTAAAGCCCAAAGATGAGATAAAGTGTCTCCAACTCAGAAATTGAGGAGAGAAAATGAAGGATGACAGTGACTGGCAGATGATTGTGAACTATCCACTCATTGAGGAGATAGCAAAAAGGTAACATTCATCCACTAGGGAAAGAAGTGGTAAGATAATACCAATAAATTTCAATATTAAGGTAAGAAATCAGTACTCATGACTGAAAATAGATGAACTCCTTCGGAGCAATAGAATCTTAACAATGAACTAACTTCCATAATGACAAGGCTACCATTCATCAGAAAAAGATCTCAACAACGAACTACCTTCCATAATGACAAGGCTACCATTCATTGGATTAATAAATCTCAACAACTAACTACCTTCCATAAAGACAAGGCTACCATTCTTTGGAGTACCAAAATCTCAATAACAAACTACCTTCCATAATGACAAGGCTACCATTCATTGGAGTACCTGAATCTCAGTAACAAACTACCTTCCATAATGACAATGCTACCATTCATTGGAGTAACAAATCTCAACAATGAACTACCTTCCATAAAGACAAGGCTACCATTAATTGGAGTACCAGAATCTCAGCAACAAACTACCTTCCATAATGACAAGGCTACTATTCATTAGAGTAACAAATCTCAACAACAAACTACCTTCCATAAAGACAAGGCTACCATTAATTGGAGTACCAAAATCTCAGCAATGAACTACCTTCCATAATGACAAGGCAACTATTCATTGGAGTAACAAATATCAACAACGAACTACCTTCCATAATGACAAGGCTACCATTCATTGGAGTAACAAATCTGAATCTTCTCGGGGAACTATCAGACTTATTGGGGAAGTACAGTTGCTCAAATAAAGAGACCTGTTACTTGTTGTTATGAGGAGGAATTGCAATAATGATTTCCGGAGGAAAGAGATATGGTTTCCCGGGGAAAGAGATAGGACTTCCTGGGGAAATGCCAATATGTTCCTCCTGAGGAGATAAAATCTTCACGTGCAAAATAAACACACATTCTCAAATACGGGCTTGAAGCCTGCAGAAATAAAAAATAATAATATTGCTGCTAGGGACCCCAAAATTAAAACCAGAAATAAACTGGAATGAAGCAGTCAACCAAAATAACACCTCATGAGAAATAAACTCAAGAGGGAAACACATTCTATCCAGAAAATGAGCTGAAAGGAAGGCTAAAGCAAAATTCTTCCATGAGGGATAGCTCAGTGGGGGGGAATTGAAAGGATATACATTTTCTGCTTAAGATTGACACTCTATTGGAGAGAGGATAATACAACTCTAAAAAATAGGGTAATATTCCAACAATAAAAAAATGCAAATGAGCAATGAATATCTAAATTCAGCTATGCTTGATGTATGTATGAGTGTATGAATGCCATCATGTATATGTTGAAAAAACAGACACATATAACTGAGGATAACCATACAAAACCAATTGGGTATAGTCAATACTCGGCTAAATAACATCCAGGATGAAAATTCTAAGAGAAAGTAAGCACCAACTGAGGAAACAAATTCCTATTTCACGACTTAACTTCACTGGGAAGGAACAAAATCAAAATAACAAATCAACACAAATATCGTGATATAACATCCTCCTCTGGGCTTCACCGAGGAGTACCACATAGGCTTTAATGGGGGAGGGCAACATATTGTCGAGGGGAAACCAAGATACATTCTTCAATACTGAGAGCGAGGATTGCACCGACTTCTCCAGAGAGGAATTATGAAACTTCCACGGGGATAGTCCTATCCAGGGATTTTAAGAAGTCAAACATTACAATAAGAAATCAGACTTATGAGGATTTTAAATCAAACCCATCACTTGGCGAGAGAAAACCCAAAAAGTTGAAAACCATTTCAACATTTCTTAGAAAAGACATTGCCCTTGTCTGGTTGCCTTACTGGGGAGAATATGATCACAAACCCATCACCGAACCATACATCAATTGATATCATCTTCAATAATCTGAGAAAAAACGTGAAGATCATACTCAATCCAACAAAAGTGCCTTGGGAGAAACTTCCTGGGGAAGTACAAACTTTCAAAGCTTCCGGGTTTGTCCGTCCCTGGGGTCACTATTTTTGTTCTCTTTGCGTCACAAAATCTAAAGAATAAGTAATTTGTAAATCTTTTTTAAAAATAATTTTTGTTATTTAATCTGTTTGATTTGAGCATTACTATCAATAATAAATAAAGTCTTTGTAAGCTGAATAAAGTAAGAATTGCAAGGAATTGGATAAAAGCTCAAACTTTATTAATAGGATGGTAGTCTGCGAATGGAGAGACTCCATAGACGATTACAAAGTTTGGGAAATAGTAATATTCATTGGAAAAGATACATTGATATACAATGACCACTATTCTCCCTAACAACTTTGAATTCCTGAGCAGAGGCTTCAGATGAAGAGTGGCAAGGATCCAAGAAGATTGTTGCTTTTAATGATCAAGTCTTATCTAATACAGTTACTTGCCAAGAAATCGCTAACTTTTTCCTAGGTTGCCCTTGCAGGTTTCAACCTACCGGGAAAATTATATTCTGTTTATGCCTCTAATTTTTGCCTAGATCGCCCTTTTGGGTTTTCAGCCTACCGAGACGCTCCTTTTTGCCTAAGCCGCCCTTTCGGGTTTTTGTCTTAGCGAGCATTTCTTTTATTTTTCTAGGCAAAGTATTTCTTGACTACATCTGCATTCACGGGATGTGGGAACTCCTCTCTATCGATTGTTTCAAGAATAAAAGCACCGCCAAAGAAGGCTTTCTTGACAACATATAGACCTTTAAAATTGGGAGTCCACTTTCCCCTAGAATCAACATTAAAAGACACGATCTTCTTGAGCACGAGGTCGCCTTCTTTGAATTCACGAGGTTTGACCTTCTTATCAGAAGCTTTCTTTATTCTCGTATAGTACAATGGACCATGACACAAATCCGTCATTCTTTTTTCTTCAATCAAATTTAACTGGTCAAACCTGTTTTGGACCCATTTAGCCTCTGCCAACTTGGTTTCCATTATCACGCGTAAAGAGGGAATCTCAACTTCAATGGGGAGCACTGCTTCCATGCCATACACAAGAGAGAAAGGGGTTTCCCATGTTGAAGTGCGGACATATGTTCGATACCCATGCAAAGTAAAATGGAGCATCTCATGCCAATATTTATAAGTGACCACCATTTCTGAATGATCTTGTTGATGTTTTTATTAGCAGCTTCAACAACCCCGTCCATCTTTGGCCTGTAGGGAGATGAATTGTGATGGACAATCTTGAATTTTTCACAAAGTTCTACCATCATCTTATTATTCATATTTGAGTTGTTGTTGGTGATAATTCTGCTTGGCACACCATACTGACATATGAGGTTGTTCTTGATGACACGCACTACCACCTGCTTAGTGACATTAGCATACGAAGCTACTTCCACCCATTTGGTGAAGTAGTCATTTGCCACTAATATGAAATGATATCCATTTGACACCTTTGGTTCAATTATTCCAATCATGTCAATACCCCACATAGAGAAAGGCCATGGGGAAGAAATAACATTGAGAAGCATTGGAGGCACATGAATTTTGTCAGCATGAATTTGGCATTTATGCCACTTCTTTGCAAATTTGTAACAGTCAGATTCCATTGTCAGCCAATAATAGCCTTCCCTAAGCATCTTTTTCGCCATCGAATGCCATTGGCATGAGTACCAAAGGAACCTTCATGGACTTTATGTATCAACATGTCTGCTTCGTATCGATCCACGCATCTGAGCAAAACCATGTCATGATTTATTTTATACAACACATCTTCATTGAGGAAAAATCTGCCTGCCAACCTTCTCAATGTTTTTCTATCTTTACTTGATGCACCAACCGGGTATTCCTAAGTTTGGAGAAAATGCTTGATATCAAAATACCAAGGTTTTTCATCTACTACTCCCTCTATTGTAAACACATGAGCTGGTCTATCCAAACGTTGCACTGTGATATGAGGCACATCATTCCAAGTATTCACTTGGTACATAGAATCCAGATTTGCCAAAGCATCCGCCATCTAATTTTCATATCTCAGAATATGATAGAATTCAACTTTGTTAAAGAAGGGTAATAGTCTTCTAGCATAATCTTTGTAAGGGATCAAGCCAGGGTGACGAGTATCTCATTCTCCTTTAATCTGATTAACTACCAAAGTTGAATCACCATATACATTTAGAACTTTGATTCTAATATCAATGGCTTTCTCGAGACCCATGATACAAGCCTCATACTCCACCATATTATTAGTACAGTCAAACGTCAGCCTTGCCGTAAAAGGAATGTGTGATCCATGAGGAGTGATAATCACAACACCAATTCCTTTTCCATAACTATTCACAGCTCCATCAAATACCATGCCCCAACGAGATTTAGGATCTGGACCTTCCCCAGGAAAAGGTTCATCGCAATCCTTCACTTTCAAGAACATCACATCCTCATCAGGGAAATCAAACTTGACAGATTGACAATCATCTACCAGTTGGTGAGCAAGATAATCCACCAGAATACTGCTTTTTATGGCCTTTTGAGTTCAGTACTCAATATCGTATTCAAACAATAACATCTTCCAACGGGAAATTCTCCCAGTAAGAGCAGGCTTTTCGAAAATATACTTAATTGGATCCATTTTGGAAATCAACCAAGTAGTATGATTTAGCATATATTGTCTCAACCGCTTTGCCGCCCAAGCCAAAGCACAACGTCTTTTCCAGCATAGAATACCGCAACTCACAGTCAGTAAATTTCTTACTGAGATAGTAGATGACATATTATTTCTTTCCTGTTTCATCTTATTGTCCAAAAATACATCCCATAGAATTATCTAACACTATCAGGTACATGATCAATGACCTTCCTTCAACGGGAGGGAGTAAGATAGGAGGTTCAAGCAGATATTTTTTGATACTTTCAAATGCCTTTTGGCAATCATCTGTCCATACACAACCCTGATCCTTTTTTAGCAACTTAAAGACCGGTTCACACGTTGCAATCATGTGGGAAATAGATCTGGAAATGTAATTCAACCGCCCAAGGAAACCCCTGACTTGCTATTCAGTCCCTGGCGCGGAAATTTCTTGAATCGCTTTGACTTTATCAGGGTCAACTTCAATTCCTTTTTGGCTGACAATAAAACTTAATAACTTCCCTGATCGGACACGGAAGATTTATTTGTTTGGATTCAAGCGGAGATGATATTTCCTCAAACGCTGAAACAACTTCAACAGATCTTCCACATGATCTTCCTTGGTTAGTGACTTGGAAATCATGTCATCAACATAAACCTAAATTCCTTATGCATTAGATCATGGAATAAGGTTGTCATAGCCCTTTGGTACGTTGCACCAGTGTTCTTCAACCCGAAGGGCATCACTCTGTAGCAAAATGTGTCCCCAGGGTGTGATAAATGTTGTTTTTTCCATGTCCTTAGGAGCCATTATTATTTGATTATATCTGGAAAATCCGTCCATGAACGAGAATACTTTAAATTTTTCTGTGCTATCAACCAACATATCAATATGTGGCAATGCGAAATCATCTTTCAGACTAGCTTTATTTAGATCTCTGTAATCTACACACATGCAAACTTTTCTGTCTTTCTTTGGTACCGACACAATATTGGAAATCCATTGAGGATACACTGATGTCACGAGAAAATCGACATTAATCTGCTTTAACACTTCTTCTTTGATTTTTACTGCCATATCAGGGTGAGTTCTTCTTAACTTCTGCTTGACCGACGGGAACTCTGGCTTCAAAGGCAAACGATGCTCCACAATATCAGTATCTAGACCAGGCATATCTTGGTAAGACCAATCAAATATTTGCACATACTCTTTCAACAGTTCAGTCAACATGTTCTTCACATCAAGATGCAACAATGCTCCAATTTTGAATTCCTTTGGCTCTTCCTCTAAACCCAAATTGATGGTCTCCAATGGCTCTTTATACGGATGAATGGCACTTTTCTCGCGCTTGAGCAACCATGAAACCTCTTCTAGAATCTCATTATATTCTTCTTCTTCGGCCCCATACACAGGATATTCAAAGTTGGGAGAGGGTGCAGGGTCATTGTATTCAACGGGTTTATTAATTAATATGAACATGTCATTTATGATTGCTTTTAGAAACTGACATATATATCAAGTAATTATGCAGATTTATTTACAGTTATTATTTGTTCCAAAAAGGTTTTTTTTCCTGATTACCAATTTCCAAGAAAAAAGCAAAAAATAAAAAACACAATTTGGGAATCAAAGACAACTCTTATTTATGATTTTAATGAGAAAAGCAAACAGATAAGCCCGTACAATATTAACTTTCACCTTGGGCAGAGTGAAATCTTTTTGAAAATATAAAGATAAACAAATTATTTTGAGACATGGATGTAAGTGGGACCATCAATAGTGAACCAGTTTTAGACTCTGACTTCAAGCGTCACTTAATTCGGCACTTCCTGCTCTTCTTCATTTTTCATAATAGCATTAACTCCAAAAACAGTTGGATGGAGGTAGCCTCCGTTGTGGAAAATATACTGATAGCTGCTCATAGTAGACTTTGATTTCAAGCTCTTAACTTTACCATTCTTTGTAGAGAATCCCAAACCAGCCCTGTTCTTGTTCAGCGGAGGATCAACAATTTGTCCCCATACTTTACTTGGACCATTGCGCACAACCTGTTGAGCATCTTTGAATGAAGTCATAGAATTCTCATTCTCTCTTACGTTATCAACAGACAAAGCTTGGAACTGCGTCCCAATAGCAGCTTCATCTGCTTCTACAACACTGAAAGATGATAAATGAGAAATAAGCAATGCTTGCTCTCCATTTATAATAACCACTTTGCCTTTACGCACGAACTTCAGCTTTTGGTGTAGAGTCGAAGTGATAGCCCCTACTTTGTGTATCCATGGCCTTCCCAGAAGACAGCTATATGCAGGCATACTATCCATGACTTAGAAAGTGATCTGGAAAAGGTGCGGGCCTATGTGAATAGGCAAATCCACTTCCCCGATAACTAACTTCCTTGATCAATCAAAAGCTTTTATAATAATACCACTTGGGCGCATGGGAGCCCCTTGATATTTCAACTTCATCAGCATGCTCTTTGGTATAACATTTAAGGCAGACCCATTATCAATCAGCACATTTGACAATGAATCATTTTTACAGTTCACAGATATGTGGAGAGCTAGATTGTGATTCCTCCCTTCGTCCGATAATTCATCATCGCAAAAGCTTAGGTTATTACAAGATGTAATATTACCTACCACACTACTGAATTGATCTAATGGCATATCATACTCCACGAATTTGGTCCAACACCCGCATTAAAGATTCTCTATGGGCAACATAATTCATCAACAATGCTAGGATATATATCTTTGAAGGAGTCTGCAATAGCTGATCTGCAATTCTGTAGTCTTTCATTTTGATAATCTTCAAAATATCATCCATATATTTCTTCAGGGTAGCACCGTTGGACTCCCCTACAATTTTCTTAATCTCAACACTTTCCACAACTTTCTTACCCGCATTATCATTTTCCCAAACAACCGGTGCAAATACACGACCACTGCAGGTCACTTTACTGGTCTCAACAATATTCTCAATACTAGACAAATGATGGATGGGATCTTCCACACCATCCTCTAAAATAGTAGCATTGTACTTGTATGGTACAACTTTGTCTGATTTGTAAGGAATAAGACCCGACAAGCAAATCACCAATGGAGAAACAACTGGCTTGCTATAGTATTCAATCTCAACAGGGGCAAAATCATTGAAACAAGGCACAACTATGTTCACCCCTTCCTCGAAATAATTGGTCATCATAGAATCATCACTAGACAACATATCTTTGTCTAAGGAAAAGAATTCATTTGCCGAAGCATATTCATCATCCAATTCATCCTCAACCAAGCAAAATTCAATTTCATCAACCTCATGGTAATCGTCTCTTTGGCTTGAAACCTTGATATTTCTATTATCCAATAAAAACTGAATACCTTTTCTTACAATGGAACATCCTCGGGAATCCCTGCAGCAAACTCGACAAGATCCATATTGGTGTTCTACCTGACCAGCCATGTGGCAAAAAGTAGCGTGCAATTACACGAGATCATCATTCATATGGTCCACATCAAAGATCCAGAACTCTCCAGGACATCCAAAGACCATGTTCAGTTCCCCCTCATATTCTTCCCTAGGCCTGATTATATGGATGAGGCCCTCATCCATCATCTTTTGCAAATCAGCCTTTACCTTAATGCAACCGTGTATGTTAGTGCTACAAATACCATAACCAGCATGGTTATGAGTATAGTAACTAAACTTGCAATGGTTTGCATGCATCTTTACCAAGTCTCCTCTGACTAAGTTGATATCATAAATGTGGAAGTCCCCTGGACAACCAGCAACCATGTTCGCATTTGTTCCTCCATGCTTTGGAAGAGGATTATATTTTACATTTGGGCTGACATCTTTGAAGGAAAAAAGGCCAGATCTCACCATTTTCTGTACCTCCAATTTTAGGGGATAGAATTTTTCCACACTGTGCCTGGTGTACCCAGATGAAAAGCGCACGTCTGATCTTCCTTATAGTACCAAGGCAAAGGTGATGGTATAGCAGGGGGTGGTCTAGTGTGGACCAACTTTTTCTGGATCAATGTTGGGAGTAACTCTGCATAACTCATATGGATAGAGTCAAAATGCTCTCTCCTCTAATTCTTCCCTTGACTTCCTTTAGGGCCTGGTCTTCGATAAGCGACTGTAGTCGGAGCTGCATTTACAATCAAAGTTACTGAGGCAACCTGTTGATGGCACTGATGATTTCTTCCAGGAGGATTAACCCTTCTCTCTTGAATAACAACATTTGTCTCTCCTTCTTTCTTTTTAACAAATCCATATGATGATTTCTTCACAATATCAGAGTTTTCACCTTTTGTCAAACAACCCTCTCTTACGGCTTCTTCCAAATGGATGGCCATTCCCACCATTTCGGTAAAATCACTGGGTGTACTCACCATCATCCTTTCATAATAGAATGCACCTAGATTCTTCAGAAAAATCTTTGTCATCTCCTTTTCTTCCATTGAAGGAATCACCTGGGCGGCTACTTCACGTCATCTCTGTGCATATTCTTTAAATGACTCATCGTCCTTCTGGACCATGTCCCTGAGTGTTTACCTAGGGATTTGGTAAACAACCGCTGATCCTCCAAATGGTTACTTATTTGGTTACTCGCAGGATCGATCAGATTGATCCTATGGACATAGGTTGATTTTGAAGTTTAATTAATGTGGATAAGGCTTTAAGTAAATTGTTTAAAGTAAATTGCATAAAGGAAAAGGCTTGGTAAAATAAACAAAGCTTGAATGTAAAGGTTCGACAGGAATCTTAAAGGGGAAAAGCATGTAAAATACTGGAAAAGTAAATGACTTGAATTGACAAAATTGGTGTTTCACACATACATTTCTCAACAATTCGTTCGCTCACACTGGGTACTTGAATCTAAATGAGTGACTATGTATCTATTGTGAACACACGCGAGAAACTACACGTCTACTCCTATTTATACAAAAACATTCCAAGTAACCGTCGGGCAGTTACACTGCTTCGAGATCAAGCCACTTGTCACGTTCTCCATGCTCGACGCTCCAGATCCTTGCACGTTCGCACGTAGTAACTGCTGGAAACCGTTTTCCCTCCAAAGCTTTGAATTTCAAACTGCTCCACTCTGGACCATCGAACACGTTCGTCAAGAGACGTCTTCGACGAAAACTCCTTCGACGTCGAAGGCAATCAGCCTTCTTCCTTGGAAGAAATCTTCTAAGTATTTTGCCATCTTTCGACGGTCATTTCGACAGGCTTAGCCAGTCGAAAGCATCTTTCAGCTTTTAATGGCTGCTATCAAGCAAAACAAAGGTGTCGAATTTAGGAGCCAACAAATTGCCCCCCAAGAATGCCTTATTTCGACTCTGAAAGAAAAAGGCATTCTTTGAAAACGCCATTCGACATCTGTGTTTCCACGCTTAGTCACAAGTTAACTTGTGCACTTTTTGTTGCTTTTTACCAACTATTGGCAATCCCAAGAAACCATCATTGATTTGATCCTAGGACGTCACTGTCAGTACGGCGTGCAGAACCAAAACATCACTTCATAATTTGTCATTATGACAAATTCAAAAAACGAGGACGCACGCTGCGTCTCTCTGTTTCTGCAGAAACGGCCAAAACAACAGGATGCTGCCACGCGTCCCACTACTTCCTGCAGCATTAAATGACATTTAATGCCCTCGTTATTGGGAATTTCTCCCACTACTATAAATAGTAGTGAATATCCCATTGTGGGACTTTTCACGCAAACTAGCCTTCAAACTCCCTTGCTTTCTTACAAACTTGTCTCTCTTTGCAGAAAAACTCTTCCTTTTCCAACTCCATCTTCATCTTCAACAATGGCTTCTGCTTCAACTGCCCCCAAGACTAACGCACCAACTGAACAACTTGCTAAGCCCAAGGTCTTTGTTACTGCTCCGGTAGTGAACGCTACAGGGAAACGAAGGGTCCCTGAACCATCTGACATCTCCGTTCGCGACGCTTACTCGCGTCACTTGATGATTCCGGTTGGATACTCCAACCAAATCTTCGCAATGTCTGGACCCATGAACCCCAGCATCTCTGAAGCTCTGAAGATCAAGAGCTACTTTCCCATCGTCGAGAAACTCAAGCCAGTAGCCTGTGCTAAGAAGGATGCAGGGGACAACGAAGACCCTACACACGAGAAGATCGACCTTCGCTTCTTCAACAGAAGTGTTAGAGTCTTTAGGTCTTGCCCTAATCTGACCTCTGACTATGTTGCTTGGCTAGCAAAGTTGGAGAAACATCAAACTCCAGTCTGGAAGGAAATGGGAATCTTTGACCTAGTAATGCTGTCGAAGACAGGTTTAAACTACTCCCCAGAGATGCTTATAGCTTCGATGTTGTTCTGGGATAACTCTCACTTCACCTTTCACCTTCCATGTGGGATGTTAACTCCCACACTCTTCGACGTAGCAGCCATCACTGGCCTTCGACCAACCGGAGATTACTTCGACCCGGAAGAGATGTCGGAGGACCAAATTGGCTTTTCTGAGACGAAGCCAACATTCACCACCTTTATCAACCATTTTCACGACAGGTCGACGGATACAGTGTCGGATGTCGAACACATAGCGTTTCTAGCCTTATGGCTAACTCGCTTTGTGTTTTGTTCGAAGTCTCTGCAAGTGACCAAAAAGATGGTCACTCTGGCCACCCAACTGCATCACCGCCAGAACATCTGTTTGGCAGAACTAATTCTGGCCAGTCTTTATGACTCCATCAGCAATGGGGTTACTCTCTTGAAACATGTCGAAGATAGGAACAGTTTGCTACTCGCTGGGCCTTTCTGGCTACTTCAACTGTGGCTTAACGCCACTTTCGAGTCTTTCTTACCCAAGAAGACTCAGATAAATGAACAAGCCCCAGCGATAGCTAATAGACGTATCGAAGGAATTAGGCTGGCTCTACTGACACCTGTAGAAGATGGGCTAGAGTTCCAACAAACCTTCACTAACTTCGTGCTGATGTTCGCTCGAAGGAAGGAATTCGTTTCAACTATGGCTCCATTTTCTCAACGAAAGGTGGGGCCAGCATGGTTTACGAGGCCACATCCAAAGGAGTCGAGTGGTCCCAATGTCGATGAGCACACTATACTTTGGGAGGCGTTCCTGACACCCAGGATCATGCCTCTTCGATTTAAGAGTTCTAAGACTCATCTGAGTCTGCTTGCCTATCAACCCAATCTGGTGTCTCGCCAGTTTGGTATCATCCAAACCCTGCCTTCTCCCATTTTCCAAAGAGAGAAGTCAATGTTGTACTTCTGCAACGATTATACAGAAGAAGCTGCTACCAAGCATATCGGAAGGTATGCTGGTCGAACAATCCTCTCGCTGTTCAACTACCAGCTTAACTTCCTTTGCTCACCATCTTTCGAAGAGTGGTGGAGAAGCTATTACGCTGAGTACTTCTTCGACGAGAAGGACTTCATATCAGAGTTGCAGAAGTCTTTTGTCCTTGTGTTTGACAAAGTAAAGAAATGTAAGTTCATACTCTCACATTACTTTTTATCTTTCTCTTCGACTGTTAGCTTGTTAACTTTCCTTTTCGTTTCCAGTTGTTCGAAAACCCTTGGTCAAGAAGGCTACAGGAGGCCCACAAGGAGGGGTCCCTTCGACAAAACCTCCACCGCCGGCGAAGACTATAGCGCCGGCGAAGACAACAGGCAACCAACAGGGGGAAGGCTCTTCGAGGAGGCCTCCTGCATCGGTAACCAGATTTTCTTCATTTTTCTTCTGGCTTTCGATTTTTTATTTTCGACGTAATTATTCAATCGAATTCCTATTGGTTTTATAGGCCCCTTCGCCCAAGAAAAGGGCGGCATTTGTGATCGAATCGGGGAGTGATGACGAAAGTGATTCCCCTCCTTCTCCCCTAAAGAGGCGAAAGTTAACGAAGGACGCTTCTGTTCCTACTCCAGCTCCTGAAGGTCGAACCGTCAGAATAAAGGTTGGTGTGAGAAAGCCTAGGCCACCTGCGGTGGTCATCGAAGAACCAACTGAGGAGGAACTGAACGCTCTAGTTACCAAGCCTGTCGAAAGTGATAATTCCAGCCCTGGGGCTGAAGTCAATCCACAGGTAATCTATTGGACCCTTCTTATAACTTAGGCATAAATACCAGTATTTGATTATGTCTCTTTCGACATCTGAAGATTTGTCTTCTTCCTCTTTTTCAGGACACTACTGGAAGTTCTCCACCAAGGACTTCAGAAACTCTAGAATCTGCTGAACTCAGCAGGCCTCAGGTGCAAGATTTGGGCAATGACGAAGCCCACACTGAGCATGAGGCCAATGCTGAAACAGTGGAGAAGACAACTGAAGAACCTATGGCGGAGGAAACACAGCCAGAAACGGTTCCTGTGGTGGTCTTGTCGTCAGAAGAGAATCCTGAAGGAAGAGACCAAGGCAATGGCGAAGAGAATCAAGATGCTGTTGACGAAGAGCATGAAGGTGGTACTGGCGAAGACCACCAGGGGGACGCTAGCGAAGAACCACAAAATGACGCTGGCGAAGGACCCCAAGGTGATGTTAACGAAGAACCACGAGTCGACGCTAGTACCGCCTCAGTTCAAGTCGAAGAGCAACCAAACGAGGCACTCAGCATTCAACAGCCTCAAGTCCAAGATCATACTGTGGCAAGGGTCACCTCCTCAAAGCACAGGTCGAAAGAGGACTTGGAAATCTTGAAACAAACTGACCCTGTCAGCTACCTTAATGCAATCGTTGAGAGTAAGAGTTCTTCTGACACCAGTCAGGAAATTCCTACTCTGTCGGGGAAATCTACTGAGACTTCTCCTCTTGATGATGCATTGGCGAAGGTCAAGGCCCAGTTCTTCAAGAGAGATTTAATGAAGGCTTTAGAGGGGGACCCCACTGCTCCATCATGCTTGAAAGAGGTTCTGAATGTTGTTGACTTCGATGCTGTAGCCCCAGAAATCTCAGACTTAATCATGGAATTACATTCTATGATTGACCAAGTCTCAGCGGATTACCGGCGCCAACGAACTTTTAACAGTCAGCTCGAAACGCTGCATGGCAAGAGCTTATCTGCGTGGACTGCTGTCTCAAGTTCGACTTCTCGAATTGCCGAATTGTCGAAACAGAAAGCGTCTGCACAGGAAAGGTTCGATGCTATTGAGCGAGAGAATGTCTCCTTCCGAGCACAAATTGCAGAGATAGAGGCGAAGATAAACGCCAACACTGTGCTCCAGGAGGAAATTCTTTCGACCATCCCAGACGCTGAGAGCCAGACTGAGATCAAACAAGGCCTGGAGTTCGCTGAGAGGGCCCAAAGCCTCGACGCTCAAATTGCCAAACTGGAGCAAGAAAAATCTTGGTGCAAGAAGAGGTTGGATTTGCAGCATGCTAAGTATCTTCGACTCAAGAATTCTCTTTCCTTTTGATTCTCTTTTGTAACCATCTTCTGTAATCGTTTTCGACAACAATTGCCATTTTGGCTGAAAATTAATAAAAATTTCCATTTTGGCATTTTTATGGTTAATTTAGTTTATTATTTTATTTTTATCTCTTGAAGTATAGGCTTATATTTTTTTAAATATTTACCATTTACTCTCAAGAGCCTTTTATCACCACTTATCTCTTCGACTTCATAGGCTCCACCAGAAAAAGTTTGGATAACTCTGAAGGGTCCTTCCCATTTGGGTGACCATTTCCCCATGCTTCGATCCCGTCGATCCATGGGAAGAATTACCTTCCAAACTAAATCTTCAGGCAAAAATACCTTAGGTTTTACCTTTCTATTATAAGAGTCTTCGACTCTTTTCTTCTGAAGCCTGAGTAAGTCGAGAGCGTGTAATCTCTCTTCGTCTAAATCCACCAGTTCATCTAACATCATATTCCAATAAACCTCAGAAGGAATATCATAATGCCTCTGAACTCTTGCAGATTGAAGACAAATTTCTGCTGGCAATACTGCATCATGGCCAAAAGTTAGCCTATATGGTGTTGTACCAGTGGCTTCTTTTGGAGAAGTTCGACAAGCCCATAAAATCTGGTCCAACGTCTTATGCCAATTCTTTGGTTTCTTCCCAACATGTTTCTTTATCAAGCCAATTACCACTTTGTTAGCTGCTTCGACTTGACCATTCGCCTGTGCATAGTAAGGCGTGGATGTTAGGAGTTTGAAACCTGTTTCCTGAGCAAATTCCTGCATCTTTCGACCAGTGAAAACTGAACCTTGATCAGTTGTTATTGTCTCAGGGATTCCATACCTAAATATAATGTTCTTTTGAATAAATTCAATGACATTTTCTTGGTCCACATTGACTAAAGGGACGGCTTCGATCCACTTAGTAAAATAATCAATGCCTACCAATATGTATTTCTGACTCTTAGATGATGCTGGTCGAATCTCTCCAATAAGATCCAACGCCCATCCTCGAAAGGGCCAAGGCTTCACTATCGAGTGAAGTTCGCTTGCTGGTACATGCTGGATGCCTGTATGAACTTGACACTCTTGGCAACCTTTGGCGAACTCAACACAATCTTTCAGCATAGTGGGCCAATATAGTCCTTGTCGAAACAACAACCATTTCATCTTATGGCCTGCTTGGTGAGCCCCACATGCCCCAGCATGTGTAATCGAAAGGGCTATGTATGCTTCAGTTTCACTTAAACATTTCAGCAACACCCCTTCAGGCGTCTTCTTGAACAACTCATTACCCATGAGTACAAAACTCAACGCCCTGTATTTTGTTTTTCGTTCTGTCGGAGCTCCTGGATTTTGAAGATAGTCCACAATGGGTTTCCTCCAATCCTGGTCTGACAAATTATCAATGAACGAAATCTCGAAGTTTGAGTGATCAGCATATCCTAACCTTGTTGATTCCAAGTCTGTTGGTGATAGACAAGTCGCTCTTATCTTCTCTCGAACTTCGATTGCTCTTTGTAATCTCGTTTTTGAAATTTTATACCCAGATGCAATCTGTGCCAAGTCATTGGCTATTTGATTTTCGACTCTGGGTATGTGTCGAATATTGACACTTTCAAATTGTTTCAATAAACGATTTGCTATCACAAAGTACATAATGAGATTCTCTCTTATGCATTTATACTCCTTTGTGACTTGCTTGATGACTAACTCTGAGTCTCCCATTATTTCGACTCGAGTTGCCCCCAATTCCAACAATATTTCAAGGCCAGTAATTAGAGCTTCATACTCAGCCTCATTGTTCGAACAAGAACCTTCGATTTGGTACTTGAATGTTGTTGGAATTTTATCTGGAGAAATAAGCAGGACTCCTACTCCTGTTCCATTTTTATGGCTGGAACCATCGAAGTAGAATTTCCAAGGTTCTATCTCCACATAGTTAATATCCTCGACTTGAATAGAGTGGTCGACTATGAAATCTGCAACCACTTGTCCTTTTACTGCCTTAAGAGGCATAAAGGTCAAGGAGTATTCAGTCAATGCTAATGCCCACTTGCCAATTCGACTATGCAAGATAGGTTTCGACAACATATATTTGAAAACATCAAAATGAGACGAAACATAAACATCAACTGGTTTTATATATTGCTTGAGCTTTGTACAAGAGAAATACAGACATAGACACAATTTTTCAACTTCGCTATATCTAGTTTCTGCATCATTCAAAACTCGACTGAGATAATAAATGGGTCTTTCGACTCCATTCTCATCCTCTTGGGCTAACATACTTCCCAGAGTTTTGTCAGATGCAGCAATGTACAATCTCATACTCCTATTACTACAAGGAGGCACCAAAATAGGTGGCTTAGTGAGGTACCCTTTGATTTTGTCGAAGGCTTCTTGTTGCTCCTGCCCCCATTCGAACCCCTCCTTATTCAGTCGAAGTAAGGGTGAAAAGGCCTGAGCTTTCCCACTTAGGTTAGATATAAACCTTCTCAAGAAATTTATCTTGCCTAAGAGGGATTGCAATTCCTTCTTATTCGATGGCGCTTTCGCTTCCAAAATTGCCTTCGTCTTGTTCTGATTGATTTCGATTCCTTTCTTGTGGACAACGAAACCCAAGAAATCTCCAGCTTTTACACAGAACGCACACTTCAAAGGGTTCATCTTCAGACCATGTTCTCTCATTCTTTCGAATGATTGTCGAAGGTGGTCAATGTGACTCTTCCTGGAAACAGATTTTATAACAATATCATCAATATAAACTTGCATAAACGTGTTAATAAAATCATGGAAGATAGTATTCATTGCTCGCTGGTACGTTGCCCCAGCGTTCTTTAGGCCAAAAGGCATCACTACCCATTCGTAAGTGCCTAAGGCCCCAGGGCATCGAAAAGCTGTTTTCGACACATCCTCTTCAGCAATGAAAATTTGATTATATCCTGAATAACCATCGAGCATACTCAGGTATTCGTAGCCAGCGGCAGAATCGACTAGCATTTCCGCCACAGGCATTGGATATTCATCTTTGGGGGTGGCAGCATTCAGATCTCTGAAATCTATGCACACCCTTAATGTGCCATTTTTCTTAATTACTGGCACAATATTTGCAATCCATTCGACATACCTTGTAACACGGATGAATTTGCATTTCAGAAGTCTTTCGACCTCCGTTTTGATCTTCGACAAAATTTCTGGAGCGAAGCGTCTTGGATTTTGCTTGATTGGCTTCTTTCCAGGTTTGATTGGCAACTGAAGTTCTACCAATCCTCTATCGAGACCAGGCATTTCGTCATAATCCCATGCAAAACAGTCTTTAAACTCTTTCAGCAATTGGATTACTTCCAACCTAAGTTCTGGATCAATTTTGGCACTAATGTAAGTTGGCCTATTCTCTGATCCTTCGCCTAAGTTGATTTCTTCTAAAGGGTCTTGTGCTAACATCTTAATGTTGTTCACCAAGGGATCCTTTTCGAAGCCCAAAGGCTCATCGTCATAGATCGCGTCGAGCCTCTGTTCCTGCATTTCGTCTGGCATGATATCAGGAGGTCTTGGATCGAAATCCTTTCCTGGGCCAACAGCAGATAATTGTTGATCATTGGCCTGTGTGGCCATATACTTTACTTCGGCTTCGAGAGCCGTTATCATCTTGGTTTCAGCCACATAGGCCGAAATTCGCTTCAGAGATTGTGACTCAGTCATTATCACTGAATTCACTTCCCCAACCAGTTGGTTGGATACCAGTTAGCCCACTGAATTCTATGTGGGACACGTCCTCTCTGTCCCATTGGAAACCATGCTCAGGATGCAGGTATAGGGAACAAAAGGTGTTTGGCGCTGGCGCCATGTCGAAGTCAGGAGCTGGACATGGCCCTATGTGAGCCAAGTTTTTGTCGAAATCTGTTACACCCAAGTGGTTTACTTCGCCAAGGTAGTAACTCTGATCAGCCTCTATGTTTTCGACCAGCCCATCTGGGCGCCATAGAAGCAGTCTTTGATGCATCGATGAAGGCACAGCACCTACACCATGTATCCACTCACGGCCTAACAAAAGGTTGTAGTTAGGTTTGGCTGATATGACCATGAACATTGTTGGTCGAAGGATCGACCCAACTTTTATGTCGAGCTGGATCACTCCCATGGTGGTCCCAATGCCTCCCTCATAGTTGGATAGGACCATATTGTGAGGTTTAATTTCTTCATCCCTTTTGCCAATCTTTATTAGCACAGAATGAGGGATAATATTGATAGTGGCCCCACAGTCGACCAATATTTTGTTCACAGTGGTCTCTTCGAGTTTAGCCCTTATGAACAAAGGTTTGAGGTGATTCTTCATTGCCTCTGTGGGTGGCTCGAAGAAGCCATTTTGTTCCTCTGTGGTGCCATTGTCCATGACAAAGTAGCACACTGGCCTGTGTCTGGCCATTTCTTGTTCCACCTCCCAGTCACTGGCTTCGACTTCTACTTGTCGATTGAATTCCCTGGGTAGTACTGAAACAATGTTCACCATTATATCCAAAGTATCGTCGGACTCAGCATCATCTTCGTCTTCGACTTCGCTCTGGTTAGGCCAAACTAGCCTGTTGGTAACTGGTTCTCTCTCAAGAGGCTTTCTTTGTTTCCTTTGAGGCACATTCGAACTAGTCTCAGCTTTAGGTTCGTTGGCAGCCTCCCTTTCAGCTTTTCGCCTTCTTTGATACCTCCTCCATTGGGATCTCGACATAGGATTTTTTCCCTTGTAGTTGCTGGACACTTGAGCAACCTTGGGCGCAGCAACTTGAGGATCTTTCTTCTGAATTAAAGAGGAACCTCTTGGCACTTCGAAAGAATGCCATTTCTCTTCACTTGGCCTTTTCCGGCCAGATGTTTTGTACCAAGTGTCTACTGGTACATTTGTTGGAGGCCTAAAAGTCAAAGGCCTCTTGTCTTGATTAGAACCCCTTCTGGGATCATGTCGAAGGTCAGAATTCTCCCTTCTCTTGTTCGCTGCTCTCACTCCTTGTATGTGTTCAGCAGCTTTTTTATCAAAGATAGAACTGCATCTTGGACACAGCATCACCTCTGATTTCTTCTTTTGGCATCTTTGTAAAAAATCTGCCAAGTTTTCGTTTTCCCTAGGGAAAGCCGTTTTATTTGCCTGCTCTTGCCTTATGGCTTCTTCTGAAGTTTTAGGGTCAGAAAGTTCAACCATGTTGATATTCATTGTATCCTTAGTAGCAAGAGTTAGTTGTTTCATTTGTGTCTCCAGATTCTCCGTCTGGCCTTGTACAGTGGCCAATTGGGAACTGGGCTTTGGTCCAGTTTTTTGTGCTTCAGCAGTCTTCGACTTTGGGTCTTCGACCGCTTTCTGGACAGCCTCAATTGTCTTCCTGGATAAGTTTCCAGAAAAACTGCCAAAGATTGGCATGTTGATGTGATCTTTTGAGACTTCGACCATGGTAATGCCTGGCTTCTTCGACTGGATCCTGGTAGCCTCTATCATGTTCACCTCCGAGGGTTCTGCATAGTGGGCTTCAGCCTTCAGTGGATTGGAGTCGACAGCCATGGGGGATTTGTCAGCAAACTTTAATCTCCCTTCCTCAATAGCGTCTTGGACAAGATTCCTGAAAAGAAAACATTGAGAAGTTTTATGGCCCAGAAAATTATGATATTTGCAAAAACCTCTCTTCTTTCTTTGATCAAGAGGAGGCACTTTTACCCCAGGGGGTACTATCATTTGGCCATCTTTAACTAGCAAGTCGAATATTTCATCACATTTTGTGATGTCAAAACTATAAGTCTTTTTTGGGAACCTATCGTTGGTCCTGTCTGGACCAATGGGATTTTTCCCATTTGAGGGGACTAATTGTTTACAAGAGTATGGAGGCCCTTGTTTTAGTTCTGCTAAATCGACTTCTCCTTCTTCGACAGCTAAAGTATCGTCGAAGGATTCTAGATCTTCGTCATCCATCTCAACGTAAGCTATTCTCTCTCTCTTGTGAGTTTTCGTTGCCTTAGCTTTTTCAGCCTTGAGGCGTTCGACTTGTCGAACTCTATCGGCCAGTTGGGCCATGTCTCTTAGGTACTGGGTATCTAGCTTCTTCCTAATGGAATAGTCTAAACCGCCTGCTGCCATTTCGACCAGCTCATGTTCTGGCACTTGTGTAAAACATCTCGCCTTAAGCAACCTAAACCTATTCAGATATTCGTCTATAGGTTCAGTGAAACGTCTCTTCACACTCGCCAGTTCTTTCAGGCTTATCTTGGTTTGCCCCATATAGAATTGTTCATGGAACAATCTTTCCAATTGGGTCCAATGGTGGATCGAATTGGGGGGGAGAGTTGTGAACCAAGTGAAAGCGTTCTTGGTTAAGGAACTTGGAAAGTATTTGATCCTCAGGTTTTCATTATTTGAAATGTCTCCTGCTTCGATCAAATACCTTGCCACATGTTCGACAGTAGATTCTGTCGTGTCCCCAGAGAACTTAGTAAATTTGGGGACTTTGGTTCTAGGGGGTAAGTCAGTTTGTAACACATATTCTGACAATGGAGATGTAAAGTTGGGCCTTCGAAAGCCCATGTTCATTCCATTCTGAGTCATGATCCTTTCGATCATGGTTGCCAGATTGTTTTCCAACCCCATGTTTTGGTATTGGACATGCTGAACCACTTCGTCAGCATTTTGGTTTCTGTTAACTAACCTTACCTCTGGGGCTATTACCCTAGGTTCTTCGACAGGTTGTTCTACAGGCTGTTGAGCCTGATTGATGGTGGTTTCTTCCTCTACAAATATCCCCTGATTTCCTCTTATTTGCGCCCTTTGGGGCTGTCGAATAGGTGGGGGTACTCCAAAGAAGTCAGCCAAACGCGTCATTTGCGCTGTAACTTGCTGATTCGACTGAGTAGTATTTTGTATTAGAGGATTTAGCACTGCACTCAAAGTTTGTGCCAACATTTGCACCATATCATGGTTGCTTTCGTCCATCTGTTGCCTCAAGACTGCTGTCGAGGCATTTGTAAGGCCATGGGCTACTTGGGACGTTCCTCCTAAGAGTTGGGTCCTATTTCTATTCGCCATGCCTACTCCAGAGCCTTGGAGTGGCGAAGTGGCACTCACGAAAGGGTCTGAATAAGTGGACGCAACATTCGTCAGGCTTGCCAATTCAGAAGTTGGCATACCATAAAATGGAATAAATCCTGGGGGAACCACAGGCCTTGGGCCTGTATTTCCCCTTGGTGGGGGGGTTCCCAAAGGCATTCTGGGGCCTGTTAACGAAGTTATTGGCCCCGTGGTTGTGACTGACACTGCTGGCATCGAACCAACATTCGTCGCTTCACTAACGGTCATATTAACCGTTGCTCCCACACTTGGTGGTGGAATTTCATTATTGTTTGGCGGATTCGCCATCTCTTCCCTTCTTCTGGCAGTATTGCTATCGTTGGTGTATATTCTACCACTCCTCAATAACATATAACTCGAAAAGATGAGATTTTTCAACAATCAACACATAGTCCCATCAGGTGTGCCAGTTTGTTTACCTAGGGATTTGGTAAACAACCGCTGATCCTCCAAATGGTTACTTATTTGGTTACACGCAGGATCGATCAGATTGATCCTATGGACATAGGTTGATTTTGAAGTTTAATTAATGTGGATAAGGCTTTAAGTAAATTGTTTAAAGTAAATTGCATAAAGGAAAAGGCTTGGTAAAATAAACAAAGCTTGAATGTAAAGGTTCGACAGGAATCTTAAAGGGGAAAAGCATGTAAAATACTGGAAAAGTAAATGACTTGAATTGACAAAATTGGTGTTTCACACATACATTTCTCAACAATTCGTTCGCTCACACTGGGTACTTGAATCTAAATGAGTGACTATGTATCTATTGTGAACACACGCGAGAAACTACACGTCTACTCCTATTTATACAAAAACATTCCAAGTAACCGTCGGGCAGTTACACTGCTTCGAGATCAAGCCACTTGTCACGTTCTCCATGCTCGACGCTCCAGATCCTTGCACGTTCGCACGTAGTAACTGCTGGAAACCGTTTTCCCTCCAAAGCTTTGAATTTCAAACTGCTCCACTCTGGACCATCGAACACGTTCGTCAAGAGACGTCTTCGACGAAAACTCCTTCGACGTCGAAGGCAATCAGCCTTCTTCCTTGGAAGAAATCTTCTAAGTATTTTGCCATCTTTCGACGGTCATTTCGACAGGCTTAGCCAGTCGAAAGCATCTTTCAGCTTTTAATGGCTGCTATCAAGCAAAACAAAGGTGTCGAATTTAGGAGCCAACACTGAGTTGATCATGGTCAGGCGCCATATCCATATTGTATTTGTACTGTCTAATAAAAGCTTCACCCAAGTCGTTGAAAGAATGAATATTGGCACTGTCTAGGCTCATGTACCATTTAACCGCTGCATCGGTCAAACTGTCTTGAAAGAAGTGAATCAACAAATGTTAATCATCGGTATGAGTAGACATTCTCCTTACATACATCACTAGGTAATCACGAGGGAAAGTGTTGTCCTTATACTTTCAGAACTCTGGCACTTTGAACTTTGCAGGTATTTTCACATTTGGAACTAAACACATATCATTCACATTCTGCCCAAACAGTTCATTTCCTCCGAGGGCCTTCAACTCTTCCTGCATCTTATCAATGGTCCTTAAAATCTTCCATTCGATCATAGAAACCCAAGCTTTCACTTGGTGGAGGAATAGGGCGATACACTTCATCATTAGCAAACAGGACCACATTCACCGAGAGAGGTGCAACACAGTGAATCTCATTTCTAGTAGCAGGAGTAATATGCACCACAAGAGGTACAGGAGAAGCAGCCTGAGAAAGTGGAGCAACTTGAGCATCTTGATTATAACCTTCTGGCATAAAGTTCTCTGGCATTCCCCAAGGGTATCCCAGAGGCATACGATTCTGAACAACAGTAGCTGGAGTAGCATAAATATGAACAGTCAGAGCTTCGATAGTAACCATTGTTTGTTGAGGCTGAGCAATTGGTTCCTGATTCTGAGCAGCCACCAAAGATTCCATCAGAGCAGTGATATTGGCCATACCGGCCTTTAGAGAAGAAACTTGCTCGCGCAGATCGCAATTCTCTTGTTCTAGATTATCCATCTTCCTTCTGAAGTTAGATTGAGTATTGTGCTGATGAGACAACTTGCTGAACGAAGTAAAGAAGCTCAATTAAGACACCTAGATATGTACAAAAAATGCAAGAAGTATGTACAATATGATGCATGATATGTAATGCACATGATTTATTTTATTATTAATATTTCAAGGAACTCAAAGATTTATAGACAATTTGCAAATATCAAATTACTATCACATTTAAAATGCTGAAAAATCTCATTATAATAACTTCAAAACAGGTTATAACTTTTAGTACAAGTTTCAATAATCCCAAGTACAAGATGAAAATAAATTCTAAAACCCTATAAAAGCAAAGTTGATTGAGATCACTCTACACACTGACGCTTCCCTATGAGCCTGGAAATATGAGCCTTCAACCTCTGGTTTTCTTCCGCGTATCTGGTGGCGACCTCCTTCCAATCATCAGAGTCAGGAAGCGAGCAACTAAGGCCTAATTGAGGCTTATAGGAAAATAAGTCCTCTTTCCTCTCCATCTCCTCTACATCATGACTCTCAAGAATCTCAATCAAGTCGTCTTTCTCCTTTAAGTCTGCTCGATAGGATACCTCTAAAGTCTGACACTTATTCTTCTAAGCTTCCTTTTGCTGCTACATCCTGACTAGGGAAATTTAAAGCTCTTACATATCATCTAATAGGGGATGAGTGGTCTTCACAAACATATCAAGCATGGGTGCTTCACGGGAATATGACATCTTTAACTAGATGGCTCTTTCTTGTACCCACTGCCGATAAGGCTATAAAGAAATGGCCCCCTAGGCCCCAAGTGTTTCCTACCCTTCTTGTGAATATGACGCCAAGCCTTCGCAATCTTCTCTTTAGCTTCCTTATGGTCTTCTCCCTCTTTTAGGAAGAAACCACTCAAATGAATACTATTTGGCTTATCCCTCATTGGATATCCAAGTTATCGTCATGCAAGAACAAGATTATAGTTAATTCCTCCCTTTGTACCAAGAAGAGGTACATTGGGGAAACTACCACAACTGCCGAAAATCTCCATATCATGGTAAGCCTGATGATACCAAACAATATCTGAATGAGTAAGGGCCATAATCTTAGGATCCCAATGAGGCTCCTTCTTGACATCCCAGAAAGCATCACACCTAGGTAAGTGAGAAATAAACCACTGATACAATAAATGCATGCAGCAAATCATCATCCCTCCATGGTAAGAATCTCGAAGATGAATAGAATAATAAGCTTTACCTAATAATGTAAGGACTGGGTTCCCAATCGTAAATATTCGGATGGCATTGATATCCATAAATTTATCTATGTTGGGAAATAAGAACAACCCATAAGCAAGTAGAGAAAAGATGGCATTGAAAGCAACCATACTCTTCATCCTAGAAAAGTAGAAAGCTTTCTCCAATAATAACTAATCTGGTAATCCTCTAATCCCTCCTTTGGTAGTCATGTGGGCTTCAACCTCAGACTTTCCCAAATGGATCAAAGCAGCAATTTCATGGGATTTTGGCTCCCCCTCTAAACTAGTAAAAGGAACATGATCGGTAATAGGTAAACCTAGCAGATAAGAATACTCCTCTAATGTAGGCATCAACTAATAATCAGGAAAAGTAAAGCACCGGTACATCAGATCATAGAACTAGACCAAAGTCGAGAGAATAACCTCCTTCATCCTGAGCTTCATAAGAGAGATGATGGACCCATACTTCCTCCGAAAGTCTGTAGAACTCTCGACCTCGGGAATCAGACTCATCACCTCATCTATCTTGGGATCTTTGAAACTGTATTTCCTGGTCTTTCTTTTTCCAGAATCCATAATCAAAAAGTACATGAGATATTCACAAAGAGTCAACTTTTAATTCCCTTGAAACAAAATGTATTTAGAAGATGCTCATGGGTGCATGAATGCATGATGCAACAATCACACACAAGATCACAAACATATGGTTCATAGGTTCAACTTCACGAGCATGAGGTCGAAGGTACTACTCATAAGGTGTGATCTAAGAGTTTATCACCTATTGAACAAGGTTCTAAGAGGTTCCCAGAGTCTACATCCTTCCTTCGGATATTACCAACTTCCCGATTAACTCAGTAATTAGTAATATTCTCAAGAAAAACTCGCCCGAGCATAGTATCGCATGATAACTACTTCCGGATTACTCCGTCATAGCTTTTACGATACACCTAAAAGGACAATATGGGTTAGGGGTTCTACGATCCTCAGTTTCAGAAGGCTCCCAGGTTGAAAGCAACACATCTTCCCGATTACTCGGTAAACGACACTACAGTCAAAGGGGCCTCCACTGAGTGAGGGATCTCATGTATCCTTTTTTGAGATTACTCCCTCAAAGTTAATATGACTATACCGCCCGTCCTATCTTATGTTTGCCCAAGTCCAGGTATAGGACTTTTGGGAAATCACCAAGCACCCTGAAAAACCAGTAAAATCCAGACAAACATGTATAACACATAATATACAAACAAATAATAGCACATACAAAATAAACAAATATAGGCTCAACCCACTTAGGGATGGAATAGCAAGAGGTCAATCTTTCCCCAGTGAAGTCGCCATTTTTTCTGTAGCGGTAGAAATGTTGAGACAAAGCCATTAGATTGGCTTAACTCTCACATATCAAAATAAAAATCGCCACCGTGCTTTATTGTTTCCAAAGGAATGGTAAAAGAGTGAATAACCCAAAAAGAGGGGGAGAAAATCTAAGTTCGAGGATTGGTTATGCAAAGGGAAGGTATTAGCACCCTAAACATCTACGGTACTCCGCAGGGACCTCTTTGTAAATCTGTATGTTTTGGATATAAAATGTTGTATATATAAAATAGATTGTAGAGATGAGAAAAGAAGTATTTTTTTATGATTGTTTTTGCACCCGCCGCAATTGCGAACCTTTAGTGCCTAAGTACCACCTTCCGTGCAATAGGTGATCAGGTGACACGTAGTTCATCTTTAAAAATTTTAAAACACAGTTGTGTTGATTAATTTTAAGAGATAAAATGTCATTGTCATTGTCCGAGTGGAAAAGCATACTTACTACCCACAATTAAAGTGGAGAATATAGCTTGGATTTTAGAATCAACAAAGCCTCGCTCAACACCCAAGTGGAAAATATCTCACTTCACTACATATTGTAGAAGTATAGTTGTTTGCATCACTACAAGGATTGGCAAGAGTCTAATCTTTTGAGAAAAATTTAAATATAAAAGCCAAAATGGAAAAATAGTTTGAATGAGATTGATTGACTTTTAGTCTTCTCACAAAAAGACCAAGTATTATTAAATTAATTAAAGTTTGATTAAGAAAATATTTTTGAAAATGCATGGACCTAAGTCCAAGTTAATTATTATAATACGGTGGGAGAACTGACTGTTATACTGGTTTTGCATTTGTATTCGCAAATGTTGCGGTAAGTAAGAGTCGCCATCTACTTTTCTTTTATCCAACAAAGGAAAGGGTGAAAGAAACAGAAAAAGACCTTTCGAGATTATTTTTGAGTAAGGGGGTAGATTATGGAAAGGGAAGGTGTTAGCACGCTTTCCATCCGTAGTTATCTACGGGCTCTTAGATGCTAGCTCATTTGAAAATACCTTGTATTTGTGTGTTTGAAGAAAGTATTTTGAAAGGACGCCTTAGTGCGGTAAACTTTGTAATGTTTCTCGTATTGTTGAAAACGTATACGAAGTGTTTTGAAAATGTTTTTGGAAAGAGTTTTGTGTATGTGAAAAATTGTTTTATTTTGAGCAAGCATATAAGAATTATCTACCTACTCGAAAAGGTTTGTTCTTTTCCTCTTTTCCTTTAGACAATGCTATCCTACTATTAGTGAGTAGATAGCCCTATCATCCGATGTTTTGAGGGACAATCGAGGGTCATCGTACGGTCACAAAGGCAACTAGTAAGATATCTTAGTAATTACCCTAAGGTTTTAAGATCATTTTACCGAGGAAACATCGAAAGGGTCATCGAGGAACTTATGATCTTTTAAACTAAAGGGTAGCCACTAAAATCTCTTACATTCGAGAATCGTGACCATTTATTTATCCGAAGGCAATAAGTGGAAGTACCTTAGAGGTGCGCGTGTGTGAGTGTGTTGTGTTTCAATTATTTATCTTTAAACATTTACGTTTTCTACCATTTGTTTTCAGATCTTATCATGCAATCCTATTAAGCATTCATCTAACAGTTAATTGAATAAGTATAGAAATAAAGTGCAGGAACTTTGAATCTACGCTATTACATGGCTTCAGGATGGGGGAATTAAAAACCAAAACGGGGAATAGAAATGTAAATGGTCCTAGCTAAACTATTACAATCCATAGGAAATTACATAATGTTGCACCCCAAAATTTGTCCTCCCATTTTCACACAAAAACATACTCCTAGAGGTCCTCAATTGCTCAAGTTGACTAAGGATTGGCCAGACAAATCCTCCTCCTAAGACAATGAGCCTCAAACTAGGGTTTCACTCCTCATCAAGATGATTTGAGTTTCAAGGGTCACAAATGGTTTCCATTGCCCTAATATGTCCTCAAGATCATCTATGCCAAGTTTCATGCCTTGCACAAGAAGTTTGCTCAGTCAACTGCTCAAATGCCTGAAAATCAACTATACTAGGGCAAAAGTCAACTATGGCCCAAATACAGTCAAAGTTCAAGATTTTTGGTCAAAATCAACATTTTGAAGTTATATCCATAATTTTATCAAGGTTTGATCATGATTCCTCAAGGAATGCTCCTAATTCATCAAAACTCAAAAGTTGCTAAATTAGGGTTTCTGTAGGAAGAGTCAACCAAACTTTGACCAGGCATAACTTTCTCATGCTTTATCAGAAATTTCTCATACAAGGCTCACTTTGAAGATAATACAGTTCCCAATAACTCATCTTCATCCCTCAAGTTCAAGAAATGCACTCATAAAAAGATATAAATTCAGACATTATAGGTCCTTTTCAAAAGTCAACAAAAACACCTTTTGGGTCAAAGCTCCTTACATGAACGTGGAAGATCCAATGGATATGAAACCAAAAGGGTTGTTTAGAGGACATCCCAAGCTTTCTAAAAAGTCCAAGAACACCCTCTTAGGGTCAAAATTGAGAGAGATATGCATTGTCAAAGTTGACCATTTTTGGAAATTTGCCCAAAGTCAACAATGCTCAAAATTGCATTTTTTTCCACACGAGCCCATCTTTTCAAGATTGAGTCTCAGTCCTAGCATGGTCCACGACCTATGGGACCCTCCACGCCTTATTTATTTGTTTATCTAATTTATTTTAATTTTTATTCATTTAAAAATCAAATAAAATCAAATAAATCCAAATAAATCACATAATTTGTTTTAGGAATGATTTTTGCATTGAATGGAGATCTCATATGCTGTCAATAGCCAAAGAAATTGTGCAAGGCCAAATGGACACAAAATATTCACATATGGCAACTTTTCAAGATTTGATTTTTTCTTAAAGCCATGCCATTAATCTTTGGATTCTTGCCACAAATATTTCCCTAATCTTATTCACTACATATGTCAATGTATTGCAACCCTAGAACACAAGTTTTGAGATGCGCAACCTGCCTCCCATAAAGCAAGAACAAATTTCAAACTTTTTGTCAAAAAGTGTTGATCACATATCCCTCCATAGGCCGTTTCAAGCAATTTCAACGACACAACTACACCCCTGGACCTTCATTGAAGTTATCCCACTCGTTCCCAAGCCTCAAAGCATCAAGGATCAAGCACAATAACAGTCACGATTTTCTCTTTTTTTTGAAAATCGTTTTCCTTAACTCTGGCATTATCAACATGTTTTAATCATTTATTCATGCTTATTATCATGTTTACAATACGTTTGGATGATTTGATTTGAGTTTACGTGCAGGAATCGTGAAACACCATTCTTAGGGTTTCAAAGCATGTTTTAGGGCTTTTTGATGTAGGTTAAATTAGGCCAAAACAAGGGTATATTCATGCTCGGTGGTTAATTTTCAATCGACCCATGCCCTTGGTTGGGATTTATCATGCCTATGCTACATTTTAGAGATATACAAGTTTATAGCAATGAACATGTCCGTAGGTACAGGTCTGGGTCTAAAAGGACGATTCTGCGAGGAAGACGATGGCGTGTCAAAACCTGAGTGACCAGTTTGAATGGCGCGCGTTTTTTCTTATAACACTGAATCGTTATTAATTATATTATATGTTGTTTGTTTATATCAACGAATAGCAAGCTGGCTCAGTGGTACAAGCAAATGGTTTCAGGCGCGCGTGTGTAGGAGGTCAGCGGTTCAATCCCTGTCTCCTACATAATATTTTTCTTAACGTTTATCTGCAGATTCAGTAGTACCATTCCAAACATGCTCACCATACACCTCAACATCACATGCCTTGAATCATCCACTGATCAGATCCAACATACAACAAGCTAGGAGCATGGTGAACCCCCAGATGAGAGCGTCACTGGATCACGCGCCAGGCAGATGGGCCAGCTATTCTGGGCCTAACAAACTCAATTCCACACTCCCAAATTGCTTCTCATATCAGGCCCAATTTAATTTTTGTTTTAGTTTCTTTAACCTTTTTATTGTTTTATTTATTTTTAATTGTTTTAAAAATCTTTTTTTAATTAAATCTTAAAATCTTAAAAACACAAAAAAACATTAGAATTACGTTTTTTTCATAAAATATTTAATTTCATTAATTAATTAGGTTAATTAGGATAATTTAAATTCATTTTTCATAATTAAAATTAATTAGAATTAGGTTAATTTGCAAAATTAATTACTTTTTTCAAAAATCCAAAAATATTTTTCTTCTAAATCAATTAGATTCGTTAAGGTTTAATTCCTCGTTTAATTTATCCTCGCGCGCATTTATTTATTTATTTTTCCAATTATTGTATTTGTTTCGAGTTTGTAATAACTTTTGACTTAGGTTTATTACTATTTTGATTTACTGTTTTCCCCAAGTTTTTGATTATGTAACCCCCTCCCCAAGGCCTTGTAATAGCTAGGTTTAAACTTCTCGCACTTTTACTTTCCGTTATTATAAATTGTTAGATGATTGATAATAGGATTGTATGCGAAAGATAAATCAATGTTTAAAACAGTAGAAAACCCTAAATATGCAAAGATTAAATAAACTGAAAACAAACACTTGCACATGCTTACTCCTAGGGTTTTCCCGATTTCGGTTGCCTTCGGAAAATGGTCACTATTCTCGAAACGTGATAATTTTTAGTGGCTTTCCTCTAATTTGAAAGATCACTAGTCCCTCGATGACCCTTTCGACGTTTCCTCGGTAAAAAAGTGATCTTAGAGTTTTAGGACAGTTACTAAGAGATCTCGCCCTGTTGCCTTAAGTGACTGTAATCGTCCCTTTATATTGTCCCTCAAACTCCAACGATGGAGCTACCTACTCCTTAATAGTAGGATATCACTGTCTAAAGGAAATAAGAAAACGAATAGCCTTTTTCGAGTAGGTAGAAACTCTTAAGTACTTGCTCAAAACAATAACTTTTTACACCATACACTTTCAAACAAACTTTTCAAACAAAAGTTTTCAAAAACACTTTATCACACTCTTGACGACTGATACAAGGGTTACCACAAAGTGAATCGCCGCACTAAGGCAATTTTCAAAACTTTTCAAAACACATACAAAAGCAATTTAAAAATGAGGAAGTACTTAAGAGCCCGTGGAAAACCACAGGTGGAAAGGGTGCTAATACCTTCCCTTTCCATAATCTACCCCCTTACTCAGAAAATCTCAAAAAAGGTCTTTTTCTATTCTTTTCACCCTTTCCTTTGTTGGATAAAAGAAAAGCCTGTGGAGACTCTTGCTTACCACGACATTTGCGGAAAAAAAACGCAAACCAGTATAACAGTCGGTTCTGCCACCGTATCACACATAATATTTATGAAAAATAATGCGAATAAATAAATGAACGCACGAAGCAGAAAGAAATAAAATGAAAGGATGAAGAAAAACTCTAAGAAAAATTTCTAAGTGATAAAAGAAATATTTTTGTTGTTTTTTATTTAGAAAAGATAATTAAATTAAATTAAGAAATCTAAGTCTATTTAGTTAATTGAAAAAAAGGTGATTAAAATAATTAATTAAAAATTGATCTAATTAAAAACTAATTCTAATTATTTTTTGGTTTTTTTGACTTTATGATCTTTTATAATTTTAATTAAAAAAAGAAATGAATTAAATGAAAGAAAGAAAATAAAAAAAAATGAAATGGGCCTTGCTGCAAAGAGTAAACAGGGGGTGTGAGAACTTGAAATGCCTCAAGTCCAATGTCCTAGGTCCAGGCGTGGCGACAAGAAATGGAGGGATGTGAGTCTGAAATCTCCAAGCCCATCAATGAGAAGGCCCAAATGCCCAATAACCTGCAAAAAAATATTGAAACACAAAAGTGCAAAACCTGGGACCCGAACCCAGGATCTAGAAGAGGAGTTCCTTAACTGCATCCTGTGATTTAAGCATTTAAACTTTCATGTAATACGTTAGATCAGTTCTAAATAACAGTATGAACATCATATATGCTTCAAATTCAATTAAATTACATGGATTAAGAGATTCAGATGAGAGAAGTTTACCCAACCGGAGTGATTCGATTCGTGCGTTCTAGGATGCTTCAGGCGTGGATAGTGATTGATGTGGACTTCTGGGAGTCTCAAGAAGACAAATATGTGACTGGTTTGGATCGAGGATGGCTAGAAATACAGCTATGAATTTTGACAACTTTAGAACTTTTGAGAATTTTGTAGAGCTTTGTGAAGAGCTTTTAGAGAGTTTTTTGAAGAGTAATTTCGTGCCCTTTATTGCTTGCAATGTTATGTATTTATAGAGTTAGGAGAAGAGAAAGTATGGCAAGAAACAAAGCTTTCAAGGCCATGAGACAAAAATCCATCATATTGAAAGTTTGCCATATTTGGATGATTCTTGCCTTTCTTGATGCTGCATGAACCTGGACAGTTTTTTGTTGGTCTTTGCACGAAATATTGGGCTCCATGATGGGTCAATCCAATCCCAAATGCATTAGCCCATTATTTCTTATATTTTTATTTAATTTATTTGATATAATTCATATTTAAATGAATAAAAATTAAAATCAAGAATAGAAATCAAAATCAAAATAGTGCATGGTTAGGTTTAGAGGTCCTTGGGTATGTCATAAACATGTTTGAACCCTAAAAGTTAGGTCCATTAATCTAAAAATACAATTTTGCTCAAAGTTGTCTTGATGCATTTTTTCACAAATTTTCCCAACTTGTGCAAGCCATAACTTGCTCAATTTTTATCCAATGAACATGATCTTGAACCTTTTGGAAAGCCCAAGATGGCTCTTTCAATCTCTCTTTTGATCAATTTTGCATTTCAAGACTTTATCTTGATGTAAATGGTCTTGTAAAAAAGCTGTCCTTTGTTTACCTTTTGAAAGTGACCTGTAATGCATAAGTCAATATATTTCCAATGATGCATTTCTTGGACTTGAGGGAAAAAGAGAAGTTGAAGGGAATTGAATTTTCTTCACAATAAGCTTTAGTTGGGGAAATGGATGAATCATGTGAAAGTTATGCTTGGTAAAAATTCAATTTACTTTTCCTATAGAAACCCTAATTTGGAAATTTTGGATTCTTGATGATTTGAGAGCATTCCTTGGGGAATCATGATCAACCCTTGATCAAATGAAGGATATCACTTAAAAATGTTGATGTTGACCAAAAATATTAAAGTTTGATTGTATATTGACCACAATTGACTTTTGACCTAGTATAGTTGATTCTCTAACATTTGAACAATTGACTGAGCAAGCTTGTAGTCTAAGGCATGAAACTTGGCATGGACATTCTTGAGGAAATTTTAGGGGCCATGGAAATCACTTTAAGCCTTTTTAACCCAAAAATCTTTTTTATAAGTGAAACCCTAATTGGAAGTGCATTGCTTATGAGGAGAATTTGTCTGGCCAATTCTTGGTTAACCTTGAGCAACCGAGGACTTCAATGAGAATGTCTTGAATAAAATGAGAGGGAAAATTTTCGGGTACAACAATTATGAAAGTGGTTCAAGTTTTAAAACAAGAAGAATTTTCAAAAAGAGGGAGAAGATTTTGAAATTAAAGAAGTTGGGAGGAGATGAAAGGACTATCCTAAAGCATAAGGTAAAATATAGGGAAAAGAACCATCTAACCAACAAAAAGCCAACACTTGACACAATGAGTCAACATAGAATTCTATCCTTTGGATTTGAAACCAAGAAAACAATTACAAAAAAACCTCTTAAGAAAACCAAGCTCCATTTGCATTAAGTTTTCAAAAAAATTGGGCAGAGTAACAGTTGTGTACAGATGAATTCCAGATCACAGACAAGTCATGTAATCATAATAACCTGCACACAAAACAAACAAACAACCAAATGTCTTGGGGTAAACCCCAAGAACTCCAGAAAAAATAACAGTTGAGGTCACAAGGACTCCAAGATAGGTTAAGGCCCCTAACCCTAAGTCCAAGAAGTCCATGTCTCCAAAATGCAAAGGATAATATCCAAGTAATCCAAGTAACATTAAAATTTTTTATGGTTCAAGTTGATTATTAAGTATCTTCAAAAAAAGAAATGAAAAGCTCAAATGGGCAAAATAAAAATGACATAAAAGTAAATTTTCAAGTGAGCAAAGATGAAAATAGCATGAAATGTAAATGCTAAAAAAAACGTGCTTAAAGTAAAGGCATAAAGTAAAAGAATAAAATAAAGTCAATTGTTAGAAATTAGTGGTTAGTTGAATGATCATCTTGAAACTTACATTTGGAACTCATTAGAGGATTGGTAGGACCAAAGCCTCTCAACAACAAGTTGCATTTGCTTTTTGTCAAGTATATCATCCATTTAAGAATTCTCAAGACATCATTAAATGATCAATGATGTTTAAGTGATCTACTTTGACCAAAGTTGATGAAAATTAATTAGAGGATTGGTAGGACCAAAGCCTCATAGCAATGAATCTCAATGTTATTGGATTAAAGGGTTCAAATTAACATACTTGGACTTGCAAACATAGGTTTGGGCCACGAATGATCATTTTCTCAAATCGGGGCCAAACTTAGCGTTATGTTAAGCAATCGTAAGTGGACTTATATAGAAGTCGCACCTATTTTGAGCTCAGTCAATAGCAATCTATGTACCATATGTTTTGAGATATGATATGGAAATCATGCTCCAATACATTTAGTACAATAAGAATGGGATAAGATGAAGAGGGATGGGGTGAGGAATAAACCACATTTGAACTAAAAATTTAATCAAACTATTATTAAAATCATTCATCCATTTGTATGGAGTTAGACTCAACACCATGGATCCAATGATGTTAATAAAGTTCATGATCCAAATTTCATAGTCCAAGATCAGCCAGAATATATATAAAAAATAAAATTGCATTTAAAATAAGATTTTTTTTTAAAATGATTTAAAAATGAAATAAAGAGGAAAAACAGTAATTATATTCAAAATAATCAAGAAAAATTAAACAAGACCATAGAAAAATCAGAAATGAGCTCAAATATTTATAAAAAATTTTTGGTAATTTTTTAAAGTCAGAAAATATTTTTAAGCTAATTTAAATTGATCAAATAAAAAAAAGGACCAAAAATTGTAAAAATTAAGATAAAATTCCACAAAAAATTCAGAAGGTCAGAAGCAATGAAAATGATTTTTATAAAAAAATTTCAGAATTTAAAAATGTCAGAAAGTATTTTTTAAACAATTAAAATAAAGCCAACAAAGCAAACATTATTAAAAATATCAGACATTAAAATAAAAATATTCACAAAGTCGAAAATAAATCAAGGTATTTTTGTATATTTGTTTCATAGTTTTTGGATAAAAAATAAAAGAGTTATGAATTTTTGAAATTTAAAACAATTAAAATATAAAATCAGAAAATAAAAATAGACCAAAAAGATGTGGACCATCAGATCAGAGTCAAAATACGTTAGTAAGCTGATCAAGTGGACCAGACGAGCTGTGCTTGATATGGACCTTATATAAAACCACACTGGATCAGAAAATAGCAAACCAATAAAAATAAAATAATTGGCATGCTATCATTGGTTGAGACGAGACATGTCATCATCTTCAACCTCCAGACAACCTTCAATTGGGATTTTGTGAGTTTCTTCAAACTGAAAAGTTAGAAACTCAGACTGGCATCATTCAATTAGTCTCTTCAAGACGATCCCCCCCCCCCCCCCCCCCCCCCCCCCCCTCACGCCAAATTTATGTAAAGTGCGCAAAGAGTTATGGATCAAAAACACAGAAAATAGCGAGCAAAATTAGGTTGAGATTTCTCACTCAATTCTCAATGATTTTAAAAATTGTAAGAAGCATGAGGGTCAAAAGGATGAGTAGAGTAAGTTAATGTTTCATTTGGATCCAAATGGTTAAGAATTCTACCTAAACGAAGTTCAACAATGGTGCTCTGAAACTGAACTTCTGTATCTTGAAATGTGGCTTGATTTACTTGGTTCAAGTGCTGGAGAGCTTGTGTGATGATAGAGAATGATGAATGTGAACAAAAATTTGGAGAAGGAAGCTTGAAATTCAAAAACCGATTTCACAAATTTGGAGCTCGAATGAAGTTTTGGCAGGGTGTGTTTGGCTCTCAAAGCTTGTCCAAAAGTGTGGAATAAGGTCCTCTATTTATAGGGGATTGAATGGCATAAAGAATTGGAGGAAACAATGAAGTTTGGAGGGAAATTGGATGGAGGTCAAGCACAAGTGAAGTGTGACTTTATTTTCATCAAAACTCAACTGTTCTTTGCGTTTTGAAGTGCTAATCATCTTTGGTAAACTTATTAAACTTGTTTAAAAAAAAGCACGCGCTATTTTGGTCATTAGAAGCTGAATTATGGATTTCCATTCCTAACTTGAGAGCAAAACTGAGTTTCAAGTAGCTGACTTTGAATCCATGGTATGCACAATGTAGGAAGCTTTATGGTATGATTCTTGATGCTTTGGAAATATCATGTAACACTCTTCACAATGTGCCAAGAAAGGTTCCATTTGGATGCTTGAGTTGAAAGTTATTTAACTTTGAAATCCAGAAAAACAAATTGTTTTGTGGACTTATAGAAAATTCAAGTTTTTTCACAAAAAGTGACCTATAATTGTCTTGCATTCAAAAATGGTGTTCTACTCAAAATTTGAAATTGATCTTTGAGGTCAAGGAAGTAGACATCTCAATGAGTATTTTGAAACTTGTATCACTCAAAAAATGCAAGTATTTAAAAAGTTATGGCCTTGTAAAATTGGTGAAAATCCATGAGATTGCCTATAATCTTTTGCATGCTTAGGGCATCTTCCACCCATTTTCACACTTTGAACTTAAAATAAAGGTTAAAGTTCACATATCTAAGATAAATGAGAAAAAATAATGGGCTCATGGTGATAAAAATTGATCAAGTAATGATCTTTTGAAGTCACATGTGGGAATTTGATAGTTCATCTAGAGGACTTGTAATCTTTCTTCATCATTAGGTATCTTCCGCACAAAATTTCATTGAAGCTTTTGAAGCTATTTGTTAATAACCCTTTGAAGAGAAGTATGTTTTTGGAATCACCAAAAAATACCAAAATATGAGCAAGATATACCCCTTTGAAGTTCAAAACCCTAGATCCTAGAGCAACAAAATGCTTTGGGAAACCTTTGCCCTTTTGATCAACTTTCTTGCACAAATACTTTTGTCATGTAAGTATAATTTGTTGAGGATGATAAGGATAAATCATGGCAACCATAACCACTTAAAAATCTTGATAATTTAAGGAGATATGCACTTGTGATCAATGGAAACAAAGACTTATCCAACTATGTCAAACTTCTTCAATCAACTCTTGTACCTTTAAACTATTTTTGACAACTTGAGGCATGATGAATCATAATAGACTCTGTCATGATGTTATTTCAAAATATCTTCAATAATGAAGCTTGAACCTCAACGAAGTTTTGTTGAAGAAGGCACATAAATTAACTCATGAACCTAAAGATCAACTTGATGGAATGTATTGTGCTTTCACCTACAACATCATAAATTAGGGCAAACATTACTTGTATTTGTTAGTTAAAAGTTAACCACTACAAAACACAGATGGTCACAAAATACAAGTAAAGGTGCTTGGTGATTACCCATGAGCAAAACTTAAAGATAAGGAGAAGAGCCAAACTCTAGTGTGATCTTATTGTGATTGAGTTGATGTGATGTGATAAAGGGATCTTAGGGGCAAAAATTGGGGTACAACAGATGCCCTTATTTAAGTGTCTTCTATCCAGAGATGCAAAGGTTAATAATCTTCGTGTCGATGTGATTGAAGACACTTAAGTATAAAACAAGACATATTTTTGGCCCTAAGATGCCATGAAGTGCTCATGATTATGGATGCGAATGAACAAATACAAAAAGGACGCAAGACCCAATTGGGGATATGGTAAATAGAACTGGCTCAAAAGGAAAACTCGACCAAGAAAATAAATCACCGGTGAGCAAAAGATCAGACTCCTTTGGGGTAAATCCCGAAGAGGAGATAAAGCGTTTCCAACTCAAATTGAGGAGAGAAAATGAAGGATAACAGTGACCGGCAGATGACTACGAACTATCCAGTCATTGAGGAGATAGAAAAAAGGTAACATCGATCCACCAGGGAAATAAGTGGTAAGATAATACCAATAAATTTCAATATTAAGGTAAGCAGTCAATACTCATGACTGAAAATAGATGAACTCCTTCAGAGCAATAGAATCTCAATGACGAACTACCTTCCATAATGACAAGGCTACCATTCATCATAAAAAGATCTCAACAATGAACTACCTTCCATAATGACAAGGCTATCATTCATTGGAGTAATAAATCTCAAAAACCAACTACCTTCCATAAAAACAAGGCCATCATTCATTGGAGTACCAGAATCTCAGCAACAAACTACCTTCCATAATGACAAGGCTACCATTCATTGGCGTACCAAAATCTCAACAACGAACTACCTTCCATAATTACAAGGCTACCATTCATTGGAGTAACAAATCTCAACAACGAACTACCTTCCATAAAGACAAGGCTACCATTCACTGGAGTACCAGAATCTCAGCAACGAACTACCTTCCATTATGAAAAGGCTATCATTCATTGGAGTAACAAATCTCAACAAAGAACTAGCTTCTATAAAGACAAGGCTACCATTCATTTGAGTACCTGAATATCAACAACAAACTACCTTCCATAATGACAAGGTACCATTCATTGGAGTAACAAATCTCAACAACTAACTACCTTCCATAATGACAACTACCATTCATTGGAGTAACAAATCTGAATCTTCTCAGGGAGCTGTCAGACTTATTGGGGAAGTACATGTTACTCAAATAAAGAGACCCACTACTTGTTGTTATGAGGAGGAATTGCAATAATGATTTCCTGAAGAGAGAAATATGGTTTCCTGGGGAAAGAGATAAGACTTTATGGGGAAATGCCAATATGTTCCTGCTGAGGAGATAAAATCTTCATGTGCGAAATTAACGCACATTCTCAAATACAAGATTGAAGCTTGTAGAAATAAAAAATAATAATATTGCTGATGGGGACCCCAAAGTTCAAACCAGAAATAAACCAGAATGAAGCAGTCAACCAAAATAACACCTCATGAGAAATAAACTCAAGAGGGAAACACATTCTATCCAGACAATGAGCTGAAAGGAAGGCTAAAGTAAAATTCTTCCACGAGGGATAGCTCAGTGGCGAGAATTTAAAGGATATACATTTTCTTCTTAAGGTTGACACTCTATTGGAGAGAGGATAATATAACTCTACAAAACAGGGTAATATGTCAACGATAAAAAAATGAAAATGAGCAATGAATATCTAAGCTTAGCTATGCTTGATGTATGTATGAGTATATGAATGCCATCGTGTACATGTTGACAAAATAGACACATATCACTAGGGATAACCAGACAAAGCCAATTGGGTATAGTCAATAGTCGACTAAATAACATCCAGGATGAAAATTCCATGAGAAAGTAAGCACCAAGTGAGGAAAAAAATTCCTATTTCACGCCTTAACTTCACTGGGAAGGAACAAAATCAAAACAAAAAATCAACACAAATATCGTGATATAACATCCTCCTACGGGATTCACTGGGGAATACCACACAAGCTTCAATGGGGAGGGCAACACATTGTCGAGGGGAAACGAAGATACATTCTTCAATACTGAGAGCGAGGATTGCACCGACTTCTCCAAGGAGGAATTATGAAACTTCCACGGGGATAGTCCTATCCAGGGATTTTAAGAAGTCAAACATTACAACAAGAAATCAGACTTATGGGGATTTTAAATCAAACCCAACAGTTGGCGAGAGAAAACCCAAAAAGTTGAAAACCGTTTCAAAATTTCTTAGAAAAGACATTCCCTTGTCTAGTTGCCTTACTGGGGAGAATGTGATCACAAACCCATCACTGCACCATACATCAATTGGTATCGTCTTCAATTATCTGAGAAAAAACGTGAATATCATACTCAATCCAATAAAAGTGCCTTGGGAGAAACTTTCCAGGGAAGTATAAACTTTCAAAGCTTCCGGGTTTGTCCGTCCCTGGGGTCACTATTTTTGTTCTCTTTGCGTCACAAAATCTAAAGCAATAAGTAATCTGTAAATCTTTTTTAAAAATAATTTTGTTATTTAATCTGTTTGCTTTGGTCATTACTATCAATAATAAATAAAGTCTTTGTAAGCTGAATAAATTAAAAATTGCAAGGAATTGGATAAAAGCTCAAACTTTATTAATAGGATGGTAGTCTATGAATGGTGAGACTCCATAGACGATTACAAAGTTTGGGAAATGGTAATATTCATTAGAAAAGATACATTGAGATACAATTACCACTATTCTCCCTAACAACTTTGAATTCCCGAGCAGAGGCTTCGGCTGAAGAGTGGCGAGGATCCAAGAAGATTGTTGCTTTTAATGATCAAGTCTTATCTAATGCAGTTACTTGCCAAGAAATCCCTAACTTTTTCCTAGGTTACCCTTGCGGGTTTCAACCTACTGGGAAAATTGTATTCTATTTATGCCTCTAATTTTTTCCTAGACCGCCCTTTTGGGTTTTCATCCTACTGAGACGCTCCTTTTTGCCTAAGCCGCCCTTTCGGGTTTTTTTTCTTAGTGAGCTATTATTTTTTTTCTAGGCTAAGTATTTCTTGTCTGCATCAGCATTCACGGGACATGGGAACTCCTCGCCATCCATTGTTTCAAGAATAAAAGCACCGCTAGAGAAGGATTTCTTGACAACATATGTGCCTTCAAAATTGGGAGTCCACTTTCCCCTAGAATCAGCGTTAAAAGACATGATATTCTTGAGCACGAGGTCTCCTTCTCTAAATTCACGAGGTTTAACCTTCTCATCAAAATCTTTCTTCATTCTCTTCTGGTACAATTGACCATGACACAAAGTCGTCATTCTTTTTTCTTCAATCAAATTCAACTGGTCAAACTTGTTTTGGACCCATTCAGCCTCTGCCAACTTGGTTTCCATTATCACACGTAAAGAGGGAATCTCAACTTCAATGGGGAGCACTGCTTCCATGCCATACACAAGAGAGAAAGGGTTTGCCATACACAAGAAGTACAAAGAGCACGTAGCTATTTTGAAAGTGTAATATTAAAATAAATACAAAGAGCGCAAAATTTGAATGCAAAACATCCAATGATTTATTAAATGAAAATATGCTTATGAAATGACAACCCTTAACAAATGAACCGTTGTACCCCGAGTAAGGCACAAGGTTTATTTGAAAGCAAGAGAACAAAAAATAGCATTTACTCCTGACTAAAGGAGATTAGTATAGCGTCTTCAGTCTTCCAATTGTTGGGTCCGTCACCGATGGTAGGAAAGATCTAGTTGTCGAGGTCATAATCACTGTCAGTATCTTCTATCACGTTGACTCCATTGTTGTTGACACAAAATGGTAGTCTTCCAGCACGAGTGCGAGAACAACCCTCTGAGCATATTCTTCTACATCAACTCTAGCATCCTTCAAAGAAGCCATTCTGGGAGGAACCCTGGTAACTTTAGGAATAACGGAAACGTCTTCAGTAACGGCCAGAGGGATAACTTCAAAAGTATGATAGGGAGTCTCGATGAATTCTCCGTCCATCTCTACATATCAGAATGAGTTCAAGTGGCTAACCATATACTCTTCTTCGCCACAAACAATAACAATCTTTCCTTTCACTGGGTACTTCAGCTTCCTGTGTAGGGTTGAGGTAATAACTCCTGCCCCATGGATCTAGAGGCGTCCCAATAAGCAAGAATAAGCTGTCCAAATATCCATTATATAGAAGGTAGATTCGAAGACCTGCGAACCTACCTTGAATGGAAGATCCATTTATCCATGTACCATCCTCTTTGACCCGTCAAAGGCTCGAACTATAATATCATTGGGTTTCAGTATAACCCCTTCGCAATCTAGTCTGTCAAGAGCACCCTTTGGTAGAACATTCAGCAAATAACCAGTATCAATGAAAACATGGGCCAGAGTAGTGGCTATGCATTCAATGGAGACATAAAGTGCCTTGTTGTGATTTCTTCCTTTAGGAGTTAGGTCAGCATCATAAAAATGTAACCCATTGTCAGTTGTTAAGCTAACAACATAGTTCTCAAATTGATCTGCGGAAATCTCTTGTGGCACCTGAGCAGTCTTCAAAATATTTACTAAAACATATGCATGGGCTTCAGAACACAGTCATAGGAATGACATAGAGATCTTGGATAGGGTATGCCCCAGCTGTTCGACAATCTTGTAACCTCTTTTGTGGATAATCTTCAAAAACTCCTCTAACTCTTCTCTAGAGGTGTCTTCAACTGCAACTTCTTTAGGTGCCTCCGTCTGGGCAGGCTCCGTTATTTGCTCTTTGCCCCGAGTCTCAGCGGTTGACTTGGTAGAGGTAACTTTAACAGGTGAAGCAACAGTCTTCAGAGAGATTTCTAGGGAGAAAACTCTTCCTCTTCTAGAAACCTTACTGGTCCCAACAATATTGTCAATGTTAGTATCAGCAACTTCAGTAACTTCATCTTTGGTAGTCGGCAGCTTTTGCTTGACGCCATGGTAGTAGACGTTAGATCCATAGTTCCAAGGAATAACTTTATCCGAAGAATATGGGATAGGTCCAGATGTATTGATGATTAGAGGAGCAGCCTTTGGATTGGCGGTAATCCTTACAGGACCTTTGGAGGTGATCCTGACAGAAGTGTCAGATATTACAGATAAGTCTTGAAATAGATTCTCAGTAGATGGAATCTTCTCCACCAGAATTATATGATTTTCCATTAGGTGCTGAATTCCTTCTTTTAGTAACTTGCAACCATTGGGTTGGGCTACACAACAATAACATATTTCGATACAACTCGGAAATAAACCAGCCAACAATAGATTCTTCTTGATAATGGGGAGAGGAGTAACCAATTCACTTACAATAGCAATATAAAGAACATAATCAATAGCACTTATGCCTTTGTCATGCTTCGACATTGGTGCAGTAATTACATTTGGGGTCTCTGGAGGATCAAACTCAATCTCTTTGTTATCAATCGTATCCTAAATTTTATTTTTCAGGGCCCAATAGTTATTGGTGTCGTGCCCAGGACTATTGGAATGGTAAACGAAATTCACATTTGGATTTTAGCAAGGAGAGGAGGTGTTAGGATTCTGAGGAGGATCCCACAGTGTAATTAGTTCCACTTTCAGTAAATGTTGTAAGGCCCGAGACAGTGGCATGCTGATCTTCGTAAACTGTCTTCTCGAAGCATCTAACCTATGTTGACTATTTTGCTGTTGTTGTTGTTGTTGAACATGAGCAGGATTAGAAATTAGCACCGCTCCTACAGACTGATTACGGTCACTTCTAACACGACCCTTCTGGCCATAAACAACATTTGTTTCCTTCTTACCACTAAATGTCTTCTTCATAGCACTCGAAAATGCAGACACTGGAATCTTTCCACTCTTGATACCACTTTCGACATGTCCCCAGTTAGAATTAGCTTAGTGAAACCAGATGAGGAGCTTCCAATCAAATGGTTAAAGAATGGACCTATCAGAGTTCCCATGAACATATCAACCAGCTCCCTATCAGATAAAGGAGGTTGCACTCTTCCAGCCAGATATCTCCACTTCTAGGAATACTCTTTAAACCCTTCATTCAAGCCCATAATCATATTTTGTAATTGCACCAGAGTTGGTGCAAGGTCAGCGTTGTATTGATACTGCTTGTAAAAAGCAGCAACCAGGTCTTCCCAAGTACGAATGTTGGTTCCTTCCAGCTGATAAAACCATTCAAGTTGTGTCTCAGATAGGCTTTCTTAAAAGAAGTGAACCCATAATTTTCTGTCAGTAGTATGGGGTTGGATCTTTCGAACATAAGACCACAAATGAAGCTTTGGACAAGAAACACCATCATATTTAGAAAAAGTAGGGAACTTAAACTTATGAGGGATAACAACCTCCGAGATAAGACCCAACTCCTCAAAATCCAGTCCAGGCACTTTCTAGATTTCTTTAGCGTTAAGGCAATCTTCCAAATGTTTATGTATGTCATCAGCGGGAGGATACTGTTCATTAGAGTAATCTTCATCCTTGGGAATTTTATCAGAACCAATGTTACTACCTTTCTTAGCCCTTATACTCTTGTCTTCTTCACCCTGATTGTCATCTTCATCAGAGGAAATATCACAGTTCTAAGCTTGTTTGGGAAGGCCTTTGAACCTTCTTCCCATGTTGAGGATGACTAGATTTCTAGTCTTCTTCTTCTTCTTCTTCTTCTTCTTCTTCTTCTTCTTCTTTTTCTTGGCGATGAGTGCCATCATCTATTTCTTCCCCTAGGATAAGTTTAAGAGCGTCTCATGGAATTTGGCATTTTTCTAGAGCCATCTTTTACTGAAATAAACAGCAAGAAGATGAGAAAACATGTGTTGGAAAGGTACCTGTTATGTAATGATGTGCATGATATGTGGATCCAATGTTTTCAATGATCTCGCGGGATAAACAAAAGAAAAGTTAGAATTTGAGTATGGCTTCATCTTTGACGGAAGAACTTCGCGTCTTTGAACGTCCTTCTATGAGAATCAAGCTCGCCATGTCAAGTGGGTCCTAGCCTTTGACTCAAGATAACATACTTCAGTCTTCGACAACATTGGTTAGAGGAAAATAAATCCCCTTGCCCTTTTATAGACGTCGATTCATGATAAACCTACATCACAGGCCCTCAAGATCCTTGAAATGGTTAAGAAAATTCTATGGTATGATGTCATGATGCTATGATGTCATGTTCAAATATATAATCAAAACACAATAAAATCATACAAAAGCCTTAGGTTTAGGCTTGCATGGAGTTTGTAGGTGAGTACCCTCTTTAAGTTCAGTTGGCTAAACTTGTCCTAAGAAAAGTAATCGGGTTCTAGCAGTCTCATATCATCGATCTTTCTCTCAGGCATTATTTCAACACAACATCTGATTTGTGACCGAAATATCCCGAGAGTCAGATCTTAATGAGTGCAGCATCGAGTATCAACAAACTTTGGACTGCACAAAAGCCGCATTTCACTACCTTCTAATGGCTAAGTTGGGTCAATTAAGATTCTAAAGGCCAGTTAGTGCTTATGACACCACACGACAGCCCAACATTCTCCTTGACTGACTCAAGGGACACCAACACAAACCAATGTGTCGCACTAACATAGCCATTTCATCAACCATATCGGTCTATGTCGTATAGTTTCCACGTTCTATAACTACTTACCTAAAATGCACCCAAATTCGGGTATAGGATCTTTGAAAGAAATAAATCTGAGCAAACCCCGAATTATAAAGCAATCAAAGCAAGCAAGTAAATCATTTAAATGTAATCTAACTTTAATGGTAACCCCACTCTTTTAGTTCTCCCCAGCATGGTCGCCAGTTATGTAATACAGTGGGAGAACTTACTTTTGGTTTTGTGTTTTTATCGCAAATGTTACGGATAGCAAGAGTCGCCATCGACTTTCTCTTATCCAATAAGGAAAGGGTGAAAAGAACACGAAAGACCATTGAGATTTCAGAGTTCAGGGGGTAGGTTATGAAAAGGGAAGGTGTTAGCACCCTTTTCATCTGTAGTTATCTACGGGCTCTTAATTGCTAGCTCACTTTGAAAATGTTTTATGAATGTGTTTGAAAAAATATTTAGAAATGCCAATAGTAAGACAACTTTGTAATGATTCTCGAGAATGCGTATACAGTGTTTGTTTGAAAATATTTTTGAAAGTGTTTGTATGGAAAATTGTTTATTTTATTTGTTCGCGAGCAAGCGTTTAAGAATTATCTACCTACTCAAAGTCTTTATTATTCTTTTCCTCATCCTTTAGATAGTGCTATCCTACCATTAGTTAGTAGGAAGCCCTATCATTGGATGTGAAGGGACAGGCGCGGGTCATCGTACAGTCATTAAAGGCAACTCGTAGGGGCTCCTTAGCATTTATCGTAAGGGACTAGGATCGTTTACCGAAGGCAGTATTGAAAGGGTCATCGAGGGACTATGATCTTTTAAATCGAGGGTCTTTGCTAAAGCGTCCCCGCATTCGAGGGACATGCCTGTGTTTTATCGAGGCAACAAGTGAAGTCACCCTAGAGGTGCAAGTATGAAGAGTGTTTTTAATTTTAGTTAATTTATGTTGAAATTAGGTTAACTATCGTTTTCTTTCATTCTTGCCATACAATCCTATTAGCTAAACAGTTATAAGGAAAGCGGTAAATGCATAAAGTAAAGGCGGAAATTAAAGATTCCTACATTATTACAAGGCTTCAAAAATGGGGGTACAAGCAAATAAAATGCGGAGAAAAAAGTAAAACCCTAATTATCTATTACATATCGTAAACAGTTACATAATTGGAAAAATGCGAAAATAATAAAAATACGCGAAATGTAAAGTGAAAGGAAAAGGGGGAGGAAATTGTTTTGGTGATTTTTGATAGAAAAGAGTTTTTGACGATTAATCTAATAACCTAATTAATTTTAATTCATTAAAAAAAGAAATTGATTAATTTTTATTAAGAAAATTTATTAAAAACCTAAAGAAACTAAATTAAATTTAATAATAAATTATAATTAAAAAAAGGTCAATTAATTTAATTAAAAAAGATAAAGTTAATTCAGTTAACTTAATTAAAAAACCTAATTCTAAATTAATTTTAATTTTTAAAAAAGAAACAAATCTTATTATGTTTTAAAAAAGGAAATAATAGTTAAGAAAATAAAAAAAAATTAGGCTTGTATTGAGGCAAACCAGGGGGTGTGAAGATGAAATTCGCTAGCCCCAATAACACAAGCCCAACCATTGGAACGGTGTCTTCAGAATCCTGTGCGGCTCACCAGTGAGGTCTATCGTGAGCGTGCAGATCTTGAATGCTAGATATGGATCTATTGGGATCCGATGGTGTTGATGAGAGGGCGTATGATGGAAGCGTGAGAGTTTGCTACACTGAAACATCAACAGAAAAAATATGTGAAAATAAATATTGCGAGCGCGAGGATTGAACCCACACCCTGGGACATGTATGCCTTAATGCATGCTCGCTTGCCACTGGGGTGGCTGTACATCAGTTTATTATACTAAAACAATATATATATATATATATATATATATATATATATATATATATATATATATATATATATATATATATATATATATATATATATATATAAAATAAGAATTCTGCCTGAACCGGAGAGACGCCAGAGCCCTAGCTCCGGTCGTCTTCTCTGGCAACCCTCTTATTCAACCTGAAAAAGTATAAGAGGTTAACAAGCCAAAAACACCCTAAATCGAGGGCTGCGAGTTCAATGGTACAGTTATTTGAAGCTAACACAATCTGGTTTAAGAGCTATGGTGAAAACGATGTACATAGGTGCAAGTATGGCATCTCACGATTTGGATTGCATGGGACCATTGTGATGATCCAAACTTGTACAAACACATCTCAGGAATAAGTTAATGGCATTAATATGGCTTAAAACACAACTTTTGGAAACTTTTCCTAAGGAAACCCTAATTTGGTAACTTTTGACTTTTGATGATTTAAGAGTCTTCCTTGATGAATATTTATCAACCCTTGATCAAATGATGAATATCAATTCAAAACCTTTATGTTGACCAAAAATCTTGAGGTTTGACTGTATGTTAACCACAATCGATTTTTTACCCAATACAATTGATTTTCAGTCATCTGAGCAATTGACTGAGCAAACTTGTAATGCAAGGCTTGCAATTTGACATGAGAGTTCTTAGAGACATATAAGAGAACATTAATTCCATTTGAGACCTTAGAAACCAAAATTTCCTTGTAAAAGATGAAACCCTAGTTAAGGACCCATTGCTTAGGAGGAGAATTTGTCTGATCAATTCTTGAGCATCCTTGAGCATTTGAGAACCTTAGGAGAATGTTTTGAATAAAATGAGAGGGAAAATTTTGGGGTACAACAAATGTCATGCAATAGAAAACTTTTCAAGTTGCTTCAATAGTGTCACGATTAAGTAATACAACATAATGGAACTCTCGATGCCGCACACAAATGTTTATGTACCTAGCATAGCGACAAAAATGTCACTACTCAATCCAAAATAAAAATGTTGTCATAACGTGTGACAAACTACAACAAGAACTGTATATGCAAGGAACATGCATAAATTAAACTCATGCCCGAATGCAAGAAATAAAAATAATATAAACACATGCTTGTACAAACAAGAACAAACTTATACAAATGAGAAAGAATTAATACATGAAGTCATTATAAACATATACATTGAGAAAACACAATGGTTGTCAATCAAAATTTTTGGAGATGAACATTCATGGTTTTCATCATTTGAGAATATATCAAGCATTTTTAACCAACAAATAACATGCATTAAGAAAAGTCTTACTTTCAAGAATAAATTTGAAACAATATTACCTCACTCTTGATGGGACGTAAGTTGTACTCACATGATATAAAATACTCAAACAAAGAGTTAGAGAAAAAGTATAAAGTACAAGCAACAAAACAAAATTAAACAACATTGGAGATAACAATGATCCCCAATTCCCCACGTATGTTGAAAAACGGTTTGGTTGCAAGAGGTTTAGTAAAAATCTTCAGTTGACTTCTCCTAAGGAAACCCTAATTTGGCAACTTTTGACTTTTGATGATTTAAGAGTCTTCCTTGATGAATCTTTATCAACCCTTGATCAAATGATGAATATAAATTTAAAACTTTATTTTGACCAAAAATCTTGAGGTTTGACTGTATGTTAACCACAATTGATTTTTTACCCAATACAATTGATTTTCAGTCATCTGAGCAATTGACTGAGCAAACTTGTAATGAAAGGCTTGCAATTTGACATGAGCATTCTTAGAGACATATAAGAGACCATTAATTCCATTTGAGACCTTATAAAACCAAAATTCCTTGTGGAATATGAAACCCTAGTTGAGGACCCATTGCTTAGGAGGAGAATTTGTCTGATCAATTCTTGAGCATCCTTGAGCATTTGAGAACCTTAGGAGAATGTTTTGAATAAAATGAGAGGGAAAATTTTGGGGTACAACAAATGTCATGCAATAGAAAACTTTTCAAGTTGCTTCAATAGTGTCACGATTCAGTAATACAACATAATGGAACTCTCGATGCCGCACACGAATGTACCTAGCATAGCGACAAAAATGTCACTACTCAATCCAAAATAAAAATGTTGTCATAACGTGTGACAAACTACAACAAGAACTGTATATGCAAGGAACATGCATAAATTAAACTCATGCCCAAATGCAAGAAATAAAAATAATATAAACACATGCTTGTACAAACAAGAACAAACTTATACAAATGAGAAAGAATTAATACATGAAGTCATTATAAACATATACATTGAGAAAACACAATGGTCGTCAATCAAATTTTTTGGAGATGAACATTCATGGTTTTCATCATTATATATCAAGCATTTTTAACCAACAAATAACATGCATTAAGAAAAGTCTTACTTTCAAGAATAAATTTGAAACAATATTACCTCACTCTTGATGGGACGTAAGTTGTACTCACATGATATAAAATACTCAAACAAAGAGTTAGAGAAAAAGTATAAAGTACAAGCAACAAAACAAAATTAAACAACATTGGAGATAACAATGATCCCCAATTCCCCACGTATGTTGAAAAACGGTTTGGTTGCAAGAGATTTAGTAAAAATCTTCAGTTGACTTCTCCTAAGGAAACCCTAATTTGGCAACTTTTGACTTTTGATGATTTAAGAGTCTTCCTTGATGAATCTTTATCAACCCTTTATCAAATGATGAATATAAATTTAAAACTTTATTTTGACCAAAAATCTTGAGGTTTGACTGTATGTTAACCACAATTGAGTTTTTACCCAATACAATTGATTTTCAGTCATCTGAGTAATTGACTGAGCAAACTTGTAATGAAAGGCTTGCAATTTGACATGAGCGTTCTTAGAGACATATAAGAGACCATTAATTCCATTTGAGACCTTAGAAAACCAAATTTCCTTGTGAAATATGAAACCCTAGTTGAGGACCCATTGCTTAGGAGGAGAATTTGTCTAATCAATTCTTGAGCATCCTTGAGCATTTGAGAACCTTAGGAGAATGTTTTAAATAAAATGAGAGGGCAAATTTTGGGTTACAACAAATGTCATGAAATAGAAAACTTTTCAAGTTGTTTCAATTGTGTCACGATTAAGTAATACAACATAATGGAACTCTCGATGCCGCACACAAATGTACCTAGCATAGCGACAAAAATGTCACTACTCAATCCAAAATAAAAATGTTGTCATAACGTGTGACAAACTACAACAAGAACTGTATATGGAAGGAACATGTTTAAATTCAACTCATGCCCGAATGCAAGAAATAAAAATAATATAAGTACATGCTTGTACAAACAAGAACAAACTTATACATATGAGAAAGAATTAATACATGAAGTCATTATAAACATATACAATGAGAAAACACAATGGTTGTCAATCAAAATTTTTGGAGATGAACATTCATGGTTTTCATCATTTGAGAATATATCAAGCATTTTTAACCAACAAATAACATGCATTAAGAAAAGTCTTACTTTCAAGAATAAATTTGAAACAATATTACCTCACTCTTGATGGAACGTAAGTTGTACTCACATGATATAAAATACTCAAACAAAGAGTTAGATAAAAAGTATAAAGTACAAGAAACAAAACAAAATTAAACAACATTGGAGATAACAATGATCCCCAATTCCCCACGTATGTTGAAAAACGGTTTGGTTGCAAGAGGTTTAGTAAAAATGTCAGTAAGTTGATTTTTACTATCAACATGCTCGAACACAACATCCGCTTTTTAAATATGATAGTGAAGGAAATGGTGATGTATCTCAATATGTTTAGTGCAAGAATTGAACACTGGATTCTTGGTTAGATTAATAGCACTAGTATTGTCACACATGATAGGTATACGTAAAAGTTTAATGTTAAAATCAAGTAATTGTTGTTTAAGCCATAAAATTTGGGCACAAGAACTACCATCTGCCACGTATTCCGCCTCGGTCTTTGACGAATCTACAGAAACTTGCTTTTTACTATGTCAACTAACAAGGATTTTCAGAACATGTGATAAGTTCCACTAGTACTTTTCCTATCCGTTTTGCAATCGGCAAACTCGGATTGGAGTAACCAACCAAGATACAATCACTTCCCTTGGAATACCAAAGCCCAAACTTAGAAGTACCCATATGGTATATAAGAATACGCTTAACCGCTTTTAATTGCTATTCCTTGAGAGTCTATTGATATCGTGCACACATGCAAATGCTAAACATAATATTGGGCTTAAATTTCGTAAGATATAGAAGAGATCCAATCATACATCTATATTTATTGACAGTAATATCATTACCCTTTTCATATCTATATAAATCGTCATTTGTTGCCATAGGTGTGTCAATTTTCTATGCATCGTCTATTTTGAATCGTTTTAAGAATTAGAGACAATAATTTTTTTGACATAAAAATGTTCCTTCATTGAGTTGCTTTATTTGAAGTCCAATAAATTACTTCAACTCCCATATAAGACTCATTTCAAACTCTCACTGTATAATCTTAGATAACTCCTTGACAAGATGCATGTTAGTTGATCCAAAAATGATATCATCAACATAAATTTGAAGAAGTAAAATGTTATTTCCTTGATGTTTAATAAAGAAAGTGGTATCTACATTCCAGATAGAATATCCTTGATCAAGCAAGAACTTTCTAAGTCGGTCATATCATTCCCTTGGAGCTTGTTTAAGACCATACAAAGCACATTTAGCTTAAAAACATGAGTAGGATACTCGTGATTTTCAAAATCGAGAGTTTGTAAAATATACACCTCTTCATTTATGTATCTGTTAAGGAACACACTTTTCACATCCATTTGATGTAATTTGAAGTTCTTGAAACATGCACATGCTAGTAAAAGGCATACGACCTCGAGTCGGGCAATCAGACCATAAGTCTCCTCGTAATAAATGACTTCTTATTAGTTATAACATTGAGCACTAGCCAAGACTTATTCCTTTCTATCACACCATGTTCATTAAGTTTATTTCTAAATACCCATCGTGTGCCTATAACTTGATGATTTTGTGGACGGGGGACAAGGTCATAAATGTCATTTCTTTCAAATTGATTCAATTTTTCTTGCATGGCCATAAACCAATGCTCATCAAGTAAGGCATCCTTATCATTTTTAGGTTCAACTTGTGGTACATACACATGGTGATAACAAAAATTACTTATCTTTGAGCGCGTTGTTACTCCTTTGGTGAATTCCCCAATAATGTTGTCAATTGGATGATCCCCGGAGTTTCTCCACTCCAATGGAAGACCATAATCTTATTGTTGATTTCCATCATCCTTATTTTCTTGGTTGTCATCTTTCTCCTTCTCAATCTACACCTCTTTAGGTTGACCAACTCCTTTTTCGATGTCTTTGAATGTGTCTTCCGTAGATGCACCTACACCATGAAATGAAATACCACTCCTAACACTATTTGGGCAAGACTCATCAAAAACAACATGAACCGACTCTTTGAAAATAAGTAATCTCTTGTTGTAAACTCTATATGCTTTACTATATTGGGAGAATCCAAGAAAGATACCTTCATCGGCTTTCACATCAAATATCCCAAGATTATCCTTTCCAGTATTTAAAACAAAACATTTACATCCAAATACATGAAGATGTGATAAATTTGGTTTTCTACCTTTTAAAAGTTCATAATGAGTTTTGTCAAAAGTAGGACGAATAAGTAACCTATTCAAAACATAACATGTAGTGCTAAGAGCGTTGGCCCAAAAATAATTTGGTAGACCATAATCATTGAGCATTGTTCTTGCCAACTCCTCTAAAACACGATTTTTGTGCTCCACAACACCATTTTGTTGTGTAGTTCTAGGAGCTGAAAAGTTATGTCCAATGAGAAATTTATCACAATATTATTCAAAGAGGTTCTTTTCAAATTCACCTCCATGATTGATTCAGATGGCAACAATTTTAGAATTCAATTTATTTTTGGATAACTTGGCGAAACGTGTGAAAGTCGCAAATGTTTCATCTTTACTACATAAGAAAATAATCCAATAAAATCTTGAGTATTCATCTATAATTACAAAACTATAATAGTTACCCCCTATGCTTTTGGTTTGCGATGGTCCAAATAAACCCATGTGAAAGAGCTCAAGAGGTCTTTAAGTTGAAATAACATTTTTTATATTTAAAAGAGACTCTTGTTTGTTTCCCTTTTTGACATGCATCACATAGGTGGTATTTTGAAAATTTTATTTTAGGTAGACCAATTACTAAATCTTTTGCAACTACTTTGTTAAGTAGATCAAAGTTGACATGTGTCAAACTTCTATGCCATAACCATGAATCCTCACTCATGGTAACAAGACATTCTACATTAATCAAGGATACTTCTCTTAAGTATATCATATAGATATTGTTTACCCGTACACCATTAAACATATAATCCTTCTTTTTATTATGTACTACATGCAACTATCTTTGGAAAAATTTACCTTATAACCATTGTCGAACAATTAACTAATACTAAGAAGACTATGTCTAAGGCATTCAACTAACATAACATTTGAGATAGTAATGGTTGAGGGATTATCTATACTACCTTTTCCAAGTATGGCACCTTTATTGTGATCATCGTATGATACATAACCTTTTTTCTTCGTCATAAAGTCAAAGAATAAAGAGATGGCTCTCTTCATGTGTCTTGAATGTCCACTATCGAGAATCCATTTACCCGTCATAGAGTCAAGACACTCAACCTACAAAATCAAACAAAGGTGGTAGGTATCCAACTCTCATTGGATCCTTGGGAGCGAGTGAAATAATTGTTGCATTTGGGCAACCATTGGAAAGTACCTTTAGGAACTAAGAAGCACCTAAATTTGCATTTTTCAATAGTATGGACTTTCTTGCAACAATAGTGACAAAGTGACCTATGATGATGTTTACTATTCCTATTTGAATCTTTTTTGATCAAATTATACTTTTTATAAGGCTTTTCAAGCTTTGAAGAAATAATAGCAAAATTAACATATGTTTGTGATTCCTTGTCCACTTTAGTTCCAAGAGTACTCACCTCTCTTTGCCAAATTTGACAAGTTTCACAACCAAACTGACATGGCTCCTCATCCTTATCTTTATGAAACCTCATCTTTATGATTTTGACTATCTAGAATAGACCACTTTAATGCTTCAAATTGCTTATCGCTTTCTTGAATCTTTGCTTCCAAGTATGTAAAAAAAGTTTCATTGGAAGATAATTTTTTATAAACATGTAATGCATCTTTTTGTAGATTTTCAAAATCATTTTTCAATTCAATAAAAGACAACTTAGTTATCAATGTTAGATTATTTAGAATGACTTACATTCTTTTTCTTGCTTTGATGTTGATTGGCCTGAAACAATAATTTTCCTCCTCATCGTTATCACTTGAGCTTTCATTGCTCGAGACATCACTATCACTATCCCAAGCAACATAGGCTTTTCTAGATTTCCTAGACTTGTTTTATTGGCTCATTCATTTCTTATTTACAAGAGATGGACAATCCGGTCTAAAATGACTTGACTTTCCACATTCATAGCACATACCTCTTATCTTACCCTTTTTGTTGTCTTCATCTTTAGGGGATGATGATTGCCTTATAAACTTTACATGATTTTTGTCGGTATGTTTGACAACATTCTTCTGAATGTATCGATTGTATCTCCTCACAAACAATCTCATTTATCCATCATCCAAATATTATTCATTACAAGAATCACTATCATTAGTGTGCTCATCCTTTGAGGATCTTAAACTTGAAGAACTAAGAGCTTTAGACTTCATTCCTTCCTCCTTATCAGTGTCTTTCTCCTTTTTCTTCTTTTTCTTAAGCTTCTTTTCATGTTTGTCCAAGCAAGTGAGTTCTTGCTCGTGTTCTTCCAACTTTCCAAAAAAAGTGGTGAGATCAAGTATTGCAAGATTATTGGCTTCCTTGATCATCGTGACCTTTTGTTGTTAATTCCTAGTAAGACATCTCAAAACCTTGTTAGTAGTGATAGTATTGGAAATAGATTACCTAGCAAGTTTAAACGATTAATAAGATGTTAGACCCGTTTTTGCATTTGAGAAATGGTCTCACCATTCTTCATGCGAAAGATTTTAAACTCTTGATTAAGTGTATTAATTCTTGCTTATTTTACCTCATTAGTTCCCTCATATGTAACTTGTAAATTTTCTCACATAGCCTTAGCGGTCTCACAATGGTAAATGTGATAAAACTCATCAACACCAAGAGCAGCTATGATAATTTTTTCCGCTCTCCAATCATGTTCCCACTTATTATTATCTTCCTCATTCCATAGTGCCTCTGGCTTATGTGTGACAACATTATCAACAACATGTGTTACCGGTGTTGAACCATTTTGAATGGTCTCATACAGACCTTTATCATATGAGTTAACATGAATTTGCATACAAGCTTTCCAATAACTATAGTTTTCTCCCATAAAAATTGGGGCTCTTTTATAATCCCCTTTAGGTTCTTATGACATTTTCTAATAAGATTTTCAAAGCACGAAATAAACCAGGCTCTTAATGCCACTTGTTAGTCAATGACAACTTATCTAGAGGGGGTGAATAAATCACCAAACCAAAATACCAATTAAAATTGAAGTTTTAAAAGTTATTTAAAAAGAGTGCAAACAGAAGGTTTCAATATAGATCGATGAAAGTCTTCTACATGAACCTAGTTATTGGAACTCGGATATGAAATTAAGCCTTATGAAATGAATAACACAATAATATGAATATATACACTTGAAGCAAAAAAAAACACAAATACTTGGTGTATGAACGAATTTTAAGAATTTTTCCTTGATTTGTGTCGATACGAAGAAGCACTTATAATCAAAGTGATTATAAGTTAATCAATAACAAATTCAAAACAAAAACAGCCACATAAAAATTATTATGAGTCGATCGATCAATCAGTGTTATATGACAAGAATTTTTTTAGGAAGTTCACCAATCGTCCTTGCTATGGCTACGTCTCCTCCTAATTCTGTTTCGGAATTAGGATAATTTCTTACTATGCAAAAAGTTGATTACATGAGAAGTGTTCTAAGAGAAACCCTACAAACCCTAACCATTTGTTTTTTATTCAACCCCTTCTCTTCTTTTGATATTGAGAAAGACCAAGGCACAGTACCTACCAATTAATTTATCGAATAATGTTACTCCTGTTAGAACATAGTTTGATTCTACAACCCTTGTAAGAGTTTTGATGATAACAAAAGCAAAGAACATTTATGCTCCCTAAAATTATATTTTATTTTGTAGAGAAGTTTTGATGGAAGAAGATCAGAAGATAAGTTACAAAGTTGTTTCTGCTGTGATTGTAATCATCTCTCAAAAAGTTCTGATGGAAGAAGATCAAAAGATGCGCTAAAATACTGTTTCAACTCTGATGATAAAACTCTTTGAAAGAAGTTCTAATGCTGCAAACAAGATTTCACAGCTCTGATCTCCAAAGTTCTGAAGCAAGAAGCAACAGATACATCAATGTTCTGAAGAGTTACAAATCAAGTATTTCTATTTCAAGAGTAACAACTGGAAGGGAACAAGGGTATTTATTTTTAGAAAGCATCTTAATTGTCATTGATCAAGTTTCCAAATGGTCAGCCACGCTTCGCTTATTTAAACAAGCCTTGAGGATAAATCATTCATGATTTACACACGCACAACAAAGCTGCTATCATATTTCATCCTCAATCTTTCAACATTAAAATTTTGTGTAAAACATCACTGTCTTGTGATACTGTTTAATTAGAAACACTATTTTACACTTTTTATTCATACATTATTTATAGAATTTCATTGAGAAAAGCCGGGTTATGGTTATACTCAAGAAGACTTTGGAAGTTGTCAAAGTAGTTTTGTAATCAAGATTGGTTAGTGGATTAAGACCTCGTTGGAGAGAGGCGAAATCACCTTGGCGGGTGGAATGGAGTAGTTTGAGTTCAAACGAACCATGATAAAAATCATCATGTTCTTTTCATTAAGTTTTAAGATCCCAATTCAACCCCCCCTTCTTGTGTTTTTCAATTCTTCAATTGGCACCAGAGTGTTTGGTTCTGAGTACAAGCACTTAACTGTGTCAGTAAAAGATCCAAGCTAAGAAAAAAACTATGGTGGAACCAAGTCAGAACATCATCAGTGAATACCATGATGAGAAAGACAGAATCAATGATAAACCTCCAGTATTTGATGGATAGAACTTTGATTATTGGAAATACAAAATTGAAAGTTTCTTTCTGGCTCATGATGCTGATCTCTGGGATATGGTGATTGAAGGGTACATGCATCCTGTTGATGAAAGCGGTCAGAAGATTGACAGAAAAAGAATGTCAGATCATTAAAAGCGAGACTTCTAAAATCATCATAAGGCCAAAACTATTCTCCTGAGTGCCATCGCATACTCAGTACGAGAAGATCACAAATAGAGAGACAACAAAGCACATGTTTGATTCCTTGAGAATGACGCATGAAGGCAACATGCAATTCAAAGAAATCAAAGCCCATGTGCTCATTCAGAAGTATGAAGCCTTCAAAATGGAAGAATATGAAACATTGAAACAATGTTCTCAAGATTTCAAATTCTGGTTGCTGGGCTAAAAGTTCTGGACAAAGGGTACTCAACTGTTGATCATGTAAAGAAGATCATCAAAAGTTTACCAAAGAAATGGAGACCCATGGTCACTGCTCTTAAACTGGCAAAAGATCTGAACAAAATATCTTTAGAAGAACTTGTCGGCTCTTTCAGAAGTCATGAGATAGAGTTAGAAGATGATGAGCCCCAGAAGCAAGGTAAGCCTTTAGCTCTTAAATCTAAAAAAAATATGACTCTAAAATTTTGCAGGAAATAGAAGAAAACTCTGGTGGTTCCTCATCAGAAGAAGATGAATTATTACTCCTCTCTAGAAGAGTCAATCAGCTGTGGAAGCACAGGAAAAGGAAGTTCAAAAATTCCAGAAGAACAGGGAATCCGTCTGAACCGCCTGGATACAGAAAGTCTGAATCATCTTCTAGATACAGAAAGTCTGAATCATCTTCTGAATACAAAAAGTCAAGAAACAAAGACATTGTCTGCTACGAATGCAATGAACAAGGGTAGTACAAAAGAGACTGCGCAAAGCTTCATAAGGAGAAACCTAAAAAGAAGTTCGTTAAGGAGAAGAAAAAAAGTCTCATGACAACATGGTATGACTCAGACTCTTCAGAAGCAGACACTTAATCAGAAGATGAAAGAGCCAACATTTCCATGATGGCCAACATATAAAAAGATACTGGATCAGAATCAGACTCAGAGGCAGAAGAGGTATTTTCTAACTTTTCTAGATCTCAATTAGAAGAGAGTCTGTCAGAAATTCTAGAAAGGTATTATAAACTTTGAGTCATAAACAAGAACCTGAAAAAGGATCTAGTTTCTGACTCTGAAGAAACTAAGAATCTGAGATTGGAAAATTCTAAACTGAAAGAATAAATTTCAAAACTTGAAAATTAAATACAAAATACTCAGAAGGAAACCATCTCAGAAGTTCCTAGTAACCCTGATAAGAACATAAAGGAATATGATCACAGCTTTCAGAAATTCCTCGCTAAAAACATAGGTAGAAGCAAGATGGCTTCAATGATCTATGGAGTTGCAGAAATGGCAGAAAAGGTATAGGATACAAAGGTAAAGTATTCCAACATAAGAAAGTTAAGGATTTGGTTATTAAATGCACTCCCTTGAACTCTCACTTTACCTATGGGCAAACACATGATTTAAAAATACTAGTAATGATTTTCTTGCTAAACTAAAATTCAAACAAAATTTTGGTAACTCTAACAAACAAGGACCCAAAAAGATATGGGTACCTAAGGATAAAATTGTCTATGTTGCAGATATCTTTGACAGCAAGACTGAAACACCAATTCTGGTACCTGGACTCTGGATGCTCTCGACACATTACGGGAAGAAAGCATATGTTCCAAAGCCTGGAGCTTTAATCTGGAGGCTATGTAGGTTTTAGAGGCAATCAGAAGGGGAAGATCATTGGCTCTGGAAAAATTGGTAAATGTAATCTTCCTTCTATTACTAATGTTCTGTTAGTAGATGAATTAATACATAACTTGTTATCCATAAGTCAATTAAGTGATAACGTTTATGATATAATCTTTAATCAAAAGTCCTGTAAAGAAGTAAGTCAGAAAGATGGATCTATCCTCTTTAATGGAAAGAGAAAGAACAACATTTACAAAATAAAACTTTCTGAACTGAAAAGTCAGAATGTAAAATGCCTACTGTCTATTAATGATGAGTAATGGGTCTAGCACAGAAGATTGGGGCATGTTAGTATGAGAAGAATATCTCAGATTAACAAACTCAATCTGGTCAGAGGACTTCCTAACCTGAAGTTTAGCTCAGATGCTCTGTGTGAAGCATGTCAGAAAGGCAAGTTTGCAAAACCCTCTTTTAAAGAAAAAATGTTGTTTCTACCTCTAGACCATTAGAACTTCTACATGTAGATCTATTTGGACTAGTGAAAACTGCATCCATTAGTGGCAAGAAGTATGGATTAGTGATCATAGATGACTATAGCAGATGGACATGGGTAAAGTTCTTAAGACACAAGGATGAGTCACACTCTGTATTCTTTTCCTTCTGTAACCAAGTCCAAAACGAAAAAGATCTTAGAATTGTTAAAGTCAGAAGTGATCATGTTGGAGAATTTGAAAACATAAAATTTGAACTATTTTTTAATGAGAATGGCATATATCATGATTTCTCTTATCCTAGAACTCCCCAACAAAATGGAGTTGTAGAACGAAAGAACAAAACTTTACAAGAAATGGCCATAACCATGATCAACGAGACTAACATTTCTAAGAACTTCTAGGCAGAAGCAATTAACACAACATGTGACATTCAGAATAGAATTTCTATAAGACCTATTCTGGATAAGACTCCATATGAACTGTGGAAGAACAGAAAGCCCAACATCTCATATTTCCATCCATTTGGATGTATTTGTTTTATTCTTAATACTGAAGATAATCTGAACAAGTTTGACTCTAAAGCACAAAAGTATATTATGTTAGGATACTCTGAACGCTAAAGAGGCTACAGAGTATACAACACAGAAACATGGATTGTAGAAGAGTCAGTCAGTGTTAGATTTGATGATAAGCTTGGCTCTCAAAAGTCAAAGCTAGATAAATCTTTTGCAGATATAGAAGTCTAATTTACAAGTACTAAAGACACTGCATCAAAAGTTTCCCACAAAGAATCACAGACAACACCAAAAGAAGATATCACAAATATTACCACAATCTCTGAAGAACCTCTCCAGAAAAGACAATCCAGAAGCAGCTTAGCTCATCCTGAAGACAAAATTCTGGGAAAGAAAGAAGACCCAATCAGAACAAGATCCACATTTAGAAATTCTGAAGAATCTCTCATGGGATTAGTGTCTCTGATTGAGCCAACTTCCATTGATGATGCTCTTCTGGATAATGATTGGATACTTGCAATGTAAGAGGAATTAAACTAATTCACCAGAAATGATGTGTGGGATCTGGTTCCCAAACCAAAAGGGTTCAACATCATTGGAACAAAATAGATATTCAGAAACAACCTGAATGAACAAGGAGAAGTCATCAGAAAGAAAGCATGGCTGGTTGCACAAGGTCATAATCAACAAGAGGGGATAGACTATACAGAAACCTTTGCTCCAGTCACCAGGTTAGAATCTATCAGACTTTTAATTTTTTTTGCTGTAAACAATGGCATCACTCTCTATCAGATGGATGTCAAAAGTGCATTCTTAAATGGATACATTGATAAAGAAGTTTATGTGCCCCAACCCCCTGGTTTTGAAAATTTAAAACATCCGGAGTATGTTTTTTAACTAAAGAAATCACTATATGGTCTGAAACAAGATCCCAAAGCTTGGTATGAAAGACTAAGTAGTTTTCTGCTAGAAAATGATTTCACCAGAGGGAAAGTGGACACAACCTTATTCTATAAGCCATTTAAAAATGACATTCTAGTTTTTCAAATTTATGTAGATGATATTATATTTGGATCTACTAAAGCCTCTCCGGGAAGAGAATTTGCTAAGTCTATGCAGGCAGAGTTTAAAATGAGATTGATGGGAGAACTCAAATTCTTTCTGGGCATTCATATCAATCAAACTCCAGAAGGAACATACATACACCAAAGCAAATACGTCAAAGAACTTCTAAAGAAATTCGACTTATCAGAATGTAGGTCAGCCAAAACTCCACTGCATCCTACATGCATTATGGAAAAGGAAGAGGTAAGTAAAAAGGTAGAACAGAAGATCTACAAAGGTATGATTGGTTCTCTCTTATATCTTACAGCTTCAAGACCCGATATTCTATATAGTGTGTGTCTATATGCCAGATTCCAATCAGATCCTAGAGAATCTCACTTAACAGCTGTTAAGCGAATTTTCAAGTATCTGAAAGGTACTACTAATCTTGGTCTATTTTATAGAAAAACTAATGAATACAAATTAGTAGGGTACTGTGATGTTGACTTCGCTGGAGATAGAGTAGAAAGAAAAAACACTTATGGAAGCTGTCGGTTTCTGGGAGAAAATATGATCTCATGGTCCAGCAAGAGGAAATCCACAATTGCATTATCAACTGCTGAAGCTGAATATATAGCAGCAGCTGGATGCAGCATACATATGCTCTGGATGAAAAGTCAGCTTGAAGACTTTAATATATTTGAGAGTAACATTCCTATACTCCGTGATAACACTTCTGCAATTTGTTTATCTAGAAATCCAATTTTACATTCTAGGGCTAAGCATATGGAAATAAAACATCACTTTATTAGGGACTATATTCATATAGGAATTCTCTCTTTAAAATTTATTGACACAGACCATCAATGGGGTAATGTCTTCACTAAACCACTTTCTGAAGATAGGTTTAATTTCATTCTGAAACATCTCAACATGAAATTATGTCCAGAATAAGAGTTTTATTTATATATTCTTTAACCCTCAGAATTTTATGTTTTTTTGGTGAACATCTGATCAATAAGTCTTCAGAAGTTAGAAGGACAGTTGCATCATGATCTATCTAAGAAGATCTGAATAGTTCCCAAATGTTTCATTTCAAAGATAGAAGCATGCAGTTCACATCATCAACATCTGTCATCCTCTCACAAGTGTTCTTCTAAGGATGAATAGGCATTCAAATTCAGAAGGAACTAAAGCTTTGATTGGATACATTGAGACTCGTGTTATATCGGTAATTATTCTATATCTCCACGCCATCTCCCTATTTTCAGGAATCATTAATGCTATGTAGTCATTATTTTTTCTCTTTTCTTGCTAATTAAGTTTCCAATTTGCTTATAAATACACCCTTCACTTTCACTTTTTCACTATCACTTCTTCTCGCTACTATTTTCTCTCTACTTTTTGTGTGCAAAACTTTCTTTCAAAAACCTTCAACAAAGTTATGTGAACAATAGCTTCATCTTCAAGCGCTCAAAGCTCTCAGGGTGTTCCTGGCTCATCTTCTTCAACAATAGAAAGATATGAAGAACCATTAAGAACTCCACTGACCCCCATTGATTCACTAGAAGTTCTCTACAAACTCATTATAGATTTTGAAAGCATGAAGGAAAACGGCTATGATCTTACTCCTGATGTGGAATTTCAAGGGTGGACCAAATATTTTGATCGTCTACTGGGTCCATTTTTTTCCAAGATTGGTCAAAGAAGTCTGGATTCACACCACTACATAAAACAATGAAGTTACTTCGTTTGTGACGGGGAAGAAGATTGTAATTTCTGAAGATCTTATTGCAAGGTTGATAGGTCATGACGGCGGAGGCATTCGTTGCAGCGACATGGCAGAAAAATGCTCTGACCTAACAACAATCTCAAGAGAGATTTTTACTTCTGGCCAGCCATCAAATAAAATTAAAGATCTGAAGGACTACTTCAGAGTTTGGTAAAAAATTATCTTGGGATGCATCAATCATAGAAAGCCCACAAGCTCTCCTGATTATATCAAAATTGACCAACAATTTCTGTTGTACTTCATTGCAACCAAGACAAACATAAATCTTCCTCATCTGTTGTTCAATCATTTGAAGACAAGTGTGAAAGAAACTAGATAAGAAGAAAGGACTAAGAGGGACTAGATACCTCTGGGTAGGCCGATATCAGATATTCTGACTGAAAACAAATTGGTAGAATATCTGACTGAAGCTCAGCAAGTTAGCACTCTGGAAGCATGTGCTAGAAAAACTCTCAATGCGAAGAATCTGAAGAAGATGAAAATCATTGACACCATTAAGAAGGATCCAAATGTTGCAACCAAAGAAGTCATCACAACAAGAAGAGTTCCTCTGAAGGATTTCCCTATGTTCTCTAAAATAGATGCTTCTCCAGAAATCATTGTCAAATATCTGGAAGCATGCAAAATGGATGGGACTAATCCAGAATTAATCATTTGTGATCTGCGTCAACAGGCTCCAGAAGTTGTTCTTAGAAGACGGCAAAAGATGCTAAGAAGAAAGGTAATTCTTCTTTTATTTCTATTGTAGAATCAGTAATTTTATCAACATATGAAACCCCCTCCTCTCCAAAACCAATAGAAGACCCTTCACCATAAACCTTTGATGATTTTGATATAGAGTTTGACCCTTCACTCACACTAGAAAACATTCTAGAAGAACCATATTCTACTACCTCACATCTTGACCAAAATCAGCCAGAACTAACTCAATTTCTTTCTGATATTGATCAATTTGATCTAGTGTTCCAAGACTCCCAACCAGAAAATCCAAACTCTCAAACTCCCAACTATGAAAATCCAAACTTTCACGCTCTCCAACCAGAAAATCCAAATATTGACTCTGATACCACTTCACCCATTCCTGGAATAACAGAACCTCTCATGGTTTGACAACCTCTCTCAACCATGACATTCCAGAAATTCCATCTCCTTACCATTCCACTCCACCAAACACACCTCCTTCACCCATTATCATTTCTGATTCTCCCTCTCCCTCTCCTATCAATCCCCCAGAAGATCACCTTCGCACAATAATAGACTTAGAAGCGCTGGATAATCTTTCCTCTAGCTCTCATAAAATTGCCATCCCAAAACCAACACCAAAACTTACCAAGGTAGATTTTGGTAGAAATTTACTGATTTTTGAAACAGAGATAATTGAATGGGTTAACTCTTTGAAGCTATCCTGCTTAAAAAATCTGAATCCTGCTGCTTCTGATTCACACTGGAATCAGTTTAGGAAATGGTTCAACTCTGAGTCCCAGAAACTCAAGGACTTAAGTTATGAAATAGCACAACAGAACTTCTGTGACCAGCTGCAAGTTTTCAAGGATCAAGTTCTGCATCACTAGGAACATGAATCTCTTATACTATTGGATAATGCCCCCTGGGAAGATCACCAGCCTACAGAAGTTGATGAACCATGCTTTGATACTCTTCCTCTGGTTATTGTTCAAGACAAAGGCAAAGAGACTGAAGAAGCTACTGAGTCAGAATCTGCAACAACTTGTTTTGAGAAGGTTGCACCTTTTATAGATATACCTTCTTCATCTCTGGTCATGCAAACTCTGGAGGAGTGAAGAAATAAAATGTAGTGATCAAGGAAAGATTAGACAAGCAAGATGAAACATGCAAGGAAATCAAAGGAATGCTGGGAAAACAAGAAGAATCGAACACTCAGATTAAGAGCTTGTTAGAAGCCTTGTTCACACGACTTCCTCCACCTCAATCTTAGTTTTTTTTTAAAATTGTTTTCTTTACTGTGTTCAATTTCTTATGTTGTTTGCTTCTGAATGTGTTTTTACAATCCTTTATTAATACAACTATACTTTTATTGCTTCAACATGTTTATATTTCTTTTTGATTCTTGACAAAAAGGGGGAGAACATAAGATATTTCTAATAACAGTATCAAGACACAATTTCAAATATTTTGTATATCATAACTTCTCATTTCTTGCTCTAAAAGTAAAACAGGAACAAAACTCTGGTAAAGACAAAAGTAGATGCATCAAAAGCTCCATCAAAAGCTCTGATCAGAATAAACTTTAGGGAAGTATTTTTCCCTATCTGAGTATTCAAATCAGGGGGAGATCTTAAAATGCTTTATGTTCTGTCTATTTTGATTGAAATATCCTAGTTTTTGTCATCATCAAAAAGGGGGAGATTGTTAGAACATAATTTGATTCTACAACCCTTGTAAGAGTTTTGATGATAAAAAAAGCAAAGAAAATTTATGCTCCCTAAAATTATATTATGTTTTGTAGAGAAGTTCTGATGGAAGAAGATCAGAAGATAAGTTACAAAGTTGTTTCTGCTGTGATTGTAATCATCTCTCAAAAAGTTATGATGGAAGAAGATCAGAAGATACGCTAAAACGTTGTTTCAACTCTAATGATAAAACTCTTTGAAAGAAGTTATAACACTGCAAACAAGATTTCATGGCTCTGATCTACAAAGTTCTGAAGCAAGCAGCAACTGATACTTCATTATTCTGAAGCGTTACAAATCAAATATTTCCATTTTAAGAGTAACGGCTAGAAGGGAACAAGGATCTTTATTTTTGGAAATCATCTTAATTGTCATTGATCAAGTTTCCAAATGGTCATCCATGCTTCTCCTATTTAAATAAGTCTTGAGGATGAATTGTTCACGATTTACACACGCACAACAAAGCCGCTATCATCTTTCATCCTAAATCTTTCAACATTCAAATTTTGTGTAAAGCATCACTGTCTTGTGATATTGTTTAATTAGAAACACTACTGTACACTTTTTATTCATACATTATTTAGAGAATTTCCTTGAGAAAAATCGGTTTATGGTTATACTCAAGAAGACTTTGGCAGTTGTCAAAGTAGTTTTGTAATCAAGATTGATTAGTGGATTAAGACCTCGTTGGAGAGAGGTGAAATAACCTTGGCGGGTGGACTGGAGTAGTTTGAGTTCAAACGAACCAGGATAAAAATCAACATGTTCTTTTCATTAAGTTTTAAGATCCCAATTCAACCCCCTTCTTGTGTTTTTCCATTCTTCAACTCCTTTGGGTACCAAACCCCAAAGCTCTTTCGCGCATGATCAATTGTACCTATTAAACACATGCACTTTCAATTTGATTTGTCGTTCTCTTGCTACGCCTCAGTACCATACTTTGAAGGTTTTTCACTAGGCTGTAATCAGATTTTAAAAGTCTTGAACAAAACCCCCAAATATACCAAAGATCTTGGAGGATAACCCCTAGGTTTTTCCGGATGAAACCCCCCACAATTCTCAACCCAATATTCTTGGTTACACAAAAACCTAATTGGATGTTATCAAACCTCGCCTAGATGGCACCCCAAAAAAAGATGATTATGTGTGATTTATCAGTGTGTAGGCATAGGTTGGAGGTTGAAGGTGAAGAGCAATGGTGGTAATTGTTTATAGTTTCATCAAATTGGAATGATGCATGAATGATGTATTTATAGTTGTGGATAGTCCTCCTGTGTGATGCATATGTAGGCATGTGTCAAATAGAAGCTACAGACTTTATTATTGAGTTATACGCGTCGGCCTGAAACTCGTATGTGCCGACACATGCAAGCAATTTTTATGCAGAAAATTGATTTACAAGGGTTTTGTCAATTTAAAAGTGATTTTTAATGATTCCAAAGACCTCTAATACAAGGGAGTGCAACATGGCATAGAGATACCGTCCAATATACATAAATGCTAAGTTTTCCTAGTTTTAACATTATGAAAAACATCTAATGGTGAAGTTGCACTCACAAAGAAGTAGATGCTAACAATTTAAACCCTACTTTAGATGAAAATTCTTGCATCTTTTGACCTGTGAATACTGATCCTTGATCAGTTGTAATAGTCTTAGAAATTGCAAACCTGTAGATATTATGTTTCTGAATAAAATAGACCACTGCCTCTTGGTCAACATTTACCAAAGGTATTGCCTATATCCACTGGTGAAATAATCTATTCCCACCAATATATATTTTTGTTGTTTGGACGAAGCAGGTCGAATCTCACCTATAATTTCTAAGGCACATCATTGAAAAGGCCATGGTTTAACAATTACATGTAATTCACTAGCTGGAACATGTTGAATGCCTAAATGCTTTTGACGTTCCTTACATCCTTTGGTGAAGTCAATACAATCTTTCAACATTGTAGGCCATTACACTCCTTGTCAAAATAATAACTATTTCATTTTATGGCTTGCCTGGTGGGTGCCACGTGAACCGCTATGAACCTTCGATATTGCCAAGTATTGTGAGTGAAATCTCTATCTCACTTTGAAAGGGTTATGAATGATGTCAAAAATACTAGTGTGTGAGTGTCTATCTAAGAATTGCATGGCCTCTTAGATAGCTTGATGTATTAGTCAACTTGAGAATGGTTGGGAAGTCATCACAATGTGTGTTGAATAATTTGAGTCATTAATACTAAGTTTTTTGAGTCATTTTTGTTGCATGTGTCGACACATCCGAGTTTCAGATCAACACATGTAACTTAGTTTTAAAGCCTGTGAGCTTCTGTAAGGCACATGTCGACACATGTATCATACAGGTCGACACACACTGAAAGAATTCTGAAATTATAGAAATTCTTATTTTATGTGTCGACACACTCACATTTCAGGTTGACACATTCACTCACATTTTAAAGCCTGTAGCTTCTGACTTGTTCAGGTCGACACATAGAGTATCTTAGGTCGACACATACATCCTTTTTATAACGTATGTGTTGACACATACAAATTTGAGGTTGAAACATACAATCTGATTTTGCCAAATGTTCAACTTCTTTTTTCCAAATTTGTCCTCCTTACCCTAGATGTTCAAAACTATAAATACTCATTCATGCATCATTTCAAACTTGATGATACTATAAAATTATCCTACTTTTCTCTTCATCTTCAACCTTCCAATCTATGCATACACACCAACATTACATTGTGATGATATTCCGTCGGGGTGCCATCTAGATGAAGAATTTAATATTTCTAATTAGTTTGGGTCGAGTTCTTGTAGGGGTCTTCATCCGAAAAAACCATCAGGTTTGTCCTCCAACATCAGTTTTTGAATTGGGGGTTTTCGTGCAAGATCGTGCGATAAGGAATCGTCCATGTGAAAAATCCCTTGGAGTTTTTGAATTCTTTTGAAGGAACCTTAGAGTGGTTGAAATCTTTTTAAGGAAGTAGAAAGAATTGGATGATAGAATCAGTGATCTTGTGTTGATAGTTTGCAATCGAATTTACTCGAGTGAAAATTCTCTTAGAGTGTTTGAAATCTTTGCAAGGAACCTTGGGGTGTTTGAAATCCTTTTAAGGAAGTAGCTTAAGCGGCGAATAGGTATCATCTATCAGTTGATTTGATATTTCTTAAGATCAAAGGTTTGAAGAAGGAGCATCAACACCAAATTGGAGAATTTTGTATTGTTGTTTCTAACTCTTCCATTGTATTAAACATTTTTCATATAAGAATTATCCTAGTTTCATTAGAATTAGGCGCAAACATACCCACACACGAGAACGACAGTGGGGAACTGTATAGACAAATTCCTTGTGTGTTTTTACATTTTCGCTTTTACTTGCTTTAAATTTTATCAATCTTTTTATCAAATAGCATTGTGATAGTCATTGAATTGTAAGAATTTTTCACTCAAAATTTGTTTTTGAAATGGGTGTGGATATAGATTATAATCAATTTTGATTATAAGTGGTTTTGTATATCAACACTACTCAAAGAGAAATTCTGAAAATTCATTTGCACGCCAAGTGTTTGATAAAACGATCAAGTTAGTTTATTGATTATTTAGCCTTAGAAATAACATTGAAAAGTGATTGTGTTCAAATAATAAATAAGTAGATTGTTGATTTGAGTTTATATTAATCAATTACTCAATTTTATCTCATAGATTTATCTTTCATAATTTGCATGTCCGAGTTTCCAGTAAGTTGTTTTTTAGATGACTTATCCAGTTAATTGCTTCTGCATCAAAAAGTTTTGAAAACAAATTAAATTCTAGATTTGTGTCTAGAAATATTTTTTACGCCTATATTCACCCTCTATAGATACGCGCCTTCGTCTAACAAAAGGCATCAAGATCCGGTTCTTTTTGGCTTAAGAACCCTCTTTAGAAAATGGCTTACGAACCTAAGAGGGATCATAAGAAAGCTCTAATTTTCACGGGAGAAAATTATACTTATTGGAAAACTTGTGTGCAAATTCATATCAAATCATATGACAAAGGTGTTTGGGAAGCCATTAAAAATGGTCCAACAATGATGACATATGATGTTGGTGGTATTACTATGCCTATGCGGGAAAATCTATGGGATGAGAGTGATAATAAAAAGTGGTCTTACGATTGGAAAGCTAAGAACATCATCATATCCACACTTGGTGTTGATGAGTTCTATCACATTTCCCATTTTCAAACTGCTAAGGCTATGTGGGAGACTCTACAAGTTGCCCATGAGGGAACTAATGAGGTCAAACAAGCTAGGATTAATACACTCACTCAAGAGTATGATCTCTTTCGCATGAAAAATGATGAAACCATTGCAGATATGCAAAAGAGATTCTCTCATCTTATTAATCGTTTGAATTTACTAGGTAATCTTATTTCCAATTCTATTGATACTAATAAAGTTTTAAGATGTCTTACTAGGTGTTGGCAACCTAAGCTCACCGCGATCAAGGAAGCTAACAATCTTGAAACACTTGATCTCACTGCACTTTTTGGTAAGCTTGAAGAACACAAGCAACAACTCAATTGCTTGGATAAATAAGAAAAGAAGCTTGAGAAGAAAAAGAAGAATAATGAAAGTTACAAGGAGGAAGTTACGAAGTTCAAAGATCTTAAGGCTTCTAGCTCTAAATCCTTAAAAGAAGAGTACTACAATTATAAAAGAGATGGTAATAATTCACATGTTTCAGAAGAAGAAGAAATGAGCTTATTTGTAAAAAGATATCACAATATATGGAAAAGAAAAGGGAGAAAAGTCTCAACAAGGGAAATATCGAGACAAAATAAAAGGGTTCAACATCAAAGGAAGAAACAAACAAAAATAAAGATTCAAGCCTTGATAAGAAGAAAAATAAAGATAAAATAAACAATCATGGTAAATCTAGAAAAGTCTATGCAGCTTGGAGAAGTGATGATGAATCCTCAAGTGGTGAAGAATCTAGTGACAACTCTAATGTCTCTAATGTGTGTCTCTCAACTCATTCAAATGATAGAGAAAATAGAAGACTCAAACCATCCAAGTATGATGATATATGCCTCTCAGGTTATTGTCATGAAGATTACAAGGAAAGAACAACAACTTCTGCAATAAACTATGTTCATCATCATTGTAATCAAAAGGGTAAGAATCATGAGGTAAAGTTTTATCAAAATAACACATCAAATGAAAAATTTCATGTTGATCTACTTGAAGCCTTTGAAAAACTACATAAGGGAGCTATTGAAGCTTTTAAAATGTTAGCTTCAAATAGAAAGATTTTCTCGCATTTGGAAACAAAGATTTTAGAAAATGAAAATAACATTGAAGCTCTAAAGAACTCCCTTGTAGGTATTCCAATGGTTAGGAATAGTATGGATGGAAATCCCTTTAATTTTGGTTGTGGTGCTTGTCATATTTGGCAAAAAGAAGTGAAAACTTTTAGGACTAAAATGACAAAAGCTCTACAACCAAAATTAAATCTTACTGTAGACTCAACTAAGTTTGATAAATCCTTGAATCTTCCTTATGCTAAATATAGTTTTGTTAAAAAGAAAATTAAAAAGAAAGTGAACATCTTTCAAAATATAACTTTTCATCAAAGTAACCCTACACAGGTTCCTTCTCCATTTCAGATGCAGTCTTATACGGACTCATTATCAGTAAACCCTACATAGGTTTCCTTCCTCCAAAGATGCAGTTTTACACGAGCTCATCATCAGTCAACCCTGCACGGGTGTCCTTCTTTCCAAGATGCAGCTTTACACGAGCTCATCATCAGGAAACCCTACACAGGTTCCCTCTTTCAACTTACAAAAATTACATTTCAACAGACCACCTCCAGATGGCATCTATAAGCCCATCCACCTATCAACAATCTCCAAATAGCATCTATAAGCCCATTCCCGACAAGGTTCTGTCACATCTCCAGATGGCATCTATAAGCCCATCCTCCTATCCACAATCTCTCCAAATGGCATCTGTAAGTCCATTCCCGACATCACATTGCTGATACCTCACTATGTGAGTGCAAATTTCTAGGCACTCTGGTGTTCAATCATCTTCCACCTTCGGATCACGAAAGGCACACAAGCCAATCTACATCCTCAGGTCTAAGAAGATTGAACAGGGGCAACTGTTGTACCCCAAAATTTTTCCTCCCATATTCTTCAAAGTTTTGACAAGCATCATCTCAATTTGCTCAAGTCTACTCAAGGGTTGCACAGTTCAAACACCCTCCTAAGCCAGTTAAATTAGGGTTTTGGTTCTTGCAAAGAAGTTGAGGTTTTCAAGGGCTCAATCAAGTCCCATATGCTCATATACACTGTCAAGCACCTACATGTCAAGTTTCAAGGCTCACAAGGTCAAGTTGCACAGTCAAAACCCCTAATTGCTTTACAATCAACTATAGGGGTAAAATGGTCATTTGGCAGTCAAAAGTCAAAATTTTTGGTCAACATCTTATTTTGAAGCCACAATCATCATTGGATCAAATATTGATCATGATTCCACAAGAATGGCTCAAAAATCATCAAGATGCAAAAGTTTCCATTTTTGGACAGTTGAAAAAGTCAACTGTAACTTGACCAAGGCATAACTTTTTCATGGTTCATCAGAAAAATCCCATCCAATTCTCATTTTGAAGGGGAGTACATTTCCTACAATTCATCTTCACATTCCAAGTCCAAGAAATGCTCTCACAAAAAGTTATCAATTTCAACATTATAGGTCATTTTCAAAAGTCAACAAAAAGGCACTTTAAGTCAAAGACCATAACTTGAGATTGGTAAATCAAAATGACATGGGACCAAAGGCATTGGTTAAAGGACTTCAAGACCTTTCCAAAATGTCCAAGAACATGTTCATATGATCAAAATTGAGCAAGATATGCATTGGAGAAGTTGGGAAATTTTTGTGAAATGGCGAAAGTCAACTAGCCTTGAAACTTCAATTTTTGACAAAAGGGCCCACTTTTTTCCACTTGATTCATCCTTGTCATGCCACCCACGTGTCCCATGATTTATTTCAAGATTAAACATTAATTTTTCTATTTTTATTTAATTTTATTTGATTTAATTCATTTTAAATCCATAAAATTCAAATAAAAATCAAAAAAATTAAGCAAAGGATATCTTGTGGTTTGAATGACCTTTATGCATCATAATACACATGCCAAATTCGTGTAAGGTCCATTTTAAGCATAAAATTCAAATTTTGAACAAAAATGGCAAGTTTCTTTAATGGTGGTTATGGAAATCTCAAAACATAATTGCAATGGTTAAAGGCTCCTAAATGTGACTTATTCTCACTCATTACTATATATACAAGCCTTGCAAGCCTCATTCACAACCTAGAGTGTGCACAAACGGCCAGAGCAAAATCCAAAAAGTATCAAAAAAAGTGTGAGATCAAAAGGAGTGTTGCAAGTATTTTAAGTCCAAAAGGAGAACGTGACTCTCTTCTTTGCCATACTCTGAAGCTAAAGCAACCCTTGCCACGTCCTAAGGTCCATCATACCGCGCTGTAAGTTTTCCCAGGTCCCCTCAAAATCCCATATTATTTTTTCTTACGTACTTGTGTGCAGGCTTCAAAGAAGGCTTATCATGCGCCTCACAAATCCAAAGCGCCAGGTGGCTACAGGCATGCATCCAAAGGCCAGGAAATGATGAGCACCATGCTCATGAGTCAACGTGCTCCAGGCAATTCCAAAAGTCAGCAAGGGCTTGATCACTATTGGGCCCAGATTGCTTCACTTAACTCCTTTTTTTTTGTTCATCCCTTTTTCTTTTTGTTTTATATTTCAATTTTGTTTGTTTACTAATTAATTTTTTCTAATTATCACTAAACTAACATAATTAACTTTTCCCATAAAAATCAAAAAAGAACTAATATTATTATTATTATTATTAATTTCATGTTATTTTTGTAAATAAATACTAATAAATTGAATTAGTTTTAATTAGGCAACTTTAACCTTTTTTCTTAATAACTAAAATAAATTTAGAATTAGATTTTTATTAACTTTTAATTTTAATTCCTTTTATTTTATTTCATTAAAAACATAAAAAATACATAAACATTTTTCTTTTAATAAATTAAATAATCAATTTTAATTCCATTTCATTAAAAAAAAGACAAAATTCAATTTCTTTCTCAAAAGGGTCAACACCCTAAGACGTTCCCGATTAAATTTTTATTCGCGCGCATTTATTTTATTTTGATTATTTATGTAACTGTCTTCAGATATGTAATAGTTAATTAGGAATTTTACCGCTTTATTTAATTTCTCGCACTTATTTACCAAAACGGGTCTTTGTTTTTTGGCGATGTATAGACCCGCGCCTTGTAATAGCTAGATTTACATTTCCGCAATTTACTTTCCGCACTCCTAACTGTTAAAAAATGCATGAAAGAATGTATGTAAATAAAACCAATCCGTAGCTCACAAATAACATGCAAAGACAAATTAACTGAAAAACAACACACAAGCACATGTCACATCTAGGGTACGCCTCACTGGTTGCCTCGAACGTGGTCATCAAGTATAGGGTGTCTTAGAGGTCGCCCTTCTGTCCAAAAGATCCAGTTGCCTCAAAACGGTTACCTCGGATAAAAAAGGATCTAGGACATTAGGGTTACTTCTAAGATGTCCTACCATTGCTTCGGTGACCACACATGTCCCTTAATCGAATTGACCCGAACACCTCCAACGATGGTGCTACCTACCTCTCAATGGTGGGATAGCACTATCTAAAGGACTCTTACACAGCCTAATTCCTTAGGGTAGGTAGACTTCTCTTAAGTACTTGCTCTCTTCAAAACAAACAAAACAACTTTTCGCACTCACACTTTCTAAAAGTTTTCAAACAAATTTTTCATACACTCTTGAGGACAGATACAAGAGTTACTTAGAAATTTTTCAAACGAAACTTTTTCAAAACCCACTCACACTTGAAAAGCAAACAATTTTGAAAACATAAGAGCAAGTACCTAAGAGCCCATGGATAACCATGGATAGAAAGGGTGCTAACACCTTCCCTTTCTATAAATCTACCTCCCGAACCGAGAAACATTCTCAAATAAGGAATTTTGCTGTGCTTTTGTCCTTTCCATGTTGGAGAACATAAAAGACGGTGGCGACTCTTGCTTACCGCGACATTTCGTCGAAACCAGCTAAAAAACAGTCAGTTCTATTTCCACTGATCACAGAACTGGCGACTCTGCTGGGGATAACTAATAAGTGGGGTGTACCTTAGGAATAGTTCATCATCATGTTTTCAATTGCTTGCTTTGCTTGATTTAATATTGTGGGCCTGTTTTGGGAGTTTCATAGATCCTAACCCGGATCTGGAGGATACCTTCTTAGAAAGTAGCAACAAACTGTGAGGGAACTGTGCGGGGTATACCGACACGGTTGAAGCAGTTTGCTACGTTGATGTGGCACTTTGGTGAGTACCGGTAAACCTTGAGTCAAGTCAAGGAGAGTACGGGGCCGCCGCGTGGTGTCGTGAAGCATCAACTGACCTTAGGAACCTTAATTGAACCATCCTGGCCTCTTTAGGGGTAGTGAGATGACCGACTTTGGTGCAGTCCGAAGTTGGTTGATACTCGATACTACACTCATTGAGGGTTGTTTTCTTGGAATATTTTGATCGCCAGTTCAGTGGCTAAATCAAAACAATGAACATAGAAAACAACCCAATGATATTGAGCTCCTTAGAACCCGGTTACTTTTGATAGGACAGGTTTTTGAGCCCACCAACTTCAAGAGGGTAGTACCCCAAACTTCATGCTGGCCTAAACTCTAAGGGCTCTCTGTGTGACTTGTGTGCCTTCAAACTTGACTACTTGCATGCTTGTTATCTAACACATGAGTTTCTTGCAGGGTTTGTTTATAGTCCTTAACCTGGACTCATAACAGGGTTTACTTACATCACTCCACGCATAGCATAACATCATACCATTGCATACATCCTACATAAGGACTAATCCATTTCAAGGATCTCAAGGGTTTGTGATGCAGGTCATGATGTCTAGCAAGGGGCAAAGGGGATTTATTTTCCTCTAGCCAAGGTTGATAACTTGAGTCAGGGGCTATGACCCACTCGATATGGTGAGCCTTGACTCTTGAAGAAGAACTCTCATCAACATGAAGTTTCTTCCATCAAGCTACAAAATTCAGATTCTAACAATTTTTCTTGTTTACCCCGTGAGATCCTTGAAAACATTGCATACATACACATCATTGCATAACAGGTACCCTTGTTACAGGTCACTCACCATCTCCGCTGTTTATTTCAGCAATGGCTTCCCAACAAGACAACCAAGATCTTCACGCTCAAGAGACTCGGTTCGGGGAAATCCTCCTAAATCTATCCAAGGGGCAGGAAGAGCTGAGAACACTCCTCATGGGGACTTTGGTCAGGAACAATCCAGAAGACGATAAAGACGAACGGCTGAAACGTCTGCAAGCTGAGGTAGATACAATGAGAACCCATATGCTGGGGCAGATGGCTCTCATCCAAGACTTAGCTCAAAGACAAGAAGAGCTCAGGGTTCTCGTCAACCAACTGCTTCGGGATAACCAACTGGGGCAAACATCTAAGGTTGAAGAGCCAGCCATCATTCAACCCCCTGTGGGGCAAGAAGACAAGGGAAAAGCTCCTCAGTTTGCTTCAGGGTCACAAGCCCAGCATCAACCTCACCAGCGTCAACAGGGTAATCGGCATAAGCGAAATACGTCTGGAAGACATTTCTCGAAGACTGGTATACCATCATCACTGATACTGAGACGCTTGTTAGAGGTCAAGTTGATTGCTTTAAAAGATCCTCCTAAGAATCTCAACATAACCTCCCTAAAGTACAATCCCGATGAAAGGTGTGCCTACCATTCTGACAGTCCTGGACATGACACTGACGACTGTTGGAGCTTGAGGAACAAGATCCAGGACTTGATCGACGGAAGGGTGCTGGAGTTCATGCCGGGAGGCAAAATGAAAATCTTCTGCTGAGAATCTTCCATCTGAGATGACTAGTGCAAACTAAGAAGCTTTTGTTCATTCGAATGTTCAAGTTGTATTTTTCTTTGATTGTTCAAACATTTGTTCATGTCAAACTCTTTTACTTTATCAATGCATCGCATATGTCTATTTTGAATCAATATATTCGCATTCGCTATATTCAAACTGCTTTCATTTTTTGATGTCAACTCTCAATTAATAATTCTAAGCCTCTTGGGGGAGGATGACGAAAACAATACCATAATCTACAATATGCTTTTGAACAGACCCCGTTGATGAGATACAGGCATTGTTTCAATTCCTAAACACTGGAGTTATAAGGATGATAATCCCTCGTCAACCCCTTTGAGCCAAAGAAGTAGGAGTTTTCATTTCGAAAATTAAAACCCTTAATCATAACCTGGGGCAGGGTAGTTCTCTCAGTTGATCCAAGTGCACAACGAATGGCACCAAAGGAGTCCTTCCAAAGCAAAAGACAGTGATGGTTCCGAATAATCGTCAAGACAGGAAGTCATTACCAAAAAAAAGAAAAACTAAAGCCCAATAAGTCAAAACCTACGAAAGAGACTTACAAAACGGGGGCATCCCGCTGACTGTAATTCCAAAAAGAAATAGTTCAGGCAAAAAAATAGGGATGAAAAAATCAAAAAAAGAAAGAGGTCCTACAAACCCTCAACAAAAAAAAAAGACTGCCTATTCAAAATAAATTGTCAATATTCGAACCATCACCAGAATATCAGGACTAACGCACGATCAGCTGAGTTTAGGTTTGAAGAACATCACGAAGAACGGGTGGGTACAAATAAATTTGAGCCTTTATCCTTTGTTTCTTAAACCGTGAACCAGGCCACGATATAACCCTCAAAAAGTCCTAGCTGAAGCATGGGTTAGTTCGAAAGCATACTGTTACGAAAGGTATCCTGACTCCTTAAGGCTCGCTGTAAGATAACGAGTTGACATCACGGTTTACAAAAAAAATTCACTTGTTTTTATGAAAAAATGCATTTTCAAAAACTTCAAGACAGACATAAGCTTTGAATTTTTAAAATAACATTTGTTTGCATATGACTATTTGTTTGAACAACATGGAAGTTCGCACGAAGAATGTCTAATGAACAAAAGCACCTCCCATCAAGGGGCAGGGCATAATCATTGTCCATCATCTGGGGCAGTTAAGTCAAGGTTCAGAGAACCTCTCAAAAGGCCAACCAGCTTGGGGCAAATCTCCGCATGAGTCACTTGGGGCATTGGGCAGGAAGTCGAGCAACAAATCTTGCCTGATCAAACATCTTCTGGTGGCATGGCAAAACACTTATGACAGGGGCAACTCCCTACATTCTGAGAGCGTGGACATAGTCAAAAATACTATGCACAATCAAAGACCCGCTAGGTTGACATACCTAGGCAAAAATAAGGGCTTCCCGGCGAACCAAAAGGGTTCGGGCAAAAATAAGGAATGAAATGAAAAATCTGTACACCCGGCAAGTCGAAAACCTGAAAAGGCGGCTTGGGCAAAAAAGGGTATCCCGGTGGATTGAAAACCCGAAAGGGCGGTCCAGGAAAAAGTTAGGGATCAAAAGCGTACGACTATGTCCCGTCATCTCGTCACTTGCCTACCAGAAGAAGATTTGTCAATCGGCAGTTATCAAGCACCTCTACAAGGTATCTTCTTCTCCCACATCAGAAACAGGGGCAATAATGAGTTGTCCAAGCGATCTAGTTGCTCTGTCAACCAAGGTACCAAGGTAGGTTCGGATGAAGAACATAACCAAGAGGCCTCCACTCCCCGGGAGTAAAACAGGTTTCAGCAATGCTCTCCCCAAGCAGAGTTGGTCTCTCATCAACCCCGAAGAGGCACAGTATCCCTAGCAAGTCAGCAACGCTCTCCCCAAGCAGAGTTAGGCTACTGTCAGCCCTAAGGAAGTTGGGTACCCCCGGAAAATCTCAATATTCCCCATCGGAGTATACAGATGTTCCTAAGCAAGCATCCCCGGTAGTCTTAATATAAGATTGTTCCCCGGCGGAATACCAGACACCCCAGTGGAGCCATTCCCCAGTACAGTTCAAAAGTTTCCCCAGGAAAGTTGAATCAATCTCCCCAGTAGATTCTGGAAGCTTATCACCTGCAGAGTACGAACGCTTCTCCCCGGCTTCATTCAAAAGTTATTCTCCACCAGAGCTTATAACTGGGTTATCTTCAGCTAATTACCACGGAAAGATCGTCCTCGGTGAAGTTCTTCCTATCCCCAGCGGAATTCATCAAATTCCCCAACAAAATTTATCAACGGGAATCCCCAGCGGAGTTATCATCAAAACCTCAGCGAAGTATCTCTTCCCACAGAGTAATTCCCCGCAGAGTAATATCTTCATCAAGTTTATTCCCCAACGGAGTCATCCTCTCCTACCGGTTTATTCTTGCAACCATCATCCCCAGCGGAAATGAAGAACTCTACTCTTTAACCTCAACCCAGGATTCAACTTCCCGGCGTTCGTCAAGGATTTATTTTCCTAGACGAAGATACATTCATAGACATTCATCACATTATCATACACCATGACGCGTGCATATACGCATCATAACACACAAATCTCATTTATTCTTGAGAACATCTTAATATCATGCAGTTCATGCATCATGACACTGCATACAGCTAACGTTTTGCCTTTTCAGGAAAAGGTCAATCAAAAGATGATTACCATCTACCTCTACAGTTCCAGATCAACATTGGTAACAAGCCAGGAAAATTCTGTGGACGACTGATCATGGGTTAATATCTGAAACCAGACAGGACAATCATCCACTTGATCATCATGAAGCAACCCCACACTGGTTCCTTCTCAACTTCAGATGTAGTTTTACACGAACTCATCATCAGGCAACCCCACACCGGTTCCTTCTCAATTTTCAGACGAAGTCTTACACGGACCCATCACAAAGTAACCCTACACCGGTTCCTTTTCTTTCAGAGGAAGACTTACACGGACTTATCATCAAAGTAACCCTACACCGGTTCCTTTTCTTCCAGAAGAAGTCTTACACGGACTTATCATCAAAGTAACCCTACACCGGTTCCTTTTCTTTCAGAAGAAGTCTTACACGGACTTATCATCAAAGTAACCCTACACCGGTTCCTTTTCTTCCAGAAGAAGTCTTACACGGACTTATCATCAAAGTAACCCTACACCGGTTCCTTTTCTTTCAGAAAAAGTCTTACACGGACTTATCTCAAAATGACCTTACCCCGGTTCATCAAGAAGTTTTACACGAACTTACCTTGCAGTAACCTTACCCCGGTTCCTCCAGAAGTCTTACACGGACTTATCTCAAGATAACCTTACCCCGGTTCATCCAGAAGTTTTACACGAACTTACCCTGCAGTAACCTTACCCCGGTTCCTCCAGAAGTCTTACACGGACTTATCTCAAGATGACCTTACCCCGGTTCATCAAGAAGTTTTACACGAACTTATCCTGCAGTAACCTTACCCCGGTTCCTCCAGAAGTCTTACACGGACTTATCTCAAGATGACCTTACCCCGGTTCATCAAGAAGTTTTACACGAACTTATCCTGCAGTAACCTTACCCCGGTTCCTCCAGAAGTCTTACACGGACTTATCTCAAGATGACCTTACCCCAGTTCATCCAGAAGTTTTACACGAACTTATCCCGCGGTAACCTTACCCCGGTTCCTCCAGAAGTCTTACACGGACTTATCTCAAGATGACCTTACCCCGGTTCATCCAGAAGTTTTACACGAACTTATCCTGCGGTAACCTTACCCCGGTTCCTCCAGAAGTCTTACACGGACTTATCTCAAGATGACCTTACCCCGGTTCCTCCAGAAGTCTTACACGGACTTATCCCGAAGTAACCTTACCCCGGTTCCTCCAGAAGTTTTACACGAACTTATCCCGAAGAAACCCTACACAGGTTCTCTCTCTCCAGATGTAGTTTTACACGGGCTCGTCGTCAAAGAAACCCTACACAGGTTCTCTCTTCCCAAAGACGCAGTTTTACACGGACTCGTCATCAGAAACCCTACCCAGGTTTTACTTCTTCCAGGATGCAGTTTTACACGGGCTCATCATCAAAGTAATCTCACACAGGTTCCCTTCTCAAACTCCAGACGTAGTTTTACACAGACTCGTCATCAGTAAACCCTACACAGGTTTCCTTCTCAGCTCTAGATGCGGTTTTACACGAACTTGTCATCAAAGTAACCCTACACAGGTTCCTTCTCCATTTCAGATGCAGTCTTATACGGACTCATTATCAGTAAACCCTACACAGGTTTCCTTCCTCCAAAGATGCAGTTTTACACGAGCTCATCATCAGTCAACCCTGCACGGGTGTCCTTCTTTCCAAGATGCAGCTTTACACGAGCTCATCATCAGGAAACCCTACACAGGTTCCCTCTTTCAACTTACAAAAATTACATTTCAACAGACCACCTCCAGATGGCATCTATAAGCCCATCCACCTATCAACAATCTCCAAATAGCATCTATAAGCCCATTCCCGACAAGGTTCTGTCACATCTCCAGATGGCATCTATAAGCCCATCCTCCTATCCACAATCTCTCCAAATGGCATCTGTAAGTCCATTCCCGACATCACATTGCTGATACCTCACTATGTGAGTGCAAATTTCTAGGCACTCTGGTGTTCAATCATCTTCCACCTTCGGATCACGAAAGGCACACAAGCCAATCTACATCCTCAGGTCTAAGAAGATTGAACAGGGGCAACTGTTGTACCCCAAAATTTTTCCTCCCATATTCTTCAAAGTTTTGACAAGCATCATCTCAATTTGCTCAAGTCTACTCAAGGGTTGCACAGTTCAAACACCCTCCTAAGCCAGTTAAATTAGGGTTTTGGTTCTTGCAAAGAAGTTGAGGTTTTCAAGGGCTCAATCAAGTCCCATATGCTCATATACACTGTCAAGCACCTACATGTCAAGTTTCAAGGCTCACAAGGTCAAGTTGCACAGTCAAAACCCCTAATTGCTTTACAATCAACTATAGGGGTAAAATGGTCATTTGGCAGTCAAAAGTCAAAATTTTTGGTCAACATCTTATTTTGAAGCCACAATCATCATTGGATCAAATATTGATCATGATTCCACAAGAATGGCTCAAAAATCATCAAGATGCAAAAGTTTCCATTTTTGGACAGTTGAAAAAGTCAACTGTAACTTGACCAAGGCATAACTTTTTCATGGTTCATCAGAAAAATCCCATCCAATTCTCATTTTGAAGGGGAGTACATTTCCTACAATTCATCTTCACATTCCAAGTCCAAGAAATGCTCTCACAAAAAGTTATCAATTTCAACATTATAGGTCATTTTCAAAAGTCAACAAAAAGGCACTTTAAGTCAAAGACCATAACTTGAGATTGGTAAATCAAAATGACATGGGACCAAAGGCATTGGTTAAAGGACTTCAAGACCTTTCCAAAATGTCCAAGAACATGTTCATATGATCAAAATTGAGCAAGATATGCATTGGAGAAGTTGGGAAATGTTTGTGAAATGGCGAAAGTCAACTAGCCTTGAAACTTCAATTTTTGACAAAAGGGCCCACTTTTTTCCACTTGATTCATCCTTGTCATGCCACCCACGTGTCCCATGATTTATTTCAAGATTAAACATTAATTTTTCTATTTTTATTTAATTTTATTTGATTTAATTCATTTTAAATCCATAAAATTCAAATAAAAATCAAAAAAATTAATCAAAGGATACCTTGTGGTTTGAATGACCTTGATGCATCATAATACACATGCCAAATTCGTGTAAGGTCCATTTTAAGCATAAAATTCAAATTTTGAACAAAAATGGCAAGTTTCTTTAATGGTGGTTATGGAAATCTCAAAACATAATTGCAATGGTTAAAGGCTCCTAAATGTGACTTATTCTCACTCATTACTATATATACAAGCCTTGCAAGCCTCATTCACAACCTAGAGTGTGCACAAACGGCCAGAGCAAAATCCAAAAAGTATCAAAAAAAGTGTGAGATCAAAAGGAGTGTTGCAAGTATTTTAAGTCCAAAAGGAGAACGTGACTCTCTTCTTTGCCATACTCTGAAGCTAAAGCAACCCTTGCCACGTCCTAAGGTCCATCATACCGCGCTGTAAGTTTTCCCAGGTCCCCTCAAAATCCCATATTATTTTTTCTTACGTACTTGTGTGCAGGCTTCAAAGAAGGCTTATCATGCGCCTCACAAATCCAAAGCGCCAGGTGGCTACAGGCATGCATCCAAAGGCCAGGAAATGATGAGCACCATGCTCATGAGTCAACGTGCTCCAGGCAATTCCAAAAGTCAGCAAGGGCTTGATCACTATTGGGCCCAGATTGCTTCACTTAACCCCTTTTTTTTTGTTCATCCCTTTTTCTTTTTGTTTTATATTTCAATTTTGTTTGTTTACTAATTAATTTTTTCTAATTATCACTAAACTAACATAATTAACTTTTCCCATAAAAAATCAAAAAAGAACTAATCTTATTATTATTATTATTATTAATTTCATGTTATTTTTGTAAATAAATACTAATAAATTGAATTAGTTTTAATTAGGCAACTTTAACCTTTTTTCTTAATAACTAAAATAAATTTAGAATTAGATTTTTATTAACTTTTAATTTTAATTCCTTTTATTTTATTTCATTAAAAACATAAAAAATACATAAACATTTTTCTTTTAATAAATTAAATAATCAGTTTTAATTCCATTTCATTAAAAAAAAGACAAAATTCAATTTCTTTCTCAAAAGGGTCAACACCCTAAGACATTCCCGATTAAATTTTTATTCGCGCGCATTTATTTTATTTTGATTATTTATGTAACTGTCTCCAGATATGTAATAGTTAATTAGGAATTTTACCGCTTTATTTAATTTCTCACACTTATTTACCAAAACGGGTCTTTGTTTTTTGGCGATGTATAGACCCGCGCCTTGTAATAGCTAGATTTACATTTCCGCAATTTACTTTCCGCACTCCTAACTGTTAAAAAATGCATGAAAGAATGTATGTAAATAAAACCAATCCGTAGCTCACAAATAACATGCAGAGACAAATTAACTGAAAAACAACACACAAGCACATGTCACTTCTAGGGTACGCCTCACCGGTTGCCTCGAACGTGGTCATCAAGTATATGGTGTCTTAGAGGTCGCCCTTCTGTCCAAAAGATCCAGTTGCCTCAAAACGGTTACCTCGGATAAAAAAGGATCTAGGACATTAGGGTTACTTCTAAGATGTCCTACCATTGCTTCAGTGACCACACATGTCCCTTAATCGAATTGACCCGAACACCTCCAACGATGGTGCTACCTACCTCTCAATGGTGGGATATAACTATCTAAAGGACTCTTACACAGCCTAATTCCTTAGGGTAGGTAGACTTCTCTTAAGTACTTGCTCTCTTCAAAACAAACAAAATAACTTTTCGCACTCACACTTTCTAAAAGTTTTCAAACAAATTTTTCATACACTCTTGAGGACAGATACAAGAGTTACTTAGAAATTTTTCAAACGAAACTTTTTCAAAACCCACTCACACTTGAAAAACAAACAATTTTGAAAACATAAGAGCAAGTACCTAAGAGCCCATGGATAACCATGGATAGAAAGGGTGCTAACACATTCCCTTTCTATAAATCTACCTCCCGAACCGAGAAACATTCTCGAATAAGGAATTTTGCTGTGCTTTTGTCCTTTCCATGTTGGAGAACATAAAAGACGGTGGCGACTCTTGCTTACCGCGACATTTCACGAAACCAGCTAAAAAACAGTCAGTTCTATTTCCACCGATCACACGTGTCGACATGTGTATGCTTGAAAGGTGAAAATCTGATCTCTTTATCTTCCTCTCTCTCTCACCTCCTTTATTGTTTAAACAAAACCCTAAAGACAAACATTTCACCTTCACACCTCTTGAAAAACCGGTAAAATCCCTAAATCTTGTGTTCATTATGGTCAAAACTCCAAATTTATTTTTCATTCATGGAATTTCATTCCTTTTCACTCATATTATTATAAATTGATTGTCATTTCCAGATTTTATGCATCTATCATTTACATGTTATCATATTCATAAGGTCTAGTAGCATCAAATTCTAAAACTCAAATTGTTTTGGTTTGTGAATTTCATCAAACACCTTATAAGCAAGCTTGAAACTGTGATATATTCAATGGGTCCTAAAATTGTAATAGGAAAAGGTGCAGGCCATGGTAAAGGAAAGGTTGGGTCATCATCAAATGTTGCTGAAAGTGTGTTCAGTCTAGTTAGTGAAGAAAATTATGAATTCTTTGACGAAAAGTGTCGTGGAAGACTTGTTACCAAATAACATTACTACAAGGTAAGAACTGCAGATGAATTGCATATTCCTGAGGTTCGTAGCAGGCTTGATCATCAAGGGGTCAACTAATTTCTTCAATTGATGCAACAATACAATAAGGACTTGATTCACATATTCTATGTGGGACTTCTTAAAAGGGATGGTGTTGGATTCACCTTTGAAATTGAAGGTAAGGTCTATACGTTCACTAAAGAAATGTGGAAATCTCTTTTTGACATTACAATAGGAAATGAGTTGTGGGTTAGAGATTCAAGTTATTATTCGCACTTCAAGTGGAGAATGCACTTAAATGAACAATTGAAGGAATTATGTAATGGCGCCAATAATGCTTCAATCACTACTGGATGTCTCAAAAGGTTGCCTCACATTTTACATTGGTTTGTCTCTCATATTTTGCATCCCAAGAGTGGTGGTTTCTCACGGGTAGACAACTCTAAGATACATCTTGTGTTTGTTCTTCTCAACAACATCAAAATCAACTAGCCTTACTACTTCATGACTAGAACGTTTGCTATCAAGGAGTCCAACAAAGGGACTACTTTTTTCTATCCATCGATGATAGCAAAAATTATGAACTTCTTCAACATTGTCTTTCCCAATATTTTAATGACTTATCCAAGTCCTATTTTAGAATTTACCAAGAGAATAATGCATAACTTTAGATATCATTGGGATCCTACTAGAGAGGTGTACTACTACAAAACCCTGCAAACAAAGAGAAGAATTTACAATTATGATGATCTTGCTGAGTATGTGTTTGGTGAAGATCAAGAGAATGCTGATGGTAATAAAGACATCAGTGGAGTTCCACAAGGTGACATTCCAATGGTTGATGTAGACAATGAAGAAGATGAAATCTGGCTGAATGCAGCTGTTGCTTCATAGCACAACCATGAGGAGGCTTGGAAACAAAATTGCTGGACTGCACAAGGAAATGAATACACAGGAGACGGAGGAAACTCCTATGACTATGGTTCTAATATCTATATGGATAACAACTCTGAAGTTCTTACAATGCTTCGAAACATGCAAATTCAACAAAAAATTTATTATGAAGAAACTGTGGCATAGAGCAATGCTCAAGTGGAGTGGCATAATGAATTTCAAGCATCTAAGAGAAATTTAGAATGTTGAATGCCGGGATGGACAATCATGAATCAAATGTGGAGCTATTATCTTCTAGAGCCGATGCACAATTCCAATCTCTTCATGAAGACATTCTAAATTTAGACGAAGCCTTGCAAGGAAAAATCAATAATCTCCACTCAATGTCTGCACACTAAGGGGATGACGCTGCTGCATTTTATAACGAAATGCTTAGAAGGGGAAGGAGTTATCAAAGACATGGTGGCGGTGGTTCACGAGATTGTTAGTGCATGTCATCCAAATGTGTCTTGTTTCATTAGTCATCATTTTCTACATTTCCATATCATGAACAATGTTGTGTTTTGTTTTATGTTCATGTATTCTGAATTATGAGCTTGAACAATGTTTTGCTTTGTTGAATGCTTTTGACTTATCTTATTTTATGTAGCTTATTTACAAAACGACATCTGTTTGATATATTAGTTTTATTTGTTATTTGGGTTGAAGAATATGATACTTCTCATAGTGTTCCTTGTTTCTTTTTCATGTTGTCAAAGGGGAAGAAGATACATACATGATATGATCAAGAGTGAAAGCACATATTGAGGGGGAGCATTGAAAAAGAAGTAAAAGGCATAGGTATATCATTGAATTTTTTCCATCAACAAAAAGAGGGAGTTTGTGAGTGAAATCTCTATCTCGTTTTGAAAGGATTTTGAATGATGTCAAAAATACAAGTGTATGAGTGTCTCTCTAAGCATTTCATGACCTCTTAGATAGCTTGATGTATTAGTCCACTTGAGAATGGTTGAGAAGTCATCACAATGTGTGTTGAATCATTTGAGTCATTAAAACTAAGTTTTTTGAGTCATTTTTCGTTACATGTGTTGACACATCTGAGTTTCAGGTCGATACATGTAACTTAGTTTTAAAGCCTATGAGCCTGTGTAAGGCACAGGTCGACACATGCATCATACAGGTCGACACATACTGAAAGAATTATGAAATTACAAAAATTCTTATTTCATGTGTCGACACACTCACATTTCAGACATTCACTCATGTTTTAAAGCCCGTAACTCCTGACTTGTTCAGGTCGACACATAGAGTATCTCAAGTTGACACATGCATCCTTTTTATAAAGTATGCATCGATACATACGAATTTGAGGTCGACACATACAATCTGTTTTTGCCAAATGTTTAACTTCTTTTTTCCAAATTTTCCCTCCTTACCCTAGATGTTCAAAACTATAAATACTCATTCATGCTTCATTTTAAACTTGATGATACTATAAAATTAGCCTACTTTTTCTCTTCATCTTCAAACTTCCAGTCTATGCATACACACCAACATTACATTGTGATGATGTTCTGTCAGGGTGCCATCTAGATGAAGAATAGAAGATTTCCAATTGGTTTGGGTTGAGTTATTTTAGGGGTCTTCATCCGAAAAAACCATTGGGTTTGTCTTCCAACATCATTTGTTGAATTGGGGGTTTTCGTGCAAGATCATGCGAGAAGGAATCGTCCATGTGAAAAATCCCTTGGAGTGTTTGAAATCTTTTCAAGGAACCTTAGAGTGATTGAAATATTTTTAAGTAAGTAGCAATAATTGGGTGATAGAATCGGTGATCTTGTGTTTCTAGTTTGCAATCAGATTTACTCGAGTGAAAAATCCCGTGGAGTGTTTGAAATCTTTGCAAGAAACCTTGGGGTATTTGAAATCCTTTTAAGGAAGTAGCTTAAGAGGAAAATAGGTTGCATCTATCCATTGATTTGATCTTGCTTAAGATCAAAGGTTGGAAGAAGGAGAATCAACATCAAATTGGAGAATTTTGTATTGTTGTTTCTAACTCTTCCATTACATTAAACATTTTGCATATAAGAATTATCCTAGTTCCATTGGAATTAGGCGCAAACATACCCACACGTGAGGACGATAATGGGGATCTGTGTAGACAAATCCCTTGTGTGTTTTTACTTTTCTGCTTTTACTTGCTTTAAATTTCATCAATCTTTTTTATCAAATAGCATTATGATTGTAATTGAATTGTAAAAAATTTTCTCTCAAAATCTGTTTTTGAAATAGGTGTGGATATAGCTTATAATCAATTTTGATTATAAGTGGTTTTGTATATCAACACTACTCAAAGAGAAATTCTAAAAATTCACTTGCATGCCAAGTGTTTGATCAAACAATAAAGTTAGTTCTTTGATTATTTAGTCTTGGAAATAGCATTGCAAAGTGATTGTGTTCAGATAATAAATAAGTGGATTGTTGATTTGAGCTTATATTAATCAATTACTCAATTTTATCTCATAGATTTATCTTTCATAATTTGTATATCTGAGTTTCCAATAATTTGTTTTTTAGACGACTTATCCAGTTAATTGCTTTTGCATCAAAATGTTTTGAAAACAAATTAAATTCTAGATTTGTGTCTAGAAATATTTTTTGCGTCTCTATTCACCCCCTCTAGATATGCGCCATCGTCTAACAAGTATGTCTCACTTTTCCCCAGACACTTGAGTAATATACCTTCAGAGGGCTTTTTAAATAATTAATTTCCTAGGGTGACATAACTTAATGCTATGTACTTTACTTTTTGATCAGTTGTTCCAACTGGATTTTGTAAGTATTTAATAGTAGCTTTCACCAATCAGAGTTCACCATATTGTCGATGGCGAAAATTGCATTAATTTCACCTATCTCTTCTGCCCCCCCCCCCCCCCCCCCCAAGTTTTACCATCGACAATTCCAAAGAGTGTGAAGCGGTTGAAATTACTTTTTCTCTAACTTCAATAAGCTCTTCTAGCCTATCTTTTGATACTTTGTACCCAGAAGCAAGTTGGACCAAATATTTGGCCTCTTGGCTCTCAAAATGGGGTACATGCTTAATATCGACAGACTCAAAATGTTTCAAAAGTCTATTCACCATTGCCAAGTATTTTATCAAATTTTCCTTGATACACTTATATTCTCATGTTATTTGTTTGATCACTAATTCAGAGCCACCTTTAATTTCGACTCTTATTGCCCCAAAATCCAATAGGATTTTGAGACCAATAATTAAAGCTTTGTATTTTTCTTCATTATTTGAGAAGGATCCTTCGACTTTGAATTTAAATTTAGTTGGGATCCCTTTAGGAGAAATTATTAAAATCCCAACACCAGACCCATTCTTGTGGCTTGAACCACCGAAGTATAACTTCCAAGTTTTTATATATGTAAGAACAAGATTTGAATCTATGTTTAAATCTATGAGTTTTTATTATAACAAGAATATGTTTTATGAAGAACAATTTTAGTTCCAATAGTTTCATTGAGTGTACAGATACATGACTAGAATTCTGGATAGTCTTAATCAAGATATCATCAGAATCACATTACCACTCATAAGAAGAACCATTGAGTTCTGTTTCTAATGAAGCATCAGTAGTTCTATGGAATGTTGAATGTTCGACAAGAAAAGAATCTCAAAAAGTTTCTAAGAAGAAAGAGTTTCTGATAAGCCGCTGCTACAAGATCAGAAATCAAGAGTATACAAGAAACAAACTTATGACGCAGAAGATGAGAAGTCAAGATTCGGTCATTAGAAGAGTTATTGCTTGGGTTATAAAGACGAAATCAATATTTTGAACACATGTGAAGACAGATTCTACTCCAACATCATAAGTCAAGACTTGCTCATCAGAAGATTTACTGCTCATAATCTGAAGACAAAGTCAAGATTTTGAAGACTCAGAGAGTTCATGGAATATGCACCTTCATTCATCATAAGTATTCCATCAAAAGAAATAAATATATTGTGGGCTCTCATCTAATCAACACCTTAAAGTCCATCGGGAAACAAGATCAAATGATGATATCTTCTCGAGCTAATCTACTCAACATAAGTAAAATTCGTTCTAGTGTGTAGCTTCTGATGTAATGTTCAAACTCTAGTATCAAGGCTTGTGACATCATCAGGTTTTGAACATAAACACTACTAGAAGTAAACATTTGGTCACATGTTACAGTTGAAGTCAAGATTCTGGAATTCGTCTTATGCAACGGTTCTTTGGAACGTTAGTACAAGAGGTTCTGATCGTGACTTTATGGTTAAGCTTTGGAGGCCTTATAAATATTTTCTTCTGTGTGTTATAAGTTATGAAGATTATGAAGACGAGGTTCTGCTTAACAAGTTCTGATGATCTGAAGAAAAATAAGTTCTTACGACTAAGTGCTGAAGACTCTGAAGACAAGGTTCTGATAGGACAAGTTCTGAAGACTACAAGACTTAGGTTCTAAGACTTAAGAGTGATTCTTCTACAACAAGCTTCAAACATTCAAATTATCTGAAGCCTCTGAAGATTAGAAGAATTTCAAAATGGTTAACGTGTGAAGGTTTAACAAAAGGTACAAAAAATGCTCTGTGACCTCCACCCTCTAGGGTGGCGTAAGGATAATCCTTTCGTACTGTATTGTCAACGACTCTCATTATGACCATTGGGAAAAAACATATGTTTCCCATATTATATTTCTATCCTTAACGGGTCTATATCTACAAGATAAGTAGAAAAACATTTATTGAAGATAAGGTTAAAGTTAAACATTGTAAAGTGACAGGCAATGAATAGTATCACTCTGTACTGTTCAAACTCTTACACCTTATTCTATCCATTTGGAACTAACCGTTGATGTAGGAAATGATTTTTTAATCCTCACAATGTCTCTCTCAAGGCTATAAAATAAAATCAAATATTTGAAGTAAAGTGCTCTTGGCCATCAAGCTGAAAAGCCGTGGATGCTGAAGTTGTCAAAGCTGCAATGCTAAACATGCTGAAGACCATTACACATAAATGAGAGAAAAGAAAGAAAGATAAAAAGGATAAATATACAAGATGCTACACAAACTATCATCATATATATATTGGTAGATCTTAGAAGAAGCAAGGAGTTGTTACTCGTAACTTGCTCAACAAGAAGATGATGAAGAAGAAGAACACTACAAGATGCTACCCAACTTCTTATCAAATACATCTTGATAGAACATTATAACGTACACAAGAGTTTTTGCTCGTATTTTGTTATAGTTCTAATCTCTTTGTGTAAATTGTTTTAACACAAGATTTGTTGATCGAAATTATGTTAAACAATATGTGCTTAATCATTTGTGTAATCTGCTTAGAAGAAGCAATCATGTAAACATAAAACCTTATCAACCATTGTTAATTGATTCCTTGAGAGACTAAGTAAATGTATAATCTCAATAAGACAATGGTTGTTGGTCATTATAGAAAATCCCGATAAAAGATCTTAAGTGATATGATTCTGTTGGGTCAATGATTGTAATATCTGTTAAATCGGATCACTAAACAGATCATTGAATGGTTCCTTGAGTGACTGAGTGAAGGTCTGATCTCAAGAAGACAGTGGCTGTTGGTCATTATGGAAAATCCTGATATGAGATCTTAAGTGATTGAATTCTATTGGGTGAATGAACATTATATATGTTAAGTTGGATCACTACACGTGTCATTATCTATTAGTCACCGACCGTTTCTCGTGAATTTATAATCAGTTTGGTTATAGTGGATTAAGTCCATGTTGAAGGCAAAATCACATGAGGAGGATGGACAAGAGTAGCCTAGTTAATGGTGAACCTGGATAACTGAATGTGTCTCTTTATATTTATTGCATTATATATTCTTTCATAGTTCCATCAAATAATTTTCTGAAGGGGAATATTTTCTTAAAACCCAATTCAACCCCCCTTTCTTGTGTTTTTCTCTACCTTCAATATCCACCAAGTTTTGGGATGGTTCGATTATCGCATGATCCATGATAAAATATGCGACAATTTGTCCTTTCATGGCCTTTGGTTTTGCTTTATTCATATCTCTAAAATATATACAAACTCAAAGAGTCCGATATTTCTTATCACATGCACAATGTTAGCTAACCAATCGACATACATGGCAGTTCGAATGAACTTGCTTTTCAGTAGCCTTTCGAATTCATACTTGATCTTCAATATTATTTCTGGGGCAAATCTTCGAGGTTGTTACTTTACTAGATTTTTACATGGCGAATTGGTGTCGTGTCTGGGATTTTCATCGAAGCGCGAATGGAGGCGAAAGACAAAAGAGTCTTCATCAATGTTATTTATCCCAAGAGAGGGAAAGGAAATACTGAGTAAACCTAAGGGAAGGAAAGGAGCATGGTCATCGCGACCAAGAGAAAAGGGTAAGGAAGTTGGTTACGCAAGGGGAAGGTGTTAGCACCCCTCATGTAAGTGGTACTCCACATGATCCACTTAAGTTTGTTCTAATCTAAGGGTGTATAAAAATCTAAGTCTAAAGCTTACTGCTAAAAGGAAATGCATGTAAAGTATATACAAAAGAAAGTTTTTATTAGTTGTTCCTTCCGCGGTTATGAACCTTTGTGCCTACGTACCACTGACCATGCAATGGGGATCAAGGAACTCGTAGTTCACCTTAAAAAAATTTGTGAGTTGCATATTTTTTATGAACGATGCTAGCGAAACATGTCCTTTTTGAAAAGGTTTTAAAAGAAAAGGTCCAGAGACAAAAAAGTTTGTATTGGTTGGTGTTTTTTACCTTGAAAAAGGATTTGAGATTTGAACCACACCAAAGACTAAGAACGAAAGAATAATAAGATCGAGAAGAAACCCTCTTATCATTTCCCATACTTAGTAAAAAGTGTGATTCTCATCATTTATTATTAAGTATTTTGAGAAGTTGAAAGAAAAAGAGATTTAGTTTTAACATGGATACAAAAGAGAAAATACTAACAAAAGGGAATCTCAATCCTATAAGTTGTCATGCTTGTGGACCTAAAGTTGATATAAGAGGGATATCTACCTAATGTTGTCATACATGGATAGAAAACTTAAGGTCTATTTAGTTCAAACTTAGAGAAGAGTGAACTAAAGATCCTATGGGGAACATGGAAATCTCACAAAAGAGAAGAAGAGGAAGAAAAAACAAGCAATCACACTTATATAAGAGAGAAAGCAAGTATCACATAAACACACATGCAATTAGGATAGATACCTAAGCACATAAGAAAGAAAAGATGTCAAAACATCAACTAACAAGTATAGAATGGATGATAAAACATCAAGATGAAGGAGTGATGATAAAACATTAAGCATGGATGACAAAACATCAAATATGAATGACAAAACATGAAGCATAGATGCATTAAGATGACAAAACATCAAGTAAGGAATGATAAAACATCAAGTAAGAGATGACAAAACATCAAGCATACATGTATTAAGATGACAAAACATCAAGTAAGGGATGATAAAACATAAAGTAAGGATGATAAAACATCAAATATGGATGACAAAACATCACACAAGTAATATGATAACTGTGATCGGTGGATCTGGAACTGACTGTTTAACGCTGGTTCGCGAAATGTCGCGGAAGCAAGAGTCGCCACCGTCTTTTATTTTCTCCAAATGGAAAGGACAAAAGCACAGAAAAATTCCTTATAGAGATTGCTCTCGGTTCGGGAGGTAGATTATAGAAAGGGAAGGTGTTAGCACCCTTTCTATCCATGGTTATCCATGGGCTCTTAGATACTTGCTCACTTGTGTTTTCAAAAATGGTTTGTTTGCTTTTCAACTGTGGGTTTTAAAAAGTTTCTTTGAAAATTTCAGTTCGACTCTTGTATCGGTCCTCAAGAGTGTTTGAAAAATACTTTCGAAAGCTTTTTGAAAATGTGTTGGTGTGAAAAGTATTTTTGATTTGTTTTGTTTTGAATTAGAGCAAGTATCCACGAGTCGTCTACCTACCCTAAGGAATTCGTCTGTGTAAATGTCCTTTAAAGTAGTGCCATCCCACCATTGAGAGGTAGGTAGCACCACCGTTGGAGGTGTTCGGGTCAATTCGAGGTTCGGGACATGGTGATCACCAGAGCAATGGGAAGACACCTTAGAAGCTACCCTCATGCCAGGTTCCCGGATCATGAGGACTTACTAAGACATCCTCTACTCGACGATCACCTTTCGAGGCAAGGCAACAGTGAGGCGTACCCTAGGGGTGGTGTGTGATTTGTGTGTCGTTTTCATTTATTTTCTTCTTTTAAATATTATGTAATTGCTCAAGCCATGTAACTCGGACATTTTATATTTCCCGCATTTTATTTCTTTATTTTATGTCAAATCGGGTCCTGGATTAAATTTGGCGATGTGGACCCGCGCCTTTGTAATAGTTTAGAACTTTTAATTTCCGCAATTTTTAACTATTAATAATGACATGCAAGAATGAATGATAAAATAAAAACAAACGCATAGATCACTTTGACAAAAGACAAAAATAAATGAAAACGACACACAAATCACACACCACCCCTAGGGTACGCCTCACTGTTGCCTTGCCTCGAAAGGTGATCGTCGAGTAGAGGATGTCTTAGTAAGTCCTCATGATCCGGGAACCTGGCATGAGGGTAGCTTCTAAGGTGTCTTCCCATTGCTCTGGTGATCACCATGTCCCGAACCTCGAATTGACCCGAACACCTCCAACGGTGGTGCTACCTACCTCTCAATGGTGGGATGGCACTACTTTAAAGGACATTTACACAGACGAATTCCTTAGGGTAGGTAGACGACTCGTGGATACTTGCTCTAATTCAAAACAAAACAAATCAAAAATACTTTTCACACCAACATATTTTCAAAAAGCTTTCGAAAGCATTTTTCAAACACTCTTGAGGACCGATACAAGAGTCGAACTGAAATTTTCAAAGAAACTTTTTAAAACCCACAGTTGAAAAGCAAACAAACCATTTTTGAAAACACAAGTGAGCAAGTATCTAAGAGCCCATGGATAACCATGGATAGAAAGGGTGCTAACACCTTCCCTTTCTATAATCTACCTCCCGAACCGAGAGCAATCTCTATAAGGAATTTTTCTGTGCTTTTGTCCTTTCCATTTGGAGAAAATAAAAGATGGTGGCGACTCTTGCTTCCGCGACATTTCGCGAACCAGCGTTAAACAGTCAGTTCCAGATCCACCGATCACAGAACTGGCGACTCTGCTGGGGACATCTTATAAAGTGGGGTGTACCTTAGGGCTAGCTCTTAACTATGTTTTCAATTGTCTTCTTTGCTTGCTTTACTATTGTGGGACTGTCTTGGGAGTTCTATAGATCCTAACCCGGATCTGGGGAATACCTTCTTAGAAAGTAGCAACAAGGCTGTGAGGGAACTGTGCGGGGTATACCGACATGGTTGAAACAGTCTGCTACGTTGATGTGGCACTTTGGTGTGTACCGGTAACCCTTGAGTTCAGTCAAGGAGAGTACGGGGCCTCCGCGTGGTGTCGTGAAGCATCAACAGACCTTAGGAACCTTAATTGAACTATCTTGGCCTCTTTAGGGTAGTGAGATAACTGACTTTGGTGCAGTCCGAGGTTGGTTGATACTCGATACTACACTCAATTGAGGGTTGCTTTCCTGGAATATTTCGGTCGCCAGTTCAGTGGCTAAATCGAAACGATGAACAATGAAAGAAATCCCGTGATATTGGGAACCTTAGAACCCGGTTACTTTGATTAGGACAGGTTGAACCCACCAACTTCAAGAGGGTAATACCTAGACCTCATGCTGGCCTGAACCCTAAGGGCTCTTTTGTGTGACTTGTGTGCCTTCGTACTTGACTATCTGCGTGCTTGTTACTTGACACTAGTTTCTTGCAGGTCTTGTTTATAGTCCTTAATTGGGACTCATAACCGAGTATACTAAGTCTCTTGCAGGTTTCGTTTACAGTCCTTAATTGGGACTCATAACCGGGTTTACTAAGTCTCTTGCAGGTTTCGTTTATAGTCCTTAATTGGGACTCATAACAGGGTATACTAAGTTTCTTACAGATTTTGGTTTGCAGTCCTTAATTAGGACTCATAACAGGGTTTACCGAGTTTCTTGCAGGTTTTGTTTTTAGTCCTTAACTGGGACTCATGACAGGTTTTACTTGAGTTTCTTGCAGGTTTTGGTTTGCAGTCCTTGATGGGGACTCATAACAGGGTTTATCCATATTACCCCATGCATACCATAACATCATACCATTACATACATCCTAACCCATTTCAAGGATCTCAAGGGCTTGTGATGCAGGTCATGATGAATCAAACATCTGGCAAGGGGCAAAGAGGATTTATTTTCCTCTAGCCAAGGTTGTCAGGGGCTATGACCCACTTGATATGGTGAGCTCTGACTCCTGAAGAGGGTTCCCTTAACCAAGGTTGCTGGGAAATCAAAACCAGACATGATGACTAAAGTCAGGGGCTATGACCCACTAGATATGGTGAGCCTTTGACCTTTGAAGAAGGACTCTCAACAACATGAAGTACCTTCAGCCAAGTTACCAGTTTTTAACTCTAACAAGTTTCTCTGTTTACCCCGCGAGGTCCTTGAAAACATTACATGCATATCATACATATCATTGCATAACAGGTACCCTTCGAACAAGTCACTTATCATCTCCGCTGTTTATTTCAGCAATGGCTTCCCAACAAAATAACCAGGACCTTCTTGCTCCAGGGACTCGGTTCGAGGAAATCCTCCTGAATCTATCCAAGGGGCAGGAGGAGCTAAGGACACGTCTCATGGAGACTTTTGTCAGGAACAGTGCTGAGGATGAAAGGCCAAAACATCTACAAGCTGAGATGGATGCAATGAAAGCCCAGATGCTGGGGCAGGTGACTGCCATTCAAGGGTTAGCTCAAAAACAAGATGAGCTCTGGTTTCTCGTCAACCAACTGCTTCAGGGCAACCAACTGGGGCAAAATTCTAAGGGCAAAAAGCCAGTCATCGTCCGACCACCTTCGAGACAAAGAGGTAAAGGGAGAGCTCCTCAAATGGCTCCAGTGTCACAAGTTCAACATCATAACCAACGAAAGAGCGAGAGAAGGCAGTTCACTCGGATCAGTATGACCTTATCCCAGATATTGCCACAGTTGCTGGAGATCAAGCTGGTAACTCTAAAAGAAGCTCTGAAGAACCAAAATACAACGTCACCGAAGTACAACCCCAACGCCCGCTGCGCTTATCACTCTGACAGCTCGGGGCATACTACAGATGATTGTTGGAGCTTGAAAAATAAGATCCAAGACATGATCGACGCTGGAAAGATTCAGTTTGAAGTACCTGAGACTCCGAACATAATCACTGCTCCCTTGCCAAATCATGGCTAGGATTGAGAAATTTTTGTTCATTCGAATGTTCAAGTTGCAATTTTCTTTTGTTCAAACATTTACTCATGTTAAGCATTGTTATTCCATTAATGCATCGCATATGTCTGTTCTGAAACAATATATTCATATTCACTAAATGCAAATTATTTTCATATTTTTTCTGATGTCAGCTCTTGATCTAAAATTCTAAGCCTCTTGAGGGAGGATGACGAAAACGATACCATAATCTACAGTATGCTTTTGAACAGACCCCGCTGATGAGGTACAGGCATTGTTTCAATCCCTAAACACTGGAGTTATAAGGATGATAATCCCTCGTCAACCCATCCGAGCCAAAGAAGTAGGAGTTTTTCTTTTTGAAATTTAAAACCCTTAATCATAACCTGGGGCAGGGTAGTCTCTCAGTTGATCCAAGTGCATAACGAATGGCACCAAAGAGGCCCTTACAAAACAAAAGACAGTGATGGTTCCGAATGAGCAATAAAGAAAGGCAGTCATTATACCTCAAAAAAATCAAAACCCGATAAAGTCAAAACCTATGAAGGAGACTTACAAAGCTGGGGCATCCCACTGACTGTAATTCCAAAAAAGGGAAACAGTTCAGGCAAAAAAAAAGAAAGGGATAAAAAAAAGAAAGAGGTCCTATAAACCCTCAACACAAAAGGAAATGACTGCCTATTCAGAATAAATCATCAATATCTGAACCATCATTGGAACATCAGGACAAAAACTCAAATAAGGTCTAACGCACGATCAACTTAGTTTAGGTTTGGAGAACATCACGAAGAGCGGGTGGGTACAAATAAAATTTGAGCCTTTATCCTTTGTTTCTTAAACCGTGAACCAAGCCACGTTACAACCCTTAAAAGTCCTAGCTGAAGCATGGGTTAGTTCGAAAGCATACTGTTACGAAAGGTATCCTAACTCCTTAAGGCCTACGGTAAAGGCAGGTTGACATCACGTTTTACAAACATTCACTTGTTTTATGAAAAAAGAATGCATTTTCAAAATCTTCGAGACAGACATAAGCTTTGCATTTTTAACATAACTTTGTCTGCATATGACTTTTTGTTTGAACAGCATAGAAATTCGCATGACGAAAGTCTAATGAACAAGAGTATCTCCAATCAAGGGGCACGGCATGACCATGGTCCATCATCTGGGGCAATCCAATCAAGATTCGGAGAATCTCTCAAAGGCCAAATAGCCTGGGGAAAATCTCCGCCTGAGTCACTTGGGGCATTTCAACAATGAATCTGGCCTGATCAGACACCTTTTGGTAATATGGCAACACAAGCAGCCAGGGGGACCTACCTGCATTCTAAGAGCGTGGACATAGTCGAAAAATACTACGCAAAATCAAAGACCCGCTAGGTTGACACACCTAGGCAAAAATAAGGGCTTCCCGGCGAACCAAAAGGGTTCGGGCAAAATGAAGGGATGAAATAAAAAAATCTGTACACCCGGCAAGTCGAAAACCTGAAAAGGCGGCTTGAGCAAAAATGGGTATCTCGGTGGACTGAAAACCCGAAAGGGCGGTCCAGGAAAAAGTTAGGGATTAAAGCGTACGACTATGTCCTGTCATCTTATCATCTGCCTACCAGAAGAAGGTTTGTCCATCAACAACTATCAGCACCTCACAGGTCTTCCTCTCATACCTCAGAAACAGGGGCAATAATGAGTTGCCCAAGCAATCTAATTGTTCTATCCTCCAAGGTACCAAGGTAGGTTCGGTGGAAGAACATAACCAGTACATCTTAATTCCCCAGAGAGTGAGCCAGCAAGTCAGTGCACTCTCGCCAAGCAAAGCTACTATCAAACTTAAGGGAAGTTGGGTATCCTCCAGCAGATCTCAACATTCCCCAGCATATATTCTTAACAAGCATCCCCGGCAGTCTTGATCTAAAGATTGTTCCCCGGCGGTATACAAGACATTCAATGGAGTCATTTCCCCGATACAGTTCAAAGCTTCCCCAGGAGAGTCCAATCTAGTTCCCCAGGAAAGTTGGAATTCATCTCCCCAAGCAGTAAACTTATCCCCAGTAGATTCTGGAAGCTTATCCCTCGCAAAGCACGAACGCGTCTCCCGGCTTTATTCAAAGAGTTATTTCCTTACAAGGATATAACTGGGTTATCCTCAGCCGAAAGCCACGGAAAGAGCGTCCTCGACAAAGTCTTCTTACCCCCAGCGGAGTCTATTAGCACTTCCAACATAACAAAGGTATCCCCAGCAAGTTACCATCAACATTTCAGCAAAGTATCTCTCTCCCCACAGAGTATTCCCCGCAGAGTAATCCATTCGCCAAGTTCATTCCCCAACGGAGTTATCTTCTCCTACCGGTATTCTTACAACTATCATCCCCAGCGGAGGCAAAAATCTATTCCTCAACAGCAGCCCAGGAGTGACTTCCCGGCACTCGTCAAGGATTTATTTTCCTAAGACGAAAACAAATGTTCATAAACATCACATCTTCATACATTATAACATGCATATGCATCATACTACACGAATCTCCTTAATTTTGAAGACATACAGTTCATGCATCATGATTTTGCATACAATTCCTTTTCAGGAAAAAGATCAATACCAAAATGATTACTATCAACTATCGCAATTCTTTCTAGATATAGTTTCAGATATGACCCAGATATGGTGACGTTCTGATACTGCTTCCAGATTTCCTTCTAGATATAGTTTCAGATATGACCCATATATGGTGACGTTCTGATACTGCTTCCAGATTTCCTTCCAGATATAGTTTCAGATGTAAACCAGATATGGTGACGTTCTGATACTGCTTCCAGATTTCCTTCTAGATATAGTTTCAGATATGACCCAGATATGGTGACGTTCTGATACTGCTTCCAGATTTCCTTCTAGATATAGTTTCAGATATGACCTAGATATGGTGACGTTCTGATACTGCTTCCAGATTTCCTTCCAGATATAGTTTCAGATGTAAACCAGATATGGTGACGTTCTGATACTGCTTCCAGATTTCCTTCTAGATATAGTTTCAGATATGACCCAGATATGGTGACGTTCTGATACTGCTTCCAGATTTCCTTCTAGATATAGTTTCAGATATGACCCAGATATGGTGACGTTCTGATACTGCTTCCAGATTTCCTTCTAGATATAGTTTCAGATATGACCCAGATATGGTGACGTTCTGATACTGCTTCCAGATTTCCTTCTAGATATAGTTTCAGATATGACCCAGATATGGTGACGTTCTGATACTGCTTCCAGATTTCCTTCTAGATATAGTTTCAGATATGACCCAGATATGGTGACGTTCTGATGCTGCTTCCAGAGTTCCTTCTAGATATAGTTTCAGATGTAAACCAGATATGGTGACGTTCTGATGCTGCTTCCAGAGTTCCTTCTAGATATAGTTTCAGATGTAAACCAGATATGGTGACGTTCTGATACTGCTTCCAGATTTCCTTCCAGATATAGTTTCAGATATGACCCAGATATGGTGACGTTCTGATACTGCTTCCAGATTTCCTTCTAGATATAGTTTCAGATATGACCCAGATATGGTGACGTTCTGATACTGCTTCCAGATTTCCTTCTAGATATAGTTTCAGATATGACCCAGATATGGTGACGTTCTGATGCTGCTTCCAGAGTTCCTTCCAGATATAGTTTCAGATGTAAACCAGATATGGTGACATTCTGATACTGCTTCCAGATTTCCTTCTAGATATAGTTTCAGATATGACCCAGATATGGTGACGTTCTGATGCTGCTTCCAGAGTTCCTTCTAGATATAGTTTCAGATGTAAACCAGATATGGTGACGTTCTGATGCTGCTTCCAGAGTTCCTTCTAGATATAGTTTCAGATGTAAACCAGATATGGTGACGTTCTGATACTGCTTCCAGATTTCCTTCCAGATATAGTTTCAAATATGACCCAGATATGGTGACGTTCTGATACTGCTTCCAGATTTCCTTCTAGATATAGTTTCAGATATGACCCAGATATGGTGACGTTCTGATACTGCTTCCAGATTTCCTTCTAGATATAGTTTCAGATATGACCCAGATATGGTGACGTTCTGATGCTGCTTCCAGAGTTCCTTCCAGATATAGTTTCAGATGTAAACCAGATATGGTGACGTTCTGATACTGCTTCCAGATTTCCTTCTAGATATAGTTTCAGATATGACCCAGATATGGTGACGTTCTGATGCTGCTTCCAGAGTTCCTTCTAGATATAGTTTCAGATGTAAACCAGATATGGTGACGTTCTGATGCTGCTTCCAGAGTTCCTTCTAGATATAGTTTCAGATGTAAACCAGATATGGTGACGTTCTGATACTGCTTCCAGATTTCCTTCCAGATATAGTTTCAGATATGACCCAGATATGGTGACGTTCTGATACTGCTTCCAGATTTCCTTCTAGATATAGTTTCAGATATGACCCAGATATGGTGACGTTCTGATACTGCTTCCAGATTTCCTTCTAGATATAGTTTCAGATATGACCCAGATATGGTGACGTTCTGATGCTGCTTCCAGAGTTCCTTCTAGATATAGTTTCAGATGTAAACCAGATATGGTGACGTTCTGATGCTGCTTCCAGGGTTCCTTCTAGATATAGTTTCAGATGTAAACCAGATATGGTGACGTTCTGATACTGCTTCCAGATTTCCTTCCAGATATAGTTTCAGATGTAAACCAGATATGGTGACGTTCTGATACTGCTTCCAGATTTCCTTCCAGATATAGTTTCAGATATAAACCAAATGTGGTGACGTTCTGATGCTGCTTCCAGATTTCCTTCCAGATATAGTCCAGATATAAACCAGATATGGCGACGTTCTGACACTTATTCCAGTTGAAGACATTTCAAGACCTAGACCGGTTCAGTTAATCGACCCTAAGATTTTCCTGATGCTTATCCAGTCAAAGGCCTTCTCTGGTTCAGTCAGATCGACCCTAAGATCTTCCTGATTCTTATCCCAGTAGAAGACACCCAAGATTTTTCTCAACGAGCGTTGTTGAAGTTAAAGTCGCCCAAAGTTCTCTTACCATTCATGCTAAGGCAGTAACCATCCCTGGTTCATTCATCGCCGTTTGAAGCTCCAGACTCAGCCCCTGCAACATGTCAGGTACCCATTTTTTCTTTTGCAGGTACGCAGGTTCTCGCTAAGGAATCTCTTACGCAATCAACATCCAGATGGCATCTATAAGCCCATCATCCTATCCAGCAACCTCTAAATGGCATCTATAAGCCCATTCCCACCATCACACTACTATGTGAGCGCAAATTTCTGGGTACTCTAGTGTTCAATCATCTTCCACCCTCGGATTACGAAAGGCACGTCAGCCAATCTGCATCCTCAGGTCTAAGAAGATTGAACAGGGGCAACTGTTGTACCCCAAAATTTGCCCTCCCATATTTCTCAAAATATTTCAAGAAAAATTCACAAGACCAACCCGACGCGTCATATTCAGGTATTCTTTCGCCAAGATATCTATGATAACGTATTCTCAAATTCAGGTTCGGCTCAAGAGTTAATTCCTTAAAGAAGGTATCCGAATGTGTGAGTTTTCTTGACGAAATATGGTGAAAAAGTGTGCTGAAAGTGCAGTTTTTATGCGCTAAAAAATTCATAACTTGAAGATCATGACTCGTTTTGAACCCGTTCCGGTGACCAAAATTCCGTCTTGACATTATCTACGTTTTCATCTCTCACGGCTGGACGCCAATTTCGATCAGAAGGTCTTCAAAAATGTGGATTTATCAAGTATTTTCGTGCAGAAAATTTGTGACAGAAGTTTATTTGCGTCATGTTCAAAAAATCATAACTTGGTCGATTTTCATCGTATCGAGCTGGTTCCGGTGCCAAAATTTCACAAATTGAGTCGGCTACACTTTCACAGAAGGTATTGAGTTCAAATGGTATTCAAAAGGCCTTCGTTTTTTGCTCAGAGTGCGTGACACGCTGAAAATCCTGAATGCTGAACATTATTTCAACTGAGCCGAAACTTCGAAAATTCATAACTCGGTCAATTTTTATCGGATTGGACTCATATTTTTACACAAGGTCAATGACTCATAGATCTACAACTTTGCTTCAAAAGTCGAGACCAAATTATGCACCGATCAATACCAGTTTTTTATTGAAGAACGTGTCAGAGCCGACACTGGAGCCCAAAATAAGTTTGTCTGAGCTGAAACTTCAAAAATTCATAACTAATTCACCGTTTATCCGATTGAGTCGATCTTCGGACAGGAGTTAGTTCTCGATGTCGGCTACATTTTGATTTCACATTTCAACTTCAAAAAATGCACTTAAGTCCCTGCGATTTAGCCTGGAAAGTGACGAATTCAAGTGAATATTGGAGGCCCAATTGCACATTCAAAGCCCATTTTCTTTACCCTAATTTCCACTATATAATCACCTTCTTGTCACACAAACCAGAAGAAAAAAAAGAGGAGGAAAAGAGAGAAAAAAACCTTGCCACAACACTGTTAGAATATCAAACTCTTTCAAGAACCCTAAAACCTTGAAATCCTTATTACAAATCCCTCTCTCACTACAAACAAGCCATCTCAGCTACAAACCAACATCTTATTACTTCTTCAGTAAGGGTAAGGCTGGCTTGATCTCCATGATCAAAAGGGCATAAAATCATTCATGTCACTACTTTTCCAGTAAGGGTAAGGTTGATTTGATCTCCATGATCAAAAGAGTATAATCATTCATACATGCCATATTGTGCCTAAACATTAAATTTCTTCATATATTGGCTTTATTTGCATTTTATGATTTTATTTAATGTTTTCATGAGATTCAACACTGCAGATTTAGACAGGATCCCATGCAGGTTCATTAAGGAACGTTGAAGCCAAAAGCCAAAAGCCAAATGGGCAAAAGCCAAAAGCTAAATGGCCACAGTAGAAAAACATATGCATGACCCCAATACATGGCGAGACAGACATCCTGAGAAGATTAAGGAACGTTGAGGCCAAAACGCAAATGGCCAAAAGCCAAATGGCCAAAGTAGAACAACTTATGCATGATGAGGCCAAAACGCAAATGGCCAAAAGCCAAATGGCCAAAGTAGAACAACTTATGCATGATGAGGGCAGAACACAAATGGCCAAACCACTCCAATTCACCTCCAATTGGGGACAGAACCCCCTAAGGTATGGTATTTCTTTTCTTTTCTTTATTTTATTTGTTTCAATTATTTCTTTTTTTAATTAGTTCCTTTAATTTAATTTATTTTCATAAAAAAATAAAACAATATAAAAATCAGAAAAAAGACAAAAAATAAGTATTTTTATTTAATGTTATTTTTTTGTAAATAAATATCCCTAATTAATTTTAGCTTTGTAAAATTAGGTTTAATTCAAACATTTTTCTTAATAAACTTAAAATTGGTAGAATTAGGTTTTAATCAATTTTTATCCTTTTTTTTCTTTTCTTTCACAATAATTAATTATTAAATATTATTTTTGTAATTAAATTACCATGTAAATAATTAGATTAATCTTAGGTTTAATTTTAATATGTTTTCTTAATAAATTAAAAAACAACTAGAAATAGGGTTAGATTTCATTTAATTCTCTCATAAAAAACCATAAATACAAAAATCTCAAAATAATTTCTTTTCTCTTTAATTTCATTAGTTTAATCATTTAATTTAATTTCATTAAAAAGGGTCCAACGCCCTCGTTTCCAATTTTAATTCCTATTCGCGTATTTTTATTTATTTCCTTCTTTTAAATATTATGTAATTGCTCAAGCCATGTAACTCGGACATTTTATATTTCCCGCATTTTATTTCTTTATTTTATGTCAAATCGGGTCCTGGATTAAATTTGGCGATGTGGACCCGCGCCTTTGTAATAGTTTAGAACTTTTAATTTCCGCAATTTTTAACTATTAATAATGACATGCAAGAATGAATGATAAAATAAAAACAAACGCATAGATCACTTTGACAAAAGACAAAAATAAATGAAAACGACACACAAATCACACACCACCCCTAGGGTACGCCTCACTGTTGCCTTGCCTCGAAAGGTGATCGTCGAGTAGAGGATGTCTTAGTAAGTCCTCATGATCCGGGAACCTGGCATGAGGGTAGCTTCTAAGGTGTCTTCCCATTGCTCTGGTGATCACCATGTCCCGAACCTCGAATTGACCCGAACACCTCCAACGGTGGTGCTACCTACCTCTCAATGGTGGGATGGCACTACTTTAAAGGACATTTACACAGACGAATTCCTTAGGGTAGGTAGACGACTCGTGGATACTTGCTCTAATTCAAAACAAAACAAATCAAAAATACTTTTCACACCAACACATTTTCAAAAAGCTTTCGAAAGCATTTTTCAAACACTCTTGAGGACCGATACAAGAGTCGAACTGAAATTTTCAAAGAAACTTTTTAAAACCCACAGTTGAAAAGCAAACAAACCATTTTTGAAAACACAAGTGAGCAAGTATCTAAGAGCCCATGGATAACCATGGATAGAAAGGGTGCTAACACCTTCCCTTTCTATAATCTACCTCCCGAACCGAGAGCAATCTCTATAAGGAATTTTTCTGTGCTTTTGTCCTTTCCATTTGGAGAAAATAAAAGACGGTGGCGACTCTTGCTTCCGCGACATTTCGCGAACCAGCGTTAAACAGTCAGTTCCAGATCCACCGATCCAAAAATAATTAAAATAAAAATATTTATTACATTTTCATCTTTTCTGATTTTTATGAGGTTTTTGTATTTTGTAAAAAAAATAATTAATTAAATGAAAACAATAAATAAAATAACAATTGAAAATAAAATATAAAGAAAATTGCAAACCAGAGGGGGGTGGAAGTCCCAATATGGAGGTAAAGATCCAAGAATTCTGGCCCAACAAGCTTCAGGTCCATTGACTTTTTTGAGTAGCGTGTTAGCACTTTGACCAGGGTTTATGGTGCTCTCCCAATCTCAACCTTTGGTTTGATTCCATGGGACGCGTGGCTGTTGATTCTTGAGGACGCATGGTACGTCTTGACCTTGGGCGCTGCATGGGAATTGTTAATGAAAAATAGTATGGAAATTATACAGACCTGGGGCTCGAACCCAGGTCATGAACATTGCAAGCGTATGTACCTGCCACTGAGCCATTCCAATTTCATTTAATATATAATAACATACAAATATAATAAATAAAGACATGATGTTAGTGGGTTGAAGCGCGCGCAAATTTGAAAGGACCTATCACCATTTGCCAACGCATCATCTTCTTCGTGTATTTTTTTTTTTCTGAAACAAGAACATATTGCAACGGTTTTAGACGCGTTCTATTAAGTAGCTTTAGAGAAAATAGCGATTAGCTCTCCTTGGCACATAAATTCAGCGCGATGGTCCTATCTTCTTCGTCTGAACATGCTGAATCTAATGGTGGTGGTTTGGAATCTCAATTTTTCCTTGTTTGAAAATCCCCAATTCCAACCTCTGAAAACCCTAAAACTCAAACATGGCATAATCGTATATAGCGCATAAAAATGCAATTGAATATGTTGGTTAGCATCAGAATATCATAATGAACATGGATCAATGAATAAAAAATGCAAAGGATGCGTGAATCATGATGCACGATTGTGGAATTTTCTTGATACAGTTTCGGTTCAATATACCAGTTCTTGGAGTTTGAATGGATGATATGGATTGGAACACGTTCAGGAACCTTCAAGGAAGCTAATGAAACCAGTCTTGAGCTTTGAATCGACCTGTAGAGGTGTTTACAGTTTTGAGTTTATGGAGAATTTTTCCAAGTTTGTCAATGGCCTTTGAGCGCAGCTTTTTGTCCAGCATGATTAGGTTTATGATCAAGCATATGTAGTGAGTCTATTAGGTCAACAAAACTCAATCAAATCTATGACATTCATTGTTTTTGAAAATTTGATTTCTAAGGATCTTTTTTTAATCTTTTTCAAGTGTTCTTTGTTCTCAATCATGCCAATCACTCCAAATCTTTCCTAATTTGCATATGCACGAAATATTGATGATATAATGTGCACAAAAAGATTGAAAAAACTTAGGTTAGCATTTTTCATGTATTTATTTTAATTTAAATGAATTATTACTAATAAAAATCCAAATAAATAAATAAAAAATGAAATAAGACTTCCCTTTGGGCCAAGTAGTCGTGAATATGTCATGGATGATGAATCATGGAAGAAAAATGGGCCCATTAGCAATTTTAGGTCATTTGAACCATTGTTGACTTTTCAAAATATCCAAAAATTTCCCAACTTCCACAAGGCATAACTTGCTCAATTTTTAAGCTTTTCTCATGTTCTTGGACATTTTGGAAAGGTCTTTGAGTCCTCTAACCAATGCCTTTGGTCCCATGTCATTTTGATTTACCAATATCAAGTTATTGCCTTTGACTTAAAGTCCCTTTTTGTTGACTTTTGAAAATGACCTATAATGTTGAAATTGATAACTTTTTGTGAGAGCATTTCTTGGACTTGAAGTATGAAGATGAGTTGTAGGAAATGTCTTTCTCTTAAAAATGAGCTTTGGATGGAATTTTTCTGATAATCCATGTGAAAGTTATGCCCTGGTCAATTTCAGTTGACTTTTTCAGCTGTCCAAATAAGGAAACTTTTGCATTTTGATGATTTTTTGAGCCAAATTTTGAGAATCATGATCAAGCATTGATAAAATGATGTTTATGGCTTCAAAATGATATGTTGACCAAAAATTTGAACTTTTGACTGTCAAATGACCATTTTGCCCCTACAGTTGACTGTAGTGCAATTAGGGTTTTGACTGTGCAATTTTGAGCTGAATGCCTTGAAACTTGATATGAGAATAATTGACCATATTTATAGGCATATGAGACTTGATTGGACCTTTGAAAACTTCATTTTCTTGATCAGCACACAAACCCTAATCTTGACTGTATAGGAGACCTTTGCACTGTGCAACCCTTGGGGAATTTTGTGACTTGGCTTGGCAATTTCTTGAAAAATATGGGAGGGAAAATTTTGGGGTACAACAGTTGCCCCTGTTCAATCTTCTTAGACCTGAGGATGCAGATTGGCGGACGTGCCTTTCGTAATCCGAGGGTAGAAGATGATTGGACACTAGAGTGCCCAGAAATTTGCGCTCACATAGTGGCAGTGTGGTGGGAATGGGCTTATAGATGCCATTTAGAGGTTGCTGGATAGGATGATGGGCTTATAGATGCCATCTGGATGTTGATTGCGTAAGAGATTCCTTAGCGAGAACCTGCATACCTGCAAAAGAAACAATGAGTACCTGACACGTTGCAGGAACTGGTTTTCAGGTGCTCGGTATAGATGTGTCCTGACTGGTTACAGGAGCTGAGTCTGGAGCTTCAAAAGATGATGAACGAACCAGGTATGGTTACTGCCTTAGCATGAATGGTAAGAGAGCCTTGGGTGATTTTAACAACGCTCGTTGAGAAAATCTTGGTAGGAAATACCATCTTTGCAGGATCGGGACGAGAACCATAGGCCATTATAATCTGAAAGGGAATCACCTCACTCGCCGTCGGAGAGGGAATCATAAGAAAAGGAATTGTCACCTCACTCACCGTCGGAGAGGGGACCATAGGAGACTATCACCTCACACTCACCGTCGGAGAGGGAAACATCTGAAAAGGACTTACCACCTCACTCACCGTTGGAGAGGGAACCATGGGAGACTATCACCTCACACTCATCGTCGGAGAGGGAAACATCTGAAAAGGACTTACCACCTCACTCACCGTTGGAGAGGGAACCATAGGAGACTATCACCTCACACTCACCGTCGGAGAGGGAAACATCTGAAAAGGACTTACCACCTCACTCGCCGTCGGAGAGGGAACCATGGGAGACTATCACCTCACACTCACCGTCGGAGAGGGAAACATCTGAAAAGGACTTACCACCTCACTCGCCGCCGGAGAGGGAACCATAGGAGACTATCACCTCACACTCACCGTCGGAGAGGGAAACATCTGAAAAGGACTTACCACCTCACTCGCCGCCGGAGAGGGAACCATAGGAGACTATCACCTCACACTCACCGTCGGAGAGGGAAACATCTGAAAAGGACTTACCACCTCACTCGCCGTCGGAGAGGGAACCATAGGAGACTATCACCTCACACTCACCGTCGGAGAGGGAAACATCTGAGATAACTTCTACTGAGTCTTCATCAGAAAAATCTGTTGGGAGTCGATTTAGCTGGACTAGAGAAGGCCTTGGACTGGATAAGAAATCTTTGGAGTCGATTAACTGAACCGGTCTAGGTCTTGAAATATGATTGAGAATTTAGCTGAATCTTTCCTGAAAGGTAGAGGTCAGTCGTATACAATGCATGATATGGATCAAGCAATGATGTTCTCAACATAAATGAGATTTGTATGGTATGATGCGTCTATGCACGCTATAATGAAGTATGTGATGTTTACGTATGTATGTTTTTGTCTAGGAAAGTAGATCCTTGACGGATGCCGGGAATTCACTCCTGGGCTGACATTGATTTTGCTTCCGCTGGGGATGATAGCTGCAAGAATACCGGTAGGAGAAAGATGACTCCGTTGAGGAATAAACTTGGCAAATGGAAGATTCTGCGGGGAGAAAAATACTATAGCGACCATGCTGGGGAATGATACTCTGTGGGGAGAGAGATGCCTTGCTGAGTGTTGATAATAATTTGCTGGGGATACCCTTGTTGTTGGAAGTGTTGATGGACTTCGCTGGGGTAAGAAGATTCTGTCGACGACGATCTTTCCGCGGCTTTTGGCTGAGGATAACCCAGTTATATCCTGTTAAGGAAATAACTCTTTAAATAAAGTCGGACGACGCGTTCGTGTTCTGCGAGTGATGAGCTTCCAGAATCTACTGGGGATAAGCTTACTGCTTGGGGATATGAATTCCAATCTTCCTGGGGAACTGGGTTGGACTCTCCTGGGGAGATTTTGGAACTGTAATTTTGTAAGTTTGAAAGAGGGCACATATGTAGGGTTGCCTGCTGATGAGCTCGTGTAAAACCGCATCTGAAATGGAGAAGGAACCTGGGTAGGGTTACTTTGATGATGAGTTCGTGTAAAACTTCGTTTTTGGAAAGGGAGAACCTGTGTATGGTTGCTGGGCGACGAGTCCATGTAAAACTGCATCTTGAAGAGAGGGAACCGGTGTAGGGTTACTTGATGTCGAGTTCGTGTAAAACTACGTCTGGAGGAGGAGAACCTGTGTAGGGTTTCTTCGGGGTAAGTTCGTGTAAAACTTCTGGATGAACCGGGGTAAGGTTGCATGATTTTGATTAAGTGGATGATTGTCCTGTTTGGTTTCAGATGTTAACCCACGACCTGGAATTGGTAAAGGTAGATGGTAAATGGAAGATTCTTTCCTTTGTACTTTGGTTGACAGAGCAATTGGATCCCCAGCAGAGTCGCCAGTTCTGTGATCGGTGGATCTGGAACTGACTGTTTAACGCTGGTTCGCGAAATGTCGCGGAAGCAAGAGTCGCCACCGTCTTTTATTTTCTCCAAATGGAAAGGACAAAAGCACAGAAAAATTCCTTATAGAGATTGCTCTCGGTTCGGGAGGTAGATTATAGAAAGGGAAGGTGTTAGCACCCTTTCTATCCATGGTTATCCATGGGCTCTTAGATACTTGCTCACTTGTGTTTTCAAAAATGGTTTGTTTGCTTTTCAACTGTGGGTTTTAAAAAGTTTCTTTGAAAATTTCAGTTCGACTCTTGTATCGGTCCTCAAGAGTGTTTGAAAAATGCTTTCGAAAGCTTTTTGAAAATGTGTTGGTGTGAAAAGTATTTTTGATTTGTTTTGTTTTGAATTAGAGCAAGTATCCACGAGTCGTCTACCTACCCTAAGGAATTCGTCTGTGTAAATGTCCTTTAAAGTAGTGCCATCCCACCATTGAGAGGTAGGTAGCACCACCGTTGGAGGTGTTCGGGTCAATTCGAGGTTCGGGACATGGTGATCACCAGAGCAATGGGAAGACACCTTAGAAGCTACCCTCATGCCAGGTTCCCGGATCATGAGGACTTACTAAGACATCCTCTACTCGACGATCACCTTTCGAGGCAAGGCAACAGTGAGGCGTACCCTAGGGGTGGTGTGTGATTTGTGTGTCGTTTTCATTTATTTTTGTCTTTTGTCAAAGTGATCTATGCGTTTGTTTTTATTTTATCATTCATTCTTGCATGTCATTATTAATAGTTAAAAATTGCGGAAATTAAAAGTTCTAAACTATTACAAAGGCGCGGGTCCACATCGCCAAATTTAATCCAGGACCCGATTTGACATAAAATAAAGAAATAAAATGCGGGAAATATAAAATGTCCGAGTTACATGGCTTGAGCAATTACATAATATTTAAAAGAAGGAAATAAAAAAAAATGCGCGAATATGAATTAAAATTGGAAACGAGGGCGTTGGACCCTTTTTAATGAAATTAAATTAAATGATTAAACTAATGAAATTAAAGAGAAAAGAAATTATTTTGAGATTTTTGTATTTATGGTTTTTTATGAGAGAATTAAATGAAATCTAACCCTATTTCTAGTTGTTTTTTAATTTATTAAGAAAACATATTAAAATTAAACCTAAGATTAATCTAATTATTTACATGGTAATTTAATTACAAAAATAATATTTAATAATTAATTATTGTGAAAGAAAAGAAAAAAAAGGATAAAAATTGATTAAAACCTAATTCTACCAATTTTAAGTTTATTAAGAAAAATGTTTGAATTAAACCTAATTTTACAAAGCTAAAATTAATTAGGGATATTTATTTACAAAAAAATAACATTAAATAAAAATACTTATTTTTTGTCTTTTTTCTGATTTTTATATTGTTTTATTTTTTTATGAAAATAAATTAAATTAAAGGAACTAATTAAAAAAAGAAATAATTGAAACAAATAAAATAAAGAAAAGAAAAGAAATACCATACCTTAGGGGGTTCTGTCCCCAATTGGAGGTGAATTGGAGTGGTTTGGCCATTTGTGTTCTGGCCTCATCATGCATAAGTTATTCTACTTTGGCCATTTGCGTTTTGGCCTCAACGTTCCTTAATCTTCTCAGGATGTCTGTCTCGCCATGTATTGGGGTCATGCATATGTTTTTCTACTGTGGCCATTTAGCTTTTGGCTTTTGGCCATTTGGCTTTTGGCTTTTGGCTTCAACGTTCCTTAATGAACCTGCATGGGATCCTGTCTAAATCTGCAGTGTTGAATCTCATGAAAACATTAAATAAAATCATAAAATGCAAATAAAGCCAATATATGAAGAAATTTAATGTTTAGGCACAATATGACATGTATGAATGATTATACCCTTTTGATCATGGAGATCAAATCAACCTTACCCTTACTGGAAAAGTAGTGACATGAATGATTTTATGCCCTTTTGATCATGGAGATCAAGCCAGCCTTACCCTTACTGAAGAAGTAATAAGATGTTGGTTTGTAGCTGAGATGGCTTGTTTGTAGTGAGAGAGAGATTTGTAATAAGGATTTCAAGGTTTTAGGGTTCTTGAAAGAGTTTGATATTCTAACAGTGTTGTGGCAAGGTTTTTTTCTCTCTTTTCCTCCTCTTTTTTTTCTTCTGGTTTGTGTGACAAGAAGGTGATTATATAGTGGAAATTAGGGTAAAGAAAATGGGCTTTGAATGTGCAATTGGGCCTCCAATATTCACTTGAATTCGTCACTTTCCAGGCTAAATCGCAGGGACTTAAGTGCATTTTTTGAAGTTGAAATGTGAAAACAAAATGTAGCCGACATCGAGAACTAACTCCTGTCCGAAGATCGACTCAATCGGATAAACGGTGAATTAGTTATGAATTTTTGAAGTTTCAGCTCAGACAAACTTATTTTGGGCTCCAGTGTCGGCTCTGACACGTTCTTCAATAAAAAACTGGTATTGATCGGTGCATAATTTGGTCTCGACTTTTGAAGCAAAGTTGTAGATCTATGAGTCAGTGACCTTGTGTAAAAATATGAGTCCAATCCGATAAAAATTGACCGAGTTATGAATTTTCGAAGTTTCGGCTCAGATGAAATAATGTTCAGCATTCAGGATTTTCAGCGTGTCACGCACTCTGAGCAAAAAACGAAGGCCTTTTGAATACCGTTTGAACTCAATACCTTCTGTGAAAGTGTAGCCGACTCAATTTGTGAAATTTTGGCACCGGAACCAGCTCGATACGATGAAAATCGACCAAGTTATGATTTTTTGAACATGACGCAAATAAACTTCTGTCACAAATTTTCTGCACGAAAATACTTGATAAATCCACATTTTTGAAGACCTTCTGATCGAAATTGGCGTCCAGCCGTGAGAGATGAAAACGTAGATAATGTCAAGACGGAATTTTGGTCACCGGAACAGGTTCAAAACGAGTCATGATCTTCAAGTTATGAATTTTTTAGCGCATAAAAACTGCACCTTCAGCACACTTTTTCACCATATTTCGTCAAGAAAACTCACACATTCGGATACCTTCTTTAAGGAATTAACTCTTGAGCCGAACCTGAATTTGAGAATACGTTATCATAGATATCTTGGCGAAAGAATACCTGAATATGACGCGTCGGGTTGGTCTTGTGAATTTTTCTTGAAATATTTTGAGAAATATGGGAGGGCAAATTTTGGGGTACAACAATAACACATCAAGAAACATACAAGACATGGTGATAAATCACATAAGAGATGAAGATCTCACAAACAAACTTGAAGAAGTAAAGAAGCATGAAAGTAAAGATAAAAAGTAAAAATACATGGCATAAAAGCACATCAAGACATGATATATATTTTGATCTTAACATGTTCAACATATTATATTATCCTAAGCATAGCAACATGGGTCACGAAGGTGAATAAATTGTCTAACTAGACAAGTGGAAATGCAAGTGTGCAATTGAAAGATAAAACTTCACATCATGATAAAAAATGAAAGAAAGGATGAGACAATAGGTAGATACCTAAGTCTAAAAATGGTTTAAGACATCATAGGCTATCATTAACGGATTACATGTTAACGGATACCACCTAATTAAGACAAGTTCATATGATGAAAAGAGATAAAACTCAAACAAGTAATAAGATAAGACTTGGGCAACAAGTAAGTGGCAAACAAAAAAGGGGAAATAATATGACATTAAAGATAACACTTAGACATGTAAAAACAATTCCCTAAGGTTCATGCACAAGAAGTAGAGATCTAAAGATCACAAGAAAAGTCAAAAAGGCAAGAACACTAGCATAAGAGCATTCATGTGTCAAGTGTCTAACCAAGCATGGTATAAGAAGGTGAAATAAAGTGAGATAGATGAAGAAGTGTGGAAGTTAGAAGTGAACACATAAAGAAATCATCATAATCACATAAAAACAATTAAGAAAGGTTCACATCAAAATCAAACAAAGAAAGGATCCCAATCAACCCTAAGTGGACATAAGTCCTCATGTATTGCTATCAAGCAAACAAATTAGAAAAAGAAGAGGTAACATGAAGAAGAATGGGAAAACAAAGTAATTTTATAAACTTAGCACAAACCTCATGGTCAAGAATAAACTCAAATAGTCATTGAAAACATAGTACAAACACCAAAGTACACAAACTAATTTTAATCAAAGTTGTGATGTGAGTTGAGAGCAAGTGTGTGATCAAGTGAACATGGTAAGACATGTCAAGTAAGAGTAAATTCAGAAGAAAACAATTAGAGATAACACACATAAATTACCTATAACAACCCTAAGGGATCACTACTTAAGCACACCCAAAATTTAAGGCAAGACTAGGTCAAAACCAAACCCTAACATGTTCCTAAAGGTGAGTGAAGCACAAGAAAGGGATATATTAAGAGGGAACATGTTTAGAGGGTTAAAAAACACACAAGTCAGTAGAAAATAACCTCTAAGATCATACATCTAAACATTACAAGCATGGGGAAAGGAAGGTATACACATCACACAAAGGAAGTGGCAAAAACAGGCAAGCAGAAAAAGTTCAATTTAAGAAGTAAATATCAAAAGAAGAGAGAGCATAATTGAAGAATTATAAAATTTGTGACTTTTGACTTAACTTAAGATGAGACTCAAGAGTAACCAAGTAAGAAGATGAAACTTCATACACAAGAAAAGTCACCTAGTTGATGAACAACATAATCTAATGATGGATAATACTTTTCTTAAATCAAATGAGGTTGATAAATATCAATGAAGAATGAAATGACATCTTATTTGTCATGGAGTAATAATTAAACCCTCACAAGATATCAATCATGAACTTAAAGACTCAAGGAATGTCAACAAGATAACATACTCAAGTGTCATGATATATGGCAAAGTATTGTCCCTTTGAAGCATATGAGAATTATGATTTAAATAAATCAAAGTAAATATTTTTAGATGTTGTGGGAAGTAGGCAACATCAAGATACACTCATGGGACATGTAACAAAATCTCATGAGGCAATCATTATACAATGATGCTCAAAACACAAGTAGAAAATAGAATATAACTTCTTATGTATCACGATGTTGGTTAGAAAGTGAGTTCTTAACCAAGGATCAAGGAAGCATGAGAAATGATACGAGGAGAGAGGTTAAGATCAAATATTAAACAAAAATACATTAGACTCAAAGTCCTCAAGAAAGATACATCACACATCACACATAAGTTAAGCCAAAGCAAAGAATATGGCTCCTAACTTGTCATCATGATGAATTGATATTGAAATGTTAATCAAGGAATCAAAGGAGAATTGATTTATGGATAATAAGATATAAAGTTAGAAGTATAAAAAAAGGGATTTCAACCTTTTTGGATCAATGATACTTAATTGGAAATGTACAAACACATTCTCCTAAACCATGATCACAAAAGATAAACAAAAGACCTCTAAACAAATGTGAGATTTTAGAAAACTTGAATGGTTCATAGACATGAACTCAAGTCTCTACACATGCTAATTAGAATAATAGAAAGAATAAGGAACTTGGTTCCTTATAGGTTGCACAAGAGCATACCTTGTATCTCAAGCAACAAAGAAGTAAGTTCAAAATAGTAAGGCAAAAGTTCAACATGAAAAGCAAAAAGAAAGGTTAATATAATGAGGTAAATTGATTCTAAAACTCTAAAGGGGCTCTCCTTGAAATTATCATTCCCCAATCATGGTTCAATACACAAAGGAATTCAACAAAGTGACTCCAAATATTAATCAAATCAACAATGATCACATACAATGTTTAAATCAAAGAAAAATAAGTCAAAGGATCAATATACTCAAAAAAATTTTCAAGTATCTTAAGATCACCATAATTTAGAATCAAGTGTTACCAAACATCAAAAGTCGAGGGAAAAAGGAAAATGGAATTAAAAGATGGAAACTAGCTCCACAAGGTATCTAAACAAACATACTTAGCAAACAATTTTCAAATAAAATAAAATTGATCAAGAAAAATGGGAAAAATTATACAAGAATCACAAAACATCCATAAGTATAAACATATATTTTTTACATTTTTTATATCAAGGAAAAGTTGAAAATAAAATTCAAATAGCAAGACTGGTTATAAACAAAGCTAAACTAGACACATTACACCATAAAATGGATGAAAACACCAAAACAAAAAATAAAATTGAGAAAAACTTATCATGATATTAACAAAATATAGTAGTGTTTCAAACATATTTTTCATATTTTTTATGTCACTGGAATATTCAAAATTAAATCAAAGTTTAAAAACTACCCATAAAAGGCATTCAATGAAGCATACTTGTCAAACAATTTTCAAATAGTGACAAAATCAATATGGAAAATTATGGAAAAATCATTTTTAGTGTCTCGTCACTTCCACAAATGTCCATGAATTAATTTGGAATTTTTAGATAAAGGAAAGATATGAAATGAAGGTGAAACTTCTAATCTAAGCAAGAAAAAGACCAAAATATATGTTCATCTTCAACAATTTTTAAAATCAAACAAACAATAAAATAAAAATGGATAAAAAAATATCATAATCATCTCTGGACATCGAAAGACATTAACAATATTTTTGTATATTTTTTAGGTTAAGTAATTTATTTAAAATAAAATCAAAATTTATTCTAAACTAAAAATTTAAAGAAAATGATGTATTCAACTAATTGATTTAATTATTGCACCAAAATAATTATAAGAATAAAATAAAAATCATTTTCATAAAGTAGACTGAAAAAGATACTTGACACTTTTTTTATAATTTTTGGATGAGTGAAACTATTTAAAATAAAATTAACAAAAAAATTAAATTGGAATAAAATTCAAATTATGAACAGATCTATAACACTTGATTAAACAAAAAGAGCTACGAAAGAATTTTGAACATGTTCAATCAGAAGATGGCACCTCATCGTCCCTGTCCTATAGACAAAACCCTAACGAGTTACAGTTTCAACATGCCAGTTTCAGATCACAATATCTCTCTCAATTCTCAATGAAATGAGGTAAAATTAAAACCAAAACCCAAGATCAAAATGCTTAGAATACGATGGCATCAATAATTTTCCAAAATGAGGCATGGATCATGGAGAAAAGTGTGCATGAAAATCATTGTATGCATGAAATTTAAACATGTTCAAAAATAGATCTATCATCTAAATTTCAAATCCAAATTTCTCTCTTGATACTCAACCAAATTACACGATCTAAACATCAAAGTTTTTCACAAAATTACAAGGACTAACATGACGCTCATGAATTTATCAAAAAATGCAAGATCAAGGAGAAAAGTGGACACAAAAGTCACTGAATACATAATTTCACACACTTGCAGAAACTTGAAAACACGATTCAATCTCAAAATCAATACATCAAACATATTATTTTTCTAGCTAACTCATCATGACATGAATCAAAGCATTAGATCTAGCTGAAATGGAAAATCAAAGTTCAAAGGAACTTATCTTGATATGAAAAATAAGTTCATGATTACTTGAGCTCTAATAGAAAGAAACCCATAATATCTTCTTTCTTCAACTTCAAATCAGTAGAATTGAGCAAGAGTGGAGACCTTGAGCAAGGAAATTCAAAGCTTCCAATGAAATTGCTTCGAAAGAGAGGAATGTAGAATTTGACTTTAGAGGAGACTAGAGATCATGTGTGTGATGGAATGAATGAAGTGAAGAGTTTAAATAGCCGTCTCAAGGTGAGGGAAATAGTTCTTTGATTAGAAGATATCAGTTGGAGGGATTTACGGGCAAAATTGAAAAATGAGAAAGTGTGAGGTATAAGTCTGCATTTTATGTTGAGTCAGTGTTATGTTTCTTGCGTTTTGAGGAGAAAATAGAGAGTGAAAAGTGAGCATAATATGCGTGTGAGGTAAGCTGGAAGTCTGCACATGGGTTAGAGAAAAAGTGGAGGGAATGTTTCCAATTTGGGCCAGGCACGAGGGAAGTATGCATATGCATGGATATTACACTTTGTTTGGCTTGTTTAGGAAATCATGAGCCAAGTGTAAAGGGATCAAAGTGTGTAGACTTAAATGTCAAGGAATATTATAGCAAAATTCTCAATTTTAGACTGGATGCCAACTTCATTCCATGAGAATTACTTTAACCTAAAGCTAATATTTCCATCATCTCTCATGTGTTTTTCACAAATTTTGGATCATTGGAAAGCTGAGATGGTAAGCTTCAATATTGATGTTGATGAAAATTGAAAATGATGCTTGCAAATCATTGAAAAACTGGCATGAAAATGATGCAATTTGGACTGGCCATACAAAGTTGAGGCCTCCTGCACGTGTGAGCCTTGTCATGCTAGCCAGAAGTTTCCCTTAAATACAAAGCACCATATCTCCCTCCATAATAGACAAAACACAACAATGTTAAGTGAAGAGGTGACTCCCAATTTCATTTCTTATGTTGATCATTTTTCAAAATGATGAGTGATTTAACAAGAAAAGTGGCTTTGAACATGTGCCCACCAACAGTTTGATAAAATTCCAGGCCTGGCACGCATGCTTGCTATCAAAATAAAATATTGTGGCTTAAAAACCTAAGAATTATATCTCTCTCTATAGTGAAACAAATAAGATGATCCTTGAATCAATGTTGAAGAATAATTTATAAACTTCACCTTTCATATTTGGATTTTCTTGATTTGAGTCCAAATAAAACTCTAAAAATGGCCATGAAGAAATCTCATTTTATGCACATGACATGAAATTTTTACTAAGTTTCACAAATTTTCTAAGCCATATAAATTTCTCTCCTTTCACTTTTTGGACTTGAGCTCATAAGGACAAGGTTGAAGAACTTTTCTTCCTCTTTCCAACCATGTATAGTTTTCAATTTTTAAATAAAAGATGAAGAAGTTATGAATTTTTGAAATTCAGCCTTATGAGTTTCCATACTTAGTAATTTTCAAATTTCACCAAGATACCTTCATGAACAAGTTAACTTCAAAATCCATATTTCTCTTGAATCTCTTCGACCATAGGCCATGTTATGTTGAAACACGATCATTGACCTCAACTTTGACCATAATTCCTCTTGGTCAATAGTTGACTTTTATTGACTTTTGCTCAAATGATTGTCTTACCCCCAATTGATCAATTAAACCACTTCCAATCAAAATTGATGCTTAATTCTTCAATCATAGGTTCTAATGGACATGTAGAGAAACATGGAATGAAGTCTTGCCCAAAAAGTCAGAGATTTCTTGATTGAATCAAAAACCCTAATTTTGTCCCTTTATGTTAGGAGATGATGATCCAGTCTCAAAACCCTAATTCCAAGGAACATATTGATAAATTATTTGAACAAAGATGTCTCATATGAAAATGAGAAGATATTGCTTCATAAATTTGGCCCACACAAGTACCAAACACTCTATCTGGCCAAAACTCTAATCTCAAGAGATGAATAGGTGAACAATGTTTCACCTTAATACTCTTGCAATCTTAAACTTATGATGAATCAAAGAGACAATTGAGATATCTTGAGGTATTAGAAACCCTTGTAGCTTGAGTGTATCAAATATTGAGGGCATGCGACTCTCCTTGCACTGATTGTAAACACAACCACTTTTCATAGCTTGCAGAGGAACTTGGGAACCAATATACCTTGATCCTATCACAATGTATGAATGCATATGATGAAACATAAGCCTTTAAAGTTCTAAAAACAAGAGGGTAAATTTAAGGGTCCAAAAACTGTTCCTATTCAATCATCTTAAATTTTATATGTGAGAAAAAGTGACAACTTTCAAACATTCAAGGTGGAAGTAGATTGAATACTAAAAGAACCCGAAAATTTACACTCTTGAATAAGAGAGTGAGGAAAAAAGGGTAACTTTATTTTTTTAAGGATGATACCAAGAAAACTGGGTGAGAGAGGGGAAGACTAGTGAGTACTAAATCTTACCAAAGAGTGTCAGATAAAACTGGCCTCAAGAAATATACCAAGTAGAAATTGGATTTGATCAACGAGCCAAAAGAGACTGGACTCGAAAAGTAATCCACATAGAGATTGAACTCGAAAAGTAATCCAAGTAGAGATTGGACTTACACTAAGAGAACTGGTGTATGCTAGACTCTAGAAGGATGTGCCAAGTAAAACTGGAACACATACCATAAAAATGAGATAAAACTCAACCCAAGAAGACTAGATAATACTAGACTTTAGAAGAATGTGTCAGGACAAAACTGGACCATAGATTGTAACAATGAGATAAAACTCAACCCAAGAAGACTAGATAATACTAGACTCTAAATATATGAATAAATATCAGATCCGAACGGGTATACCAGAAATAAACTGGTCTCGATCAACAAAGGACAGATAAAACTAAACTTATACCATTAGCACACTAGCTAAATGCTGGGGGGTCGAGTAGAGGTTATCAAGATAAAACTCGACCTCTGGGAGTACTATAAAGAATGTGCTAGGTAGAAACTGGTGTGCAGACAAGGTAACGAGATAGAAACTCGACCTAAGAGGAACTAGATAAAACTAGACTCTGAAAAAGTACTCGATAGGACAACAATAGAAATTGGGTCCTATAGAAAGGTGACAAAAAGTGTGTGTATTTGACAAGACACTTGCTGGTCTCAGCCGAGGGTAGACAGTGGACGATGCTGAATGAACCCAAGCAATAAAAGAGACAAATAACGAGTAAAAACTCAGCTCAAGAAGACTAGATAAAATTGGTCCAAAGACGAGACTTAACACGAGTAGCAAACTCGACTCAAGAAGATTATATAAAACTAATCCAAAGATGAGTACCAGGACAAAACTGGATTGCACGCACATGTAACGAGATAAAACCCGACCTAAGAGAAATAGATAAAACTAGGCTAAAAATGAATATCAGGGTAAGACTAGTGTGATACGGTGGGAGAACTGACTTGAGGTTTTGCGTTTATGTTCGCAAATGTTGCGGTTTAGCAAGAGTCGCCACTGACTTTTCTTTTATCCAAAAAGGAAGGGTGTAAAAGCACAGGAAAGACCTTTAGAGATGTTCTCTTGAGTTCGGGGGGTAGATTATGAAAAGGGAAGTTATTAGCACCCTTTCCATCCATGGTTTTCCATGGGCTCTTAGTTACTTGCTAGATAACTTGCTTTTGTTTCAATGTGATTGTGTGGTTTTTTGAAAGTATTTTTAAAAGGTGCCATCGTTTAGGCAAACTTTGCAATGATTCCCGTTCGTAAGAATGTATGCAAAGTGTTGAGCTTTTGAAAATATTTCAATGTTTGGAAAGTTTTTTGAAGATGTTTTGAAAGAGTAGGTGATTGTTTTGAAAATAGCAAGGATATTTGTTTTGAGAGTGCGCAAGTAACTAAAAGTAATCTACCTACTCAAAAGGTCTTAGATGTTCTTTTCCTCCTCCTTTAGATGTTGCTATCTTTCCATTGATTTGGTAAGAAGCCCCATCGTTAGATGTGAAGGGACGGGCGTTGGGTTATCGTATGACCATGATAGCAATGTTGTTAGATGACTTGGCACTTTTCTTTAGGGACTAAGATCATTTTGAAAGGCAAATTTGATAGCGTCATCGAGGGACTATGATCTTTTTTCGATTCGTTTGTGCTAAGACATCCCACATGCGTAACATGGCCATTTTTGTAAGGCAACAAGTGGAATTACCCTAAGGGTGTATGTGTGCAAAGAGTGTTTGATTTGCATGCATTTAGTCTTGATTAGGGTGGTCTATTTTATTGTTTTTATCCCGCCATACACGCCTAATTACTAACATTTACATTTGAAAGCGATAAATTATAGAAATGTAAAGTCCTACACTATTACAACATTTAGGGGATACAGATACATATTTATGAATGGGATTGCAAGTAAAATAAGTTTTAAATTACTATTACAACCATATTGAAAGGCATAAGAATGTACAAGAAAATGTGAAACAAACTTGTCTTGTTTTAAGAAACTGTTTTTGGTCTTTTGTTTTAAGAAATAAAATAAAGTGTGAAGGAAATACTTTTAATGTTTGCTGATTAATGGAATGAAGAGTGATAGAAAAATAATGGAAAAGGAAAAAGGAATCAGCGGGTTGCTGATAAAATGAAGTCAGAGGTTCTGACCCTGGCATGCTGCAAAACAGAAACATGTTAGTGAAAATGTATAAGGTCAGAAGCTCTGAACCCACTGGGAACACAGTAGTTTTCAGAAGTTCTGATACCACTGGCAACAAAAACAAGCTTCAGAAGTTCTGAGACCATTGGAAAAACTTGGTCTCTCTCTCTCTATGCTAGTTAGAACATCTGTAATTTGGTTAGTTCTCCACCAAACAGAAGACATGCCTAGAACAGTTATAGCAGGTGTCATAGCGTTTCAGAAGATAAGAAATATCAGAACTATAAATCAGAGGCAAGCATGCATTTGCTAATCCTAACTCTGAGTTCTAGTTTCTTCAAAAAGCTCTGAACTGATTTATTCCCTACTTAGGCAGACAGAATGCATGAAATTTCAGAATATGTATGACACCAAAAACCTGATATCTACATTGTATTTGAGCATATAAATATGGTAATGCTTAAGTAATGTGGTTAGGGTCAGCAGAAACTTACCTTGCAGCTGGAAGAAGTTCTATGAACCGGAGTTCACCTCAACTCTGATGATGCTCTGAACAACTTCTTCACGTACTCAACAAGTTGAAAGTTTTCAACTTCTGGGGATGGCAAGGAGGTGATATTCTGATTTCTTTGAGTGGAGGGATAGAAAGTGTATAGCAATATGAACACATAAGTTTAGACAGCTTCCAACGTATGGATTAGAAACTGTGTGAATGGTTTTTAGTCAAGAAATATTTGAGAACGAGTGGAGTTTTGAATGCAAGGAATAAAAAGTTAACAAGGTTTTATGTGTTGTGTTTACAGTTCTTGGAACTCTTGGAATTTTGGCAGGGATTCAAGGCTTTTCTTTCTCAATTTTTTCGACCTCTTTCACAAATTTTTTTGGCCCCTTTTCAGTGACCAATGGTGTTCTATTTATAGGCAAAGTTTTGTGTGTTTGAAATGTCAAGTAGCGCCAACATCATACGCTAGATGCTGACTTGCTCTTGAAGAAAGTTCCAAAATGGTGTGATAGTTGACAGTTTTTTAGCTTAGGTTGGATTAGCAAGCAGGATTTAAGGAAAAGTGAACCCACAAGCAAAAGGTAGCACATGGACCCTTACCTAATTATGTACAAAAGTATTTCTACACTACACGTGGAAAGATCCTTTGGACAAAGATGATGAGATTTGTCAAAATCAGAAATTCTGTAATGTGAGATTTTGCATCATTGCTTAATTCTGAATCAGAAGTTCCATTTCAGCGTAGTCTAGAACAAAACACCCTACTTTTGATCCTTGTACCTTGTTACCTCAGCATGTTCTGAAGGATTCCCCAAGTTTTCCAGTAACCTTCTTTGATTTACCTTTGAAAACTCTGGATTAGAAGTTCTGCTTCAGCGTAGCACCCAATCTTCTGATCCTCTTACCTTCTGGATTCAACATGTTCTGAGGGAGCTTTCAAGCTTCATATTACGCTTTATTACCTTCTTTGCATTATTCTAGCAAACTCTGACTGAACTTGCGTAGATGCTTAAGAGCCATGTTCTAACTGAAGACTATGTACTGAACCATGTTTACAACTTCTGACTGCACCTGCCTGGAGGCTGGCTCAGAAGTTCTGAAGTGTCATTTTTTTCTTAAATACTTAAAAAAAATCCCAAGTATTTAGAAATTTGGGTTTTCCATAGTAAATTTGACTTTGAACTTTTTGATGATACAAACTTCATATTCCAACATGTCTTAATGAAATATGATTCTTGAAACTTGGTTTTGGTCCAAAAATCAAAGTTAGACTTCTCAGCATGCAAATGACCATTTTCCCCTTGTGAATGGTTTGCTCAGAAAAAAATGATAATTTAAGGCTTGAAATTGTATGAGAGAAAACTTGAGAATCCAGGGTGATTCCTTGAGAAATGAGAGGGCAAATTTTGGGGTACAACAGCTGCCCCTGTTCAATCTTCTTAAACCTGAAGGGTTATATTGGCGAGTGTTTCCGTTCGTGACTCGAAGGTGGAAGATGATTGGACACTAGAGTTCCCATAAATTTGCACTCGATGATGTGATGATAAAAGGAATGGGCTTTCAGATGCCACTTGGAGAGGTGATAAAATCTTGTCGGAGATGGGCTTGTAGATACCATCCAAGAATGTTTGTTGAATCGTAAGTTGTAAGCTGAAAGAATAAGTATCAGAATTGTACCCGTGTATGGAGCGTATGTGAAATGTATTTGAAAGTTGAATCTGAATGAGTATCAGAATGGCATCCATGTCTGGAGCATATCTGTACTGTATCTGAAAGTCGAATCTGAATGAGTATCGGAATGGCATCTGTGTCTGGAGCATATCTGTACTATATCAAAAGTTGAGTCTGAATGAGTATCGGAATGGCATCCGTGTCTGGAGCATATCTGTACTGTATCTGAAGTCTGAATATGAATGAGTATCGGAATGGCATCCGTGTCTGGAGCGTATCCGTACTGTATCTGAAGTCTGAATCTGAATGAGTATCAGAATGGCATCCGTGTCTGGAGCGTATCTGAACTGTATCAAAAGTTGAATCTGAGTGAGTATCAGAATGGCATCCGTGTCTGGAGCGTATTTGTACTGTATCAAAAGTTGAGTCTGAATGAGTATCGGAATGGCATCCGTGTCTGGAGCGTATCCGTACTGTATCTGAAGTCTAAATCTGAATGAGTATCAGAATGGCATCCGTGTCTGGAGCGTATCTGAACTGTATCAAAAGTTGAATCTGAGTGAGTATCAGAATGGCATCCGTGTCTGGAGCGTATCTATACTGTATCAAAAGTATAGTCTGAATGAGTATCAGAATGGCATCCGTGTCTGGAGAGTATCCGTACTGTATCCGAAGTTTGAATCTAAATGAGTATCAGAATGGCATCCGTGTCTGGAGCGTATCTGAACTGTATCAAAATTTGAATATGAGTGAGTATCAGAATGGCATCCGTGTCTGGAGCGTATCTGTACTATATCAAAAGTTGAGTCTGAATGAGTATTAGAATGGCATCAGTGTCTGGAGCGTATCTGTACTGTATCTGAAGTCTGAATCTGAATGAGTATCAGAATGGCATCCGTGTCTGGAGCGTATCTGTACTTGAAATCTGAATGAGTATCAGAATGGCATCCGTGTCGGAAGCGTATCTGCACTGTATCATGATTGCATATTGTTAATGGTAGCTGTTAATCTTATCCTGAAAAGGGTAAAATGTTAGCTGAAACATAAAGTTATGTTGCATGAAATGTATGATGCAATGATTTGTTTTATCAATGTTTATGATATATGGATGCAATGTACGTGCATGTAAGCTGGTCTGCTGTATTGTTGTATGATTGAGGAAAATAAATCCTTGAATGTTGTTGAGGATATGTTGAATTTTCATGTCTTGAAGTTGAAGTACTGACAAACTCTTGTTAAGGGAAGTAAATTCTGTTGTGAGGGCAACGCCATGTACTGCTTATAAGATTTGCTTGGGGAAACCTGAGAAATTTGACGATTTCTATTGGGGATTAATAATTTGAAATTTGTTCCGCTGGGGGTTTAAATGACGTACTGTAGGGATTTCTTATGGAATAGCTGTGATCGGTGGAAATAGAACTGACTGTTTTTTAAGCTGGTTCGCGAAATGTCGCGGTAAGCAAGAGTCTCCACCGTCTTTTATGTTCTCCAACATGGAAAGGACAAAAGCACATCAAAATTCCTTATTCGAGAATGTTTCTCGGTTCGGGAGGTAGATTTATAGAAAGGGAAGGTGTTAGCACCCTTTCTATCCGTGGTTATCCACGGGCTCTTAGGTACTTGCTCACTCTATGTTTTCAAAAATTTGTTTGCTTTTCGAATGTGTGTGGGTTTTGAAAAAAGTTTCGTTTGAAAAATTTCTAAGTAACTCTTGTATCTGTCCTCAAGAGTGTATGAAATATTTGTTTGAAAACCTTTTGAAAGTGTGAGGTGTGAAAAGTATTTTTGTTTGTTTTGAGAAAGAGCAAGTACCCATGAGAATCTACCTACTCTAAGGAATTAGGCTGTGTAAGAGTCCTTTAGATAGTGCTATCCCACCATTGAGAGGTAGGTAGCACCGTCGTTGGAGGTGTTCGGGTCAATTCGATTAAGGGACATGTGTGGTCACCAAAGCAATGGTAGAACACCTTAGAAGTAACCCTAATGTCCTAGATCCTTTGTATCCGAGGCAACCGTTTCGAGGCAACTGGATCTTTTAGACAGAAGGGCGACCTCTAAGACACCCTATACTTGATGACCACATTCGAGGCAACCAGTGAGGCGTACCCTAGGGGTGGCATGTGCTTGCGTGTTGTTTTCATGTGATGTTTATCTTGTACATGTTATTTGTGAGCTACGGATTTATTTTATTATCATACATTCTTTCATGCATTTTTTAACAGTTAGGAGTGCGGAAAATAAATTTGCAGAAATATAAACCTAACTATTACAAGGCGCGGGTCTATACATCGCCAAAAAAACAAAAACCCGTTTTGGAAAATAAAGTGAGAGAAAATTAAGCAATAAAGGAGGTCCTAATTAACTATTACATTTCCAGAAGGAGTTGCATAATAATGAATTAAAAAAAAAAATACGCGCGAAAGATTTGAATCGGGACGTCTTTAGGGTTTTGACCCTTTTTGAGAAATAAAGAAATTTTTGTCCTTTTTTTGTAATTAATGAAATTAAAACTAATAACTAGTTAATTAATTAATTAAAAAAATGTTTTTGTGTTTTTTATGTTTTTAATGAAATGAAATAAAAAAGAAATTCAAAATTGGAAGTGAAAGACCTAATTCTAAATTAATTTTACTTATTAAAAATAAAAGAGATTAAAATTGACCTAATTAAACTATTTTATTTGTTAGTATTTTATTTACAAAAATAACATAAAATTAATAAATAATAATAATATTAGTTTTTTTTTTGATTTTTTATTGTGAAAGGGTTAAATAATTTGATGGTGCGTACTTAATTAAAAAAACAATAGAAGTAAACAAAGTAATTAAAAGAAAGAAAAATAAATAAAAAATGAATGCAAACCCAAAAAGGGGGGGGGGGTGATGGGCCAGCAAAGGGAGTTTGTTTAGGAATCTGAGGCCCATGAACATTCAAGCCTTGTTGACCTTCCTGGTTGTCCACGCCTGCGTTGACTCATGAGCACCATAGTCTTCATTCTTTGGCCATTGGATTGATAGTGGTGGCCACATGGCATGCATCAGGATGAGGTGTAGGATGGACATCACTCAGTATCCTGCATATGATTGTATGAGGAAAAATAATATTGAAATTATGGGGGACCTGGGATTCGAACCCAGGTCCCAGCGCTCCCCACACCAACGCCTTAGCCAGCTGAGCTACATGCTTCATTTGATATAAAAATAAGAAATGGTTAATATATGTAATACAAGCAATATTCCTGGAAATAAAAAAAACATGCGCGTTATTTTTAAACGGGCCAATGATGTTCTTCCACGTCTTCGTCTCTTTCCTTTTTCCTGTAAAAAGCAAAGCAATTAGCGGGGGTTTTAAACCCCCACAACCTGCATCATTGAAAAATAGTGAATAGGCGTGTGTGCCATATAAATTGGGCGTGACATGTCCATTGAACTCGTCTTGATCCTCTGAATCCAACTATGGGCGTTATGGAGTTCAATTTTTCCTGCTTACTAAATCCCCAAATTTCAAGCTTAGAAAACCTAAAATTCGTTAATGGTGGTTTTCATTTCATTGCATAATAATTCAAGTAAGTAATACCAACAGCTTTATGGGGATGCAAACAATGTAAAACAAGCTTTGAATTATGTCAAATGTTCATGAATCGTGCATTTTAATCTTGAAAAAAATGGACAAACTGTGGGACTGTGGTGGACGATTCCTTGAGTGTTGGAGCTTGTTTATGATTGCAATAGGTTCTGGAGATTCCCAGTAATGTATTTGAACCTTTAAATCTCCTTGAAATGGCCTGGAAGGTAGAATTAGGATTTGACTTTTTTGCTTGATTTTTTGAATATGGTTAGGGTGTCTTTGCAGCAGCTTGTGCGTGTAATGTATTAGGTCTTGGTTTTGCATATGTATGTGTTGTACCCCAAAATTTGCCCTCCCATATTCTTCAAGGTTTGCTAAGATCATGCTTCAAAATCTCCCAAGGGTTGCACAGTCCAATTGCCTCCTAACAGTCAAAAATTAGGGTTTTGGTGCTGGCAAAGAAATTGAAGTTTCCAAGGGTCCAAACAAGTCCCACATGCCTACATACATTGTCAAGCATCCATATGCCAAGTTTCAAGACTCACAGCATCAAATTGCACAGTCAAAAACCCTAAATGCTTCACAGTCAACTGCAGGGGCAAAATGGTCATTTGACAGTCAAAAGTCAAAAATTTTGGTCAACATCTTATTTTGAAGCCACAAACATCATTTGATCAATTCTTGATCATGATTCTCAAAGCATGGCTCAAAAAGTCTCAAGATGCAAAAGTTTCTATTTTTGGACAGTTGAAAAAGTCAACTATAACTTGACCAAGGCATAACTTCCACATGGTTTATCAGAAAAATCCCATTCAAATCTCATTTTGAAGAGAATGACATTTCCTACAACTCATCTTCACACTTCAAGTCCAAGAAATGCTCTCACAAAAAGTTATCAATTTCAACATTATAGGTCATTTTGAAAAGTCAACAAAAAGGCACTTTAAGTCAAAGACCATAACTTGAGATTGGTAAATCAAAATGACATGGGACCAAAGATATTGGTTAGAGGACTTCAATACCTTTCCTAAATGTCCAAGAACATGATCAAAGCTTAAAAATTGAGCAAGATATGCCTTGTGGAAGTTGGGAAATTTTTGGGAATTTTGAAAAGTCAACTTTGCTTCAAAAGCCTCAAAATTGCTAATGGGCCTCAATTTCTTCCATGAATCATCACCCAAAGGCTATGCACGACCCATTGACCTCCAAGGGAGTTATTTTCTCATTTTTGATTAATTATTTGAATTTTTATTATTATTAATTCACTTAATTAAAATTAAATATGAAAAAATAGCAAATAATACCTTTCAAATCTTTTTGTGCAGAGAATTCACTCATTATGTGCTCAATATTTCGTGCATCATTCAAAAAGGAAAGATTCTACATGATTGGCAATGATTGGCATAAAAAAGGATTGAAAAAGATTGAAATTGATCTCATTGAAAATCCAATCTCCAAATCATCAATGCATGGATTATAGGCTGGTTTTTTTTAACCTAATTCATTCATATACATATGCACAATTGAAACCTAAAGCATTAGACACAAGAGCTGCGCAGGAAACAAAGAAAAAAACTTGCAATTTTGGACAAAAAGTTGAAAACTGTTTTGATACCTAGAGCATAATTCAAAGCTCCAAACGCATTCCAACACATTGCCAAGGGATTCAGGAAGCTTTTGCAATCGAAACCACATCTCCAGACCTCCAGAAGTGGTAGAACGACATCATACTTTTCATCAAAATTTTCATAATCGTGTTTCACTTTTCATGCATGATTCATGTTTTTTAATGGTTGATTTATATTAATATGAATATTCTGAAGCTATTGGTGCCCTTTAATTGAACTAACAGTGCCTGTATCAAAAGTTGCCATTGATGTTTGCTAGGATTTCAGAGTTCCAGATTTGGGGCTTTACACATATGGTAAAATCAGGCCTTGAAACCTATACCAATGGATTCGTGACATCCAAACGAAGCAAGTCCACACCTCGCGCCCTTTTTATATTTGCTTATGCGCTAATCGTTATTTTTCCTGGGCTTGTTTAGTGGGGGTTTAAAACCCCATCTATTTGATTATGTTACAGGCAAAAAGATGAAGAAGATGCTGATGTGTCCAGACGCGGTTGGAGTATTCAAATAATGGCGCGTATTTTATTGTGTACACCACTAACGAACGCTTTTGCATATTATATTTCTTAGTTATCCAAATAACAAATATACGCGTTGGTTGGGTTGGTGGATGAAGTGGCATGCAGGTACTGGGACCTGGGTTCGATTCCCAGGTCCCCTCTCACATTTCATAATTTTGGCATTAACATATTTCCATGCAACATCTACTTCAAAGACCACAATACGCCTTCACATCCAAGCCTGCCAAGTGTCCCTGATGGTCAATCCAAAGGCCAGAATGTGTAGTCTACCATACACAATAGTCAACCACTCTGCACGCAAGCGTTGGAAAGTCAAAAAGGGCCTGATTCAATGGGCCAAATCACTCACAATTAACCTCCAAAAGGGTCAGACACCCCCCATGGTTTGTTCAATTTTTGGTTTTTATTTCCTTTTCCTTTTTATTCTTTTAATTATTTTTAATTATTGTCTATAAATTCCATAAATTAATTTTCACAGTAATAAACATAAAAAATCAAAAAAAATGTTTTATTGTTCTTAACATTAATTTTCCCATTATTTTGTAAATAAATCTTTAAATCATAAATTTAGTTAAATTAGGTTTTAAAATTTAAATGTTTTTCTTAATAACTAAAATATGTAGAAATTAGGTTTTTTTTTAACATTTTTATCTTTTTTCAATAAATAATTTCTTCTTCTCATTATTATTATTAATTATTAATTATTTTGTAAATACCCATGTAATTAATTAATTAGTGTAAATTAGGTTAAAACTTGAATATTTTTCTTAAATAATTAAAAACAACTTAGAACTAGGGTTTTATTTAACTTCTAATTTTAATTAATTTTCTTTATTTTCATTAAATACAAAAAACATTAAAAAAAACAATTTCTTTTCTTTATTAAATAATTAATTAATTTTTAATTTCATTTAATTCCTTTAAAGGGTCAAACGCCCTCGAACATTCGATTCTAATTTCTTTTCGCACGTTTATATTTATTTTCTTTCCAATATTATGTAATTGCTCAAGCCTTGTAATAGTAATTAGGAACTTATTTACTTTCCGCATTTTATTCAAAACGGGTCTTTGTTAATTTGGCGATGTATAGACCCGCGCCTTGTAATAGCGTATGACTTTATTTTCCGCACTTTAATTTCCGCACCCTTAAAACTGCTAAACTTTGCATGACAGAATGAATGGCCTAAATTAAAAGCAAGCGTAGATCACCATAATGCATGACAAGATAAATGCTAAACTGAAAACAACACACAAATTCACACACCACTCTTAGGGTACGCCTCACTGTTGCCTTGCCCCTCGAAACGTGGTCGTCGAGTATAGGACGTTTTAGTAAGTCCTTATGTCCATGATCAATGGCATAAGGGTAGCTTCTAAGGTATCCTACTGTTGCTCTGGTGACCACACTGTCCCTAAACCCGAATTGACCCGAACACCTCCAACGGTGGTGCTACCTACCTCTCAATGGTGGGATGGCACTATCTTAAGGACTTCTACACAACCTAATTCCTTAGGGTAGTAGATGACTCATAGATACTTGCTCTAATTCAAAACAAATCAAAAACTCTTTTCACACCGACACTTTCAAAAAAAAGCTTTCAAAACAATTTTTCAAACACTCTTGAGGACTGATACAAGAGTCGATCTGAAACTTTCAAAGAAACTTTTTCAAACCCACTCATGATTGAAAAGCAAACATTTTGAAAACACAAATGAGCAAGTATCTAAGAGCCCATGGATAACCATGGATAGAAAGGGTGCTAACACCTTCCCTTTCTATAAATCTACCTCCCGAACCGAGAGCTAATCTCATAAGGAATTTTGCTGTGCTTTTGTCCTGTCCATGTTGGAGAAAATAAAAGACAGTGGCGACTCTTGCTTCCACGACATTTCGCGAACCAGCGTTAAACAGTCAGTTCCAGATCCACCGATCACAGAACTGGCGACTCTGCTGGGGACTTTTATAAAGTGAGGTGTACCTTAGGACTAAGATCACTTGTGTTTTCAATTGTCTGAATTGTTTGCTTTAAATTGTGGGTACTGTCTTGGGAGTTCTATAGATCCTAACCCGGATCTGGGGATACCTTCTTAGAAAGTAGCAACAAGGCTGTGAGGGAACTGTGCGGGGTATACCGACATGGTTGAAGCAGTCTGCTACGTTGATGTGGCACTTTGGTGTGTACCGGTAACCCTTGAGTTCAGTCAAGGAGAGTACGGGGCCTCCGTGTGGTGTCGTGAAGCATCAACTAACCTTAGGAACCTTAATTGAACCATCTTGGCCTCTTTAGGGTAGTGAGATAACTGACTTTGGTGCAGTCCGAGGTTGGTTGATACTCGATACTACACTCAATTGAGGGTTATTTTCTTGGAATATTTCGGTCGCCAGTTCAGTGGCTAAATCGAAACAATGAACAATGAAAGCAATCCAGTGATATTGGGACCCTTAGAACCCGGTTACTTCTGATAGGACAGGTTGAGCCCACCAACTTCAAGAGGGTAATACCCAGACCCCATGCTGGCCTAAACCCTAAGGGCTTGTCTTGTGTGACTTGTGTGCCTTACCATGTCTGCTTCTTGTGAATATTTGTGGTGTGTTTAATCATAACATCATACAGCATCATATGCATTGACTAACCATTTCAGGGGTTCGAATCTTCATCTTTGTTCTTGTTTTGTAGGACATGGAAACTGTTCGCAGAAAGACAATTCAGATCAGCCTTGTAAGGATCCCTCCTCAGCTTAATGAGCTTATATCCAGGATTCCCGAGAGTTCTTCTTTCAGTGAGAGGCATGGAAGACTCATCAGCTTGGTCAACACCAACATTGAGGAGGATATGATAAAGGTCCTGTTCCAGTTCTTTGACCCTCTGCACCACTGTTTCACTTTCCTGGATTATCAACTGGTGCCTACATTGGAAGAGTTCTCCCGGCTTCTGAAGATCCCTATCCTTGGTCAACTACCCTACAACGGTACGGAAAAGGAACCCATACCTGAAGAGATTGCTAAAGCACTACGCCTACAATCATCTGACCTCAAGGGACACTGGGAAGTTAGAAGTGGTATCAAAGGGTTCTTAGCCAGGTTTCTGTTTGAGAAGGCCCAAGAATGTTGGAACTCCCTTGACCTACAAGCTTTTGAAGAAGTTGTGGCCCTCCTTGGCTATGGATTGGTTTTGTTCCCGAATCCCGATCAGCTTATAGACATTAATGCTGTCCAGATCTTCATGTCCAGGAATCCTATACCTACACTGCTTGGGGACATCCTTCACTCATGTTACACTCGAACCATGAGAAAAAGAGGTGTTCTTATGTGCTGCACTCCTCTCCTGGGAAGGTGGTTTATTTCGCACCTTCCGCAATCAGTTTTAAAGAACGAGCGGGGTTTGAGATGGTCACAACGGTTAATGACTCTTACACATGCAGATATACATTGGTGCTCTCGGTCCAGAGAGGATGTCACTATCATTGATCGTTGCGGGGAGTACCCTAATGTTCCTTTACTTGGAATCAGAGGAGGTATTACTTACAACCAGTGCCTGGCTTTGAGACAGTTTGGTTATGCTCGGAGGGACGGCCCTCATGACATGTTAATTCCTGACATAGTTTTTGACTTCGACAACGATGCACAAGGACTTCGCCAGAGGTTTATCAGAGCTTGGAGGATGCCCAACAAGATAGACAGCAAGACACTGGGGCACAGGAACTCCATCCCGTTGGAGCCTTATCTCAAGTGGGTACGAGCCCGCTCCTAGAAGTTAGTGATGCCATATCCTCATGTTCTTTCTGTGATCAAAGAGCCAGTATTGGAAGGAGAGGTGTCCTACACCATTCAACATGCTGACATGCCCACATCCTGGGAAGAAATGCAGAAGAGTTGGATCTAGCTTAAGGAAGAACGGAATTCTCTTGAGTCCAATCTACATGCTAGTGAGGAGAAGGTCTTGGAGTTAACCCGCCTACTGCACGAGGAAAGGAATCTCAACACTTACATTGCTCCAAAGAGGATGCGTAGTGTCTTCTGGGATTGATTTGCTTTTGTAATATTTTGCCCATGAGGCTTTGATGTACTGAACAATTATTTCTTAATGATAATGTGTGCTCCTTTGTGTCTACAACAAATTTGAACTTTCGAACCCTTGAATGCATTGCATAAACACATATCATGCATCATGTGCATAGTAGGTACTCTTATTTTCAGGTTGCTTACTGTTCTTCGCTGTTTATTTCAGCATCATGAACCCTGAATCATCTACCGAGCAGTCTATCAAGGCCCTTCAGGCTCAGAACGCCCAATTTCAGGAGCTGATTATGGGTTTGGCCCAAGGTTAAGAGGAGCTGAAGGCTCTGCTGGTTAAGAAGAAGAAGAAGAAGATAAATGTTCTATTCAACACGGGCCGGAGATTCGGTAACACACTGCAGAATGAGGAAGCTGGTTCTTCTGTAGGCAAAGGCAATCCCCAGGGGGGAAGGGCTCCAAGTCCGATGGTCTCTGACAACGAGACTGATTTTAATGAGGAGCAATATCCTCCAGCTGAAGACAAGTACAAGTAGTTGGAAGATCGTCTGAATGCCATGGAAATTCAACAAGTGCCTGGTTTAGATTTCGGAGACTTGGGTCTATCTTCTGGTGTGGTCATCCCACACAAGTTCAAAGCACCATCTTTCGCAAAGTATTAAGGGGCGTCCTGCCCTAAGCTACATCTCAGATCTTACATGCGGAAAATTCAGCCATACACTGTGGACAAGAACTTGTGGATCCACTTCTTCCAGGAGAGTCTTTCAGGGACTCATCTCGAATGGTTCTATCAGCTGGATGGAACCAAGGTTCGTAACTGGGAGGAGTTGGCTACTACTTTTTACAAGCAGTATCAATATAATGCCGACCTCGCTCCTACACGTACCGAACTCCAGGGTATGTCGCTAGGATCGGGAGAAGGTTTTAAAGAGTATGCGCAGAAGTGGAGGGACCTGGCTGGCAGGGTGCAACCACCGTTAACAGACCGTGAGCTAGTGGACATGTTCTTGGGGACCCTATCCGGGCCATTCTTTAATCATCTTATTCGCAATTCATCCGCAGGGTTCACTGATCTCATTCTGACTGGGGAAAGGATAGAGGCCGGTATGAAATCAGGTAAGATTCAGAAAGGTGCATCCTCAAGTTCTGAGAAGAAGCCTTTTAAAAAGGAGGCCAGTGCTGTGTATGGGCCTAGGAGGCAAGACAAACCAGAGTGCCGCCAAACTGTCAACACAGTAGTGATTGCTAAGCCTGCTGCCGCTCCTCGGCAACCCAACCAACAGAGGGCTGAGAGACCCAGAAGAGAATTCACTCGGCTGAGTATGACCTTGTCACAAATCTTGCCACAGTTGCTATCAACCAACTTGGTGACTGTCAGAGAGGCCCTGAAGGTTGTGAACACTGCATCTCCTAAGTATAATCCAAATGCCCGCTGTGCTTATCACTCCGATAGCCCGGGGCACTCTACTGATGATTGCTGGGCCCTGAGAAATAAGGTTCATGACCTTATCGATGCTAAGGAGGTTCAGTTCGAGGCACCCGAGAAGCCTAATGTAGTGACAGCTCCCTTGCCTGACCATGGAGTGAATGCTATCAGGGATGGTGACGAGGTGGAGGAATCTGAGTTCAACAGCTGGATCGGCCCGACGACTGACGGTGGACTAACCAATTGGACTGCAAAAGATCACATACCTGTTACTTTTGTTACACAGTAATGAATTCCTTTGTTTTTGTTATTTGTAATAAACAATAAACTGAAACTTTATGGCCCGGTGTCTTACCCGGGGCACCGTTGGCTTCATTTGTGAGGGCATATTACTTGTCATTTCCATATATCATGAATAAAGACATTGGACGTTTTTTCGCATTTCAAATCTTATGCTCCCTTTCTTTCTTTCCTTTCTTTATATATTGCAAAACAGCTGTATTTACACACACTCACTCATACAGGTTCCAATCCACTCTGGATCTCACTGGTAACGACTCTGCTACTGCCAGTTATGACTTCGAAAATCCGATCAACTTAGCCGAAGACGAAGGTGAAGATGATTGCGAAGTGTCTGGCGAGCTTGCAAGACTGTTACTCCAGGAAGAGAGGACAATTCAACCACATGAAGAGCCAGTGGAAACGATAAATCTGGGTACTGAGACAGATAGAAAGGAGGTTAAGATTGGTGCCAATCTGGAGCTCAGCGTGAAGCAACGGTTGATTCAGATGTTACATGATTATGTGGAGATCTTTGCCTGGTCCTACGAAGACATGCCCGGGTTGGATACCGACATTGTGGTCCATCACTTGCCTACCAAGGAAGACTGCCCTCCGGTTAAGCAAAAGGTCCGCCGTATGCGTCCAGAGATGTCCGAGAAGATCAAAGCTGAGGTTATAAAGCAATTCGACTCCGGTTTTCTTGCAGTGACTTCTTACCCTCAGTGGGTTGCCAACGTGGTTCCGGTACCAAAGAAAGATGATAAAGTCAGAATGTGTGTCGACTACAGGGATTTGAACAGGGCCAGCCCCAAGGATGATTTCCCCTACCTCACATCGAAGTTCTAGTTGACAACACTGCTCAGCACAAGGTGTTCTCCTTCATGGATGGTTTTTCAGGGTACAATCAGATCAAGATGGCTTCGGAAGATATGGAAAAGACGACCTTTGTTACTCAGTGGGGCACCTTCTGCTATAAGGTCATGCCTTTTGGACTGAAAATGCTGGGGCAACCTACCAACGTGCCATGGTTGCTTTATTTCATGACATGATCCATCATGAGATAGAAGTGTATGTCGATGATATGATTGCAAGGTCCCAAACTGAGGAGGAACATCTTGACCATCTACAGAAGCTGTTTGACCGTTTGAAATTGTACAAGCTGAGCTTGAACCCGAACAAGTGCACCTTTGGGGTGAGATCTGGAAAGTTGATAGGCTTCGTCGTAGGTGACAAGGGTATTCAAGTGGACCCTGCCAAGGTCAAAGCCATTCAAGAGATGCCAGTTCCTAAGACAGAGAAAGAAGTCAGAGGCTTTCTAGGACGTCTAAATTACACTGCTCGATTCATCTCGCACTTAACTGCTACTTGTGAACCAATCTTTAAGCTGCTGAAGAAAGATCAGGTAGTACGTTGGAATGATGAATGTCAGGCCGCTTTTGACAGAATCAAAGAGTATCTCCAAGAACCACCCATCCTTATGCCACCGGTTGAAGGGAGACCTCTAATACTATACCTGACAGTACTTGACAGCTCAATGGGGTGTGTGCTGGGGCAGCATGACGAGTCTGGCCGAAAAGAGCACGCCATTTATTACCTTAGCAAAAAGTTTACCGACTGTGAGACCCGATACTCACTGCTCGAGAAAACTTGCTGCGCTTTGGTATGGGTTGCTCGCCGGCTGAGACAGTATATGTTGACTCACGCTACCTTGTTGATTTCAAAGATGGATCCAATAAAGTACATATTTGAAAAGCCTGCTCTGTCTGGGAGAATAGCAAGATGGAAAATGATCTTGACAGAATACGACATCCAGTACACAACTCAGAAAGCTATCAAGGGAAGTGTATTGGCAGATCACTTGGCACACCAGGAAGTAGACGACTACCAGTCAATGAACTTCGAGTTTCCGGATGAGAGCATTATGATTGTGACTGATTGTGAAGTACCTGGACCGGATGAAGGACCTGAGGAAGGATACTGATGGTCTATGCACTTTGACGGAGCCTCCAACGCTTTGGGTAACAGTATTGGCGCTGTGATCATATCCCCTCAAGGCACTCATACTCCACTCACTGCCCGACTATGTTTCAACTGCACCAACAACATGGCGGAGTATGAGGCATGCATCATGGGTCTTCAAGCTGCGATTGACTTAAGGATCAAGTTTCTGAGTGTCTTCGGAGATTCCGCTCTCGTGATCAATCAGATCAAAGGCGAGTGGGATACGAAACATCCGAATCTTATTCCTTACAAAGAATGTGTGTTGACATTGATCCCCCACTTCACAGAGATAACTTTTGAACAATTTCCAAGAGAGGAGAATCAGTTGGCGGACGCGTTAGCTACGATGTCTTCTATGTTCAAAGTCAAATGGGACAATGAGGCTCCCCGAGTCATTATCTGGAAACTGGACGAACCGACATACTGTTGTGATCTTGAGGCTGAGGTAGTGACTAAAAAACCTTGGTACCATGAGGTGAAGAGATACCTGGAAGCTCAAGAATACCCTGAAGGTGCATCTGTCAACGACAAGAAGTTTCTGAGAAGGTTCGCAACAAAGTTCTTCCTCAGCAACGACATTCTATACAAGCGAAACCATGATTCGACTTTACTGCGCTGTGTGGATAAGACTGAAGCAGAAAAGATCATGGAAGAATTACATGAAGGTACCTTCGGAACACATTCCAGTGGACACACCATGGCGAAGAAAATCCTTCGGGCAGGATATTTCTGGTCCACAATGGAAGCCGACTGTTACCAACATTCTCGGACATGTCATAAATGCCAGATTTATGCAGATAAGGTGCACGTTCCTCCAGTCCCTCTGAATGTCTTGACAGCACCTTGGCCTTTTGCAATGTGGGGCATAGATATGATCGGCGAGATTAAACCTACAGCATCTAACGGGCATCGCTTCATCCTGGTGGCGATCGATTACTTTACAAAGTGGGTTGAAGCAGCTTCCTACGCTACCGTAACCAAGAACGTCGTAGCACGGTTCATTCGACACAATCTGATCTGTCGATACGGTGTCCCAGAAAGGATCATCACGGATAACGGTACCAATCTCAATAATAAGACGATCACTGAGCTTTGCGAGCAATTCAAGATACAGCACCACAACTCTTCTCCTTACCGGTCGAAGATGAACGGGGCTGTAGAAGCAGCGAATAAGAATATTAAGAAGATTGTGCAGAAAATGACAGTGACCTACAAAGATTGGCACGAGATATTACCGTTCGCTCTTCACGGGTATCGTACCTCAGCAAGGACGTCAACCGGGGCAACTCCTTTTTCCTTGGTCTACGGCATGGAGGCAGTCTTACCGATCGAAGTGCAGATACCCTCTCTCCGGATAATGAAGGATGCAGATCTGAACGAAGATGACTGGATCCAGACTCGACTTGATCAGCTAAATCTAATTGATGAAAAGAGACTCACTGCTATTTGCCATGGTCAAACATACCAAAAACGGATGATCAGGGCATTTAACAAGAAAGTCAGACCACAAGAGTATCAAGTTGGGGATCTGGTAATCAAACGCATCATTCTACCTCAAAGTGATCCCAGGGGAAAATGGACCCCTACGTACGAAGGGCCATTTGTGGTTAAACATGTGTTCTCAGGAGGAGCCATGATTCTAACTACCATGGATGGTGACGACCTTCCTCACCCCGCCAATGCAGACATAGTAAAAAGATACTACGCATGATAAAAGACCCGCTAGGTTGACATACCTAGGCAAAAATTAGGGCTCCCCGGCGAACCAAAAGGGTTCGGGCAAAATGAGGGATGAAATAAAAAATCTATACACCCGACAAGTCGAAAACCTGAAAAGGCGGCTTGGGCAAAAATGGGTATCCCGGTGGACTGAAAACCCGAAAGGGCGGTCCAGGCAAAAGTTAGGGATAAAGCGTAATACTATGTCTCATTGGATCACCTTGCATCCAGAATCCGGTATCAACTATCAAGTTTAAACGACATCGATCAATCAGCTTCATCGTCAACTGAGCAGCAAAGTGATGAGACGCTCGAAGATATAAAGGCGATAGCAGAGTTGGAACCCATTGGGATTATTCTTTTCACATAGCTGTTTTGTTTTCCTTTTTTCACAACTTGTATAAACTCTTTTGTTCGGCGGCGTTCTCTTACTAGGACGCCAGCCTCTTGTACATAAACGCCTATTTACAGGCAAATTCAAAAATCAATACAAATACATTTTTCAGACCAATTGCCAATTGTTTTTCCTTTTCTGTTTTGTTTTGCGAAGAACGTCCAAGGTTCAATTTGTGATATATGCATTTGACACTAATTTCTAACTCATAAATATTTGCATACGAAATAAAGGATTAATTACAGGTAACATTAGAAACAGGGGCAATAATGGGTTGTCTGAGCAATCTAGTTGCTCTGTCCACCAAGGTACCAAGGTAGGTTCAGCTGAAGAACATAACCAAGATATCTTAAACCCCCAGAGAATAAGCCAGCAAGTCAACATACTCTCCCCAAGCAGAGTTATCCTGTCAGCCTTAAGGAAGTTGGGTATCCCCATCAGATCTCAACATTCCTCAGCAGAGTACACAAACATTCTTAACAGGCATCCCCGGCAGTCTTGATCTAAGATTGTTCCCCGGCGGTACACAGACATTCAGTGGAGCCACTTCCCCAGTATATCTCAAAAATTTCCCCAGGAGAGTCCAATCAAAGCTTCCCCCGGAAAGTGGAATCCAACTCCCCAGCAGGAAGCTTATCCCCAGTAGATTCTGGAAAGCTTATCATCCGCATAGCACGGACGCGTCTCCCGGCTTTATTCAAAGGTTATTTCCCTACCAGGATATAACTGGGTTATCCTCAGCCAAAAGCCACGGAAAGATCTTCCTCGGCGAAGTCTTCCTATCCCCAGCGGAGTCTATTAAAACTTTCGACATAACAACGGTATCCCCAGCGGAGTTATCATCAACATCCCAACAAAGTATCTCTCTTCCCATAGAGTATTGTTCCCCAGAGAGATCGCCAGAGTTCACTCCCCGCAGAGTAATTTATTCGCCAAGCTTATTCCCCAACGGAGTCATCTTCTCCTGCCGGTATTCTTGCAACCATCACTCCCCAGTGGAAACAAAGAATTCTATTCAGCATCAGCCCATGATTTAACTTCCCGGCATCCGTCAAGGATTTATTTTCCTAAGACGAAAACATACATTCATAAACATCGCATCTTCATACATTATAACATGCATATACGCATCATAAACATACAATCTCACTTATTTTGAGGACATCATGCATGTCATACATTATGACATTGCATACAATTAACTCGTTACTTTTTCAGGAAAAGAACAATCAACAGATAAAAGTCGTTACCTTTTGAAGTAGAAGACGTCCAAGATTCCTTCATCATTCTGTTGAGGTAGTAATCGCCCCAAGGTTCTCTCATCGTCCCGTTGAGGTAGTAATCGCCCAAAGGTTCTCTCATCGTCCCGTTGAGGTAGTAATCGCCCAAAGGTTCTCTCATTGTCCCGTTGAGGTAGTAATCGCCCAAAGGTTCTCTCATCGTCCCATTGAGGTAGTAATCGCCCAAAGGTTCTCTCATCGTCCCGTTGAGGTAGTAATCGCCCAAAGGTTCTCTCATCGTCCCGTTGAGGTAGTAATCGTCCAAGGTTCTTTCATCGTCCCGTTGAGGTAGTAATCGCCCAAGGTTCTCTCATCTTCCCGTTGAGGTAGAAATCGTTCAAGGTTCTCTCATCGTCCCGTTGAGGTAGTAATCGCCCAAGGTTCTCTCATCGTCCCGTTGAGGTAGTAATCGTCCAAGGTTCTCTCATCGTCCCGTTGAGGGTGCGTCTGAAGAGTTTGAGGATTCGATGCCTGTATCTAGCCATGGTTTATCCGTTGACAACTAACAGTACCAGACCCGATTCCTGTATCTTGCCAGGGTGCGTCTGAAGAGTTCGAAGATTCGATTCCTGTATCTTGCCATGGTGTATCTGTTGACGACTAACAGTACCAGACCCGATTCCTGTATCTTGCCAGGGTGTATCCGTTGACGACTAACAGTACCAGACCCGATTCCTGTATATTGCCAGGGTGCGTCTGAAGAGTTTGAGGATCTGATTCCTGTATCTTGCCATGGTGTATCCGTTGACGACTAACAGTACCAGACCCGATTCCTGTATCTTGCCAGGGTGCGTCTGAAGAGTTTGAGGATCCGATTCCTGTATCTTACCAGGGTGTATCCGTTGACGACTAACATTACCAGACTCGACTCCTGTATCCTGCCAGGGCACGTCTGAAGAGTTCGAAGATCCGATTCCTGTATCTCGCCAGGGTGTATCTGTTGACGACTATATTCTCCGGACTCGATTCCTGTATCTCGCCAGGGCACGTCTGAAGAGTTTGAAGATTCGATTCCTGTAACCATCCAGGGCACGTCTATATAAAGAATTTTAAAACCAACTCGTGTAACAGGCCAGGTAATTATCTTTCTTTTTTCAGGTACGCAAGTTCTCGCTAAGGAATCTCTTACGCGATCGACACCCAGATGGCATCTGTAAGCCCATTCCCCGCATCATACCGCTGACACTCGACTATGTGAGTGCAAATTTCTGGGCACTCTAGTGTTCAATCATCTTCCACCTTCGGATTACGAAAGGCACGCCAGCCAATCTATATCCTCAGGTCTAAGAAGATTGAACAGGGTCAACTGTTGTACCCCAAAATTTGCCCTCCCATATTCTTCAAGGTTTGCTAAGATCATGCTTCAAAATCTCCCAAGGGTTGCACAGTCCAATTGCCTCCTAACAGTCAAAAATTAGGGTTTTGGTGCTGGCAAAGAAATTGAAGTTTCCAAGGGTCCAAACAAGTACCACATGCCTACATACATTGTCAAGCATCCATATGCCAAGTTTCAAGACTCACAGCATCAAATTGCACAGTCAAAAACCCTAAATGCTTCATAGTCAACTGCAGGGGCAAAATGGTCATTTGACAGTCAAAAGTCAAAATTTATGGTCAACATCTTATTTTGAAGCCACAAACATCATTTGATCAATTCTTGATCATGATTCTCAAAGCATGGCTCAAAAAGTCTCAAGATGCAAAAGTTTCTATTTTTGGACAGTTGAAAAAGTCAACTGCAAATTGAACAAGGCATAACTTCCACATGGTTTATCAGAAAAATCCCATCCAAAGCTCATTTTGAATAGAATGACATTTCCTACAACTCATCTTCACATTTCAAGTCCAAGAAATGCTCACACAAAAAGTTATCAATTTCAACATTATAGGTCATTTTCAAAAGTCAACAAAAAGGCACTTTAAGTCAAAGACCATAAATTGAGATTGGTAAATTAAAATGACATGGTACCAAATACATTGGTTATAGGACTTCAAGACCTTTCCAAAATGTCCAAGAACATGATCAAAGCTTAAAAATTGAGCAAGATATGCCTTGTGGAAGTTGGGAAATTTTTGGGAATTTTGAAAAGTCAACTTTGCTTCAAAAGCCTCAAAATTGCTAATGGGCCTCAATTTCTTCCATGAATCATCACCCAAAGGCTATGCACGACCCATTGACCTCCAAGGGAGTTATTTTCTCATTTTTGATTAATTATTTGAATTTTTATTATTATTAATTCACTTAATTAAAATTAAATATGAAAAAATAGCAAATAATACCTTTCAAATCTTTTTGTGCAGAGAATTCACTCATTATGTGATCAATATTTCGTGCATCATTCAAAAAGGAAAGATTCTACATGATTGGCAATGATTGGCATAAAAAAGGATTGAAAAAGATTGAAATTGATCTCATTGAAAATCCAATCTCCAAATCATCAATGCATGGATTATAGGCTGGTTTTTTTAACCTAATTCATTCATATACATATGCACAATTGAAACCTAAAGCATTAGACACAAGAGCTACGCAGGAAACAAAGAAAAAAACTTGCAATTTTGGACAAAAAGTTGAAAACTGTTTTGATACCTAGAGCATAATTCAAAGCTCCAAACGCATTCCAACACATTGCCAAGGGATTCAGGAAGCTTTTGCAATCGAAACCACATCTCCAGACCTCCAGAAGTGGTAGAACGACATCATACTTTTCATCAAAATTTTCATAATCGTGTTTCACTTTTCATGCATGATTCATGTTTTTTAATGGTTGATTTATATTAATATGAATATTCTGAAGCTATTGGTGCCCTTTAATTGAACTAACAGTGCCTGTATCAAAAGTTGCCATTGATGTTCGCTAGGGTTTCAGAGTTCCAGATTTGGGGCTTTACACATATGGTAAAATCAGGCCTTGAAACCTATACCAATGGATTCGTGACATCCAAACGAAGCAAGTCCACACCTCGCGCCCTTTTTATATTTGCTTATGCGCTAATCGTTATTTTTCCTGGGCTTGTTTAGTGGGGGTTTAAAACCCCCACTATTTGATTATGTTACAGGCAAAAAGATGAAGAAGATGCTGATGTGTCCAGATGCGGTTGGAGTATTCAAATAATGGCGCGTATTTTATTGTGTACACCACTAACGAACGCTTTTGCATATTATATTTCTTAGTTATCCAAATAACAAATATACGCGTTGGTTGGGTTGGTGGATGAAGTGGCATGCCGGTACTGGGACCTGGGTTCGATTCCCAGGTCCCCTCTCACATTTCATAATTTTGGCATTAACATATTTCCATGCAGCATCTACTTCAAAGACCACAATACGCCTTCACATCCAAGCCTGCCAAGTGTCCCTGATGGTCAATCCAAAGGCCAGAATGTGTAGTCTACCATACACGCTAGTCAACCACTCTGCACGCAAGCGCTGGAAATTCAAAAAGGGCCTGATTCAATGGGCCAAATCACTCACAATTAACCTCCAAAAGGGTCAGACACCCCCCATGGTTTGTTCAATTTTTGGTTTTTATTTCCTTTTCCTTTTTATTCTTTTAATTATTTTTAATTATTGTCTATAAATTCCATAAATTAATTTTCACAGTAATAAACATAAAAAATAAAAAAAAATGTTTTATTGTTCTTAACATTAATTTCCCCATTATTTTGTAAATAAATCTTTAAATCATAAATTTAGTTAAATTAGGTTTTAAAATTTAAATGTTTTTCTTAATAACTAAAATATGTAGAAATTAGGTTTTTTTAAACATTTTTATCTTTTTTCAATAAATAATTTCTTCTTCTCATTATTATTATTAATTATTAATTATTTTGTAAATACCCATGTAATTAATTAATTAGTGTAAATTAGGTTAAAACTTGAATATTTTTCTTAAATAATTAAAAACAACTTAGAACTAGGGTTTTATTTAACTTCTAATTTTAATTAAGACTTGATCAAATGATGATTGTGGCTTGTGAAATCATGATCAAGACTTGATCAAATGATGATTGTTGCTTCAAAATAAGATGTTGACAAAATTTTTTGACTTTTGACTGCCAAATGACCATTTTGCCCCTGCAGTTGATTGTGGAGCAACTAGGGCTTTTGACTATGCAACTTGAGTCTATGAGTCTTGCAACTTGACATGTGGATGCTTGACAATGTGTATATGCACATGGGACTTGATTGAGCCCTTGAAAACCTCAACTTCCTTGCAGGAACCAAAACCCTAATTTTGACTGGCTTATGAGGATGGTTTGAACTGTGCAACCCTTGAGTAGACTTGAGCAAATTGAGATGATGCTTGTCAAAACTTTGAAGAATATGGGAGGGAAAATTTTGGGGTACAACAGTTGCCCCTGTTCAATCTTCTTAAACCTGAGGATGTAGATTGGCTTGCGTGCCTTTCGTGATCCGAAGGTGGAAGATGATTGAACACTAGAGTGCCCAGAAATTTGCACTCACATAGTGGAGTATCAGCAGTGTGATGGCGGGAATGGGCTTACAGATGCCATTTGGAAAGATGATAGATAGGAGGATAGGCTTATAGATGCCATCTGGAGGTGTGACAGAACCTTGTCGGGAATGGGCTTATAGATTCCATTTGGAACTGTAATGGATAGTTGTGGAGATGGGCTTAAAGATGCCATCGGGGGTGTCGATCGCGTAAGAGATTCCTTAGCGAGAACTTGCATACTTTGAGAAAGAAAGATGGTTTCCTGGCCTGTTACAGGTTTTGATCTTTAATCTCTTCATGTAGATATGCCCTGGCTAGATATAGTTATCGAATCTACAATTAATCGCCCACAGATATGCCCTGGCTGGATACATGAATCGAATCCGGAACTTCAAAAGGTTGCTTACAGACGTGCCCTGGCTGGATACAGGTATCGAATCTTCAAACTCTTCAGATATGCCCTGGCTAGATACAGGAATCGAATCTAGATTTAGTTATCTACAGATATGCCCTGGCTGGATACAGGTATCGAATCTTCAAACTCTTTAGATATGCCCTGGCTAGATACAGGAATCGAATCTGGAATTAGTTATCTACAGATATGCCCTGGCTGGATACAGGTATCGAATCTTCAAACTCTTCAGATATGCCCTGGCTAGATACAAGAATCGAATCTGGAATTAGTTATCTACAGATATGCCCTGGCTGGATACAGGTATCGAATCTTCAAATTCTTCAAATATGCCCTGGCTAGATACAGGAATCAAATCTAGAATTAGTTATCTACAGATATACCCTGGCTGGATACAGGTATCGAATTTACAATCAATTACTCACAGATATGCCCTGGCTAGATACATGAATCGAATCTAGAATTAATTACTCACAGATATGCCCTGGCTAGATACAGGAATCGAATCTGGAATTAGTCATCTACAGATATGCCCTGGCTGGATACAGGTATCGAATATTCAAACTCTTCAGATGTGCCCTGGCTAGATACATGAATCGAATCTGGAATTAGTCATCTACAGATATGCCCTGGCTGGATACAGGTATCGAATCTTTAAACTCTTCAGATATGCCCTGGCTAGATACAAGAATCGAATCTGGAATTAGTCATCTACAGATATGCCCTGGCTGGATACAGGTATCGAATCTTCAAACTCTTCAGATATGCCCTGGCTAGATACAGGAATCGAATCTGGAATTAGTCATCTACAGATATGCCCTGGCTGGATACAGGTATCGAATCTTCAAACTCTTCATGCAGACATGCCCTGGCTAGATACAGGTATCGAATCTACAATCAATTACTCACAGATATGCCCTGGCTAGATACAGGAATCGAATCTGGAATTAGTCATCTACAGATATGCCCTGGCTGGATACAGGTATCGAATCTTCAAACTCTTCATGCAGACATGCCCTGCATAGATACATGTATCGAATCTACAATCAATTACTCACATATATGCCCTAGCTAGATACAGGAATCGAATCTGGAATTAGTCATCTACAGATATTCCCTGGCTGGATACAAGTATCGAATCTTCAAACTCTTCAAATGTGCCCTGACTAGATACAGGAATCGAATCTGGAATTAGTCATCTACA
>OX451735.1:860413670-860569589 GCA_948472305.1 Vicia faba | reverse complement strand
GGGACTAAGATCATTTACCGAAGGCAACATCGAGGGTCATCGAGGGACTATGATCTTTTACATGAGGGTCTTTACCGAAGCAATCTCACATTCGAGGGACATGACTGTTTAAATTCGAGGCAACAAATGAGGGTACCCTAGAGGTGCTTGTGTGCGAAGTGTTTTGATTTCAATTATTTTTGTCTTTGAGATTAAGTTTTCTAATGATTGATTTTAATCTTTCCATACAAACCCTAATTACCAACAGTAAATAAGGAAAGCAGTAAATTGCTGAAATTAAAAGTTCTACGCTATTACAAGGCCTCGGGAAAGGGGGTACAAGTTTATGAATGGGGGAGGAAAGCAATAAACCCTAATTATCTATTACAAACCTTTGATAGTTACATAATTGTATTAATGCGAAAAATAAATAAAATGCGCGGAGATAGAAAGGGGGAAAGATGTAAAAACCCTAAAAATTCTAAGTATTTTAAGAAAAATATTTATTTGTTTCTTTGTTTAGAAAATATTTGAAATGTGAAATAAAAAATTAGACCTAATTCTAATTTTATTTACAAATTAATTATATAAAATAAAGTGTGATTAAATTAATTAATTTTAACTATGAAAAATTAAATTAATTAATAAAAATCTAAATAATTCTAAGTAATTAGAAAATATTTTTGGTGTTTTATTTAGAAAAGATATGGAGTATAAAACCTAATTCTAATTAAATAAAAATTAAGGTGATTAAATTAAATTAATTTTGTTTGTCAAAAATTAAATCAACTAATTAAAAACCTAAACCTATTTTTTAAATCATTTTTACGATTTTCTGATTTAAATCAAAAAATGATTAAAAAGAAAACCAATAATTTAAAACAAAAAGAAATTTAAATGGGCCTGGCAATGCAAAAGAAAAATGGGGGGGGGGGGTGAGAAATAAAAAAACTCCAGGCCCAACAACAAGAAGGTCCAGGCGTTGTGCTGGATCCAATGCAGTTGGCTTCAAAAGGTCCATGATGCACATGTGAATCTAATGCGTTTAATTTGACTTGATGAACATCTAATGGTGTTGAGTTGAGAGTGTATCGTTGTGCGCTGGAGTTGCTTACACCTGATCAAGAAAGAAAATATTGAAAAATAAAATGCTAGAGGCAGGGATCGAACCCCTGCCCTTGAACACTAACACCCTACACACACACACGCTTACCACTGGGGTGGCTGTTTCATGCGGTTATGAAACAACCATCAATAAATATATTATAAACTCAACTTTGAAAATTTGAAATGCCATCTTCTTCTTCTTCCTCGCGCCAGACATCAACATCACCATTTTTTGATTTTTTAACTCTTCCATTTCTCAATCATTTAAAAAAAAGTAAACATGAAAGTTGCTCTAAACTTCACCATGAATTCAACCATGCACTTTTAAAAGATATAGATCAATGGTTAGGACGAATTTTGCTGGGTACCAAACTGAAACCTAATTTTCTCAGAAACTTCAATTCCAAAATTCACATCACACAGCCAACATAAATGAAAACTAAGGATATGGTTAGCTTCATATACATGATATCTACATTATATGTTTAGAATGTATGCACAAAGGATGCTTAAATAAGGAGTTCAATGTTTGAAAAATGTACCAAGTTGGAGAAAGTCCAACGCTTCTTCAACCACTTTCAGAAGCAAGATGATGAATGATTAAGCTTCCTTGGACCTCCCTGAAGCTATTCCAGTCCTTTAATTTGGGCTGAAAGTTACTGAATCACTCCAACCAAGTCAAGTTGCATTGATGGAAAGTGAAAATGGTGGATGGTGAAGATGATGTTATTATGAGGAAACAGGGGTATGAATGAGTTATATATGATGTATATGATGTTTTTGGATGATTAGTTTGGACAAAAGTTGTAAGGTTTGAGAGATTCAGAGATTTGGACTTCAAAGCTCAAAAATAGAGGTTTTGTGTACAATTCTGACTTGGAAGAGTTTGAGAGGGTTAGAGGGCTTGTAAAATCGTGCTTTGGCTCGCAAATGATCCCTATATTATAGAGAAAAGGTTTGAGGGAAAGGGCTGATAGATTTAAAATATAGCATGTGTAACACGGTGGCAGAACCGACTGTTTTTACTGGTTTGCATTTTTTATTTGCAAATATACGGTAAGCAAGATTCGCCACCGTATTTTATTTTATCCAACAATGGAAAAGAGAAAAAGAATAGAAAAACCTTTTTCGAGATGTTTCTGAGTGCGGGGGGTAGATTATAGAAAGGGAAGGTGTTATCACCCTTTCTATCCATGGTTTTCCATGGGCTCTTAGGTACTTGCTCATTTTGAAATTGCTTATGTGTGTTTTGAAAAGTTTTTATTTAACTTCGTGGTAACCATTGTATCTGTCCTCAAGAGTGTGACGAAGTTGTTTTTGAAAACTATTTTGAAAGTGTTTGTGTGAAAGAGTTTTTGTTGTTTTGAGCAAGTACTTAATAGTTTCTACCTACACGAAAAATACTGTTCATTTTCTCATTTCCTTTAGACAGCGTTATCCTACTATTAAGGAGTAGGTAGCCCCATCGTTGGAGTTAAAGTGATATTCGAAGGGACAATTACGGTCGTTGAAGCAATGGTTAGGAAACCTTAGTAATTACCATAGAGTCTTAAAGATCTTTCTATGGCAACATTTGAATGGGTCATTTTTGATCTTTTGAGACTAGAGGCAACCACTAAAACTCCCTATACTTCATGACTATTTACCGAAGGCAACCGAAGTGGAATAAACCCTAGGAGTGAACATGTGCGTGTTTGATTTCAGTTTATTATCTTTGCACAATTAGGGTGATATACTGTTTTAACCATTTGTCTTTTGCATACAATCCTATTAGTCTAAGCATTTAATAATAGCGGAAAGTAAAAGGCGGGAATAAAATCCTAACTATTACAAGGCTTTGGGGAGGGGGTTACATAACCAAAAACCGGGGATTAAACAGTAAATAATATGTGGTAAACCCTAATTAAAAGTTATTACAAACTCGAAGCAAATACAATAATTTGAATTAAAAAATAAAATATTGCACGCGCGACGAATTAAATACGGGAATCAAAGTCTAAATTCAAAGTGAATCAAAGAAAATATTTATGTTATTTTTTGATTGAGAAGATTAACTATTTGCAAATTAACCCTAATTTTATAATTAATATTAATTATAAAAAAAAAGAATTTAATTTTCCCTAATTAAATTAATCTAATTAATTAATGAAATAAAATATTTTATGAAAAAAATCAGATTTTAATGTTTTTTTGTGATTTTTAGATTTAATAAAAAAAATGATTTTTGTTTATTTTGTAAAAATAATTAAACAAATAATTAAAATAAATAATAGAAATTAAAAAAGGAAATAGTGGGCATGGTGGGGGGTGTAACCCAGATTGAAGGGTTGTTGGATGAATTTGCTAAGCCCATATGTGTTGGCCCAAGATCTGCGTGAGGTCTGGTGTTGTCACGTTTTGAAAGTTCACCATGGGGCTGCAAATCAGGAGTGTTGGATTTGTATGATGAATGATCCAATGGCTGGATCTGAGGGTGCAAGGTATACGCGTGGGATGACGATGCATTGGATTTGAAATCAAATGGTTAGAAAATACAAAAACTCCAGACCTGGGTATCGAACCCAGGTCTCTCACCTCACATGCATTCTTCCTTACCACCAGGCCAACCTGTTATTCGTTTATATCAATGATAAAATAATAATATAATATATAAACAAAGATGCCGGAGCTGCACCCGGTTGTCTTATTCGGCCCTGCAAAAATGTAAACGACAAAAATACATGGAATCAAGGCACCAGGCTCCGGCTACCACCCTCTATTTCCTAGGCTGCAAACTCCATGGTAGTGGTGGTTTAGTCTGAAAGTCCCTGTATAAGGAGATACGATGCTCGCCTGAAACCTGGCCCTAACAATGTCAAACAGAGGATCCTGCGTGCATGCTTGACACTAATGGTTCAAAACGACTCAAAACATCATTACACACATGTATCAGTGCAAAAAATCAATTGATATCGCATGAATCAAAAGTTTGAGATTTGAGAATTTTACCAAACCGTGTGTTGTGAGAGGATGAGTTCTGGGATCATTTGGCCTTCAGTACATGTATGGTTCGACTGCTGAGATCAACAGGAGACTAATGGAGTGCTTGGAATGCTTTGATAGTGGCCGGAGAGAGAGGTATCGTGTTGCACCACCTTGAACCAATTTTGAACTTTTTGACTAGGGTTTTTTGTAACAGTTGCGCCTCTCCTTTAGGTCTGACTTTGTTGCGCATATATATTAGGCTATATTAGGTCAACAAAATTGGAAGAATATCCATGCTTTCATTGAGAAAATATTTTCTTTCAATTATATGATTTTTGGCTTTTTTGAGAACAAATCTAATCTTCCTCTTTCTCCACGAAGTTGCCTTGATATACCAGCACATCTTGCTTATTATATGATGAGAAAAAGATTCCAAATCAAATCTTCCATTATTTCCTTTATTTATTTATTTAATTTTGCATTTTAATGGATAAAATATCAAAATAAATAATAAAATAATGTATGAATGAGCTCAAGGGTCGTGGGCCATGTTGGAAACAAGTTTCAAGCATGAAAAGATGGGCCCATTTGGAAAAAATTCAAGTTTGGTCAATATTGGCTTCATGAACTTTTCCAAAAATTGGTTAAATTTAACAATGCATATCTCCTTCAGTTTTGACCCTAAGAGGGTGTTCTTGAACTTTTTGGAAATCTTAGGATATCCCCTAAACAACCCTTTTGGTTTCATATCAATTGTATCTTCCAATGTCATGTAAGAAGCTTTGACCCAAAAGGTGTTTTTGTTGACTTTTGAAAAGGACCTATAATGTCTGAATTTATATCTTTTCATGGGTGCATTTCTTAAACTTGAGGGTTGAAGGTGAGTTGTAGGGAATTGAATCATATTCAAAATGATCCTTGGATGGGAAATTTCTGATAAAATATGATAAAGTTATGTCTGGTCAAAGTTTGGTTGAATTTTCCTATAAAAACCCTAATTTGCAATTTTTGACTTTTGATGAATTAGGAGCATTTCTTGAGAAATCATGATCAACCCTTGGTCAAATTATCGATATCACTTCAAAATGATGATGTTGACCAAAAATCTTGAAGTTTGACTGTATATAGGCTACAGTTGAATTTTGACCTATTACAATTGATTTTTAGGCATTTGAGCAGTTGACTGAGCAACCTTCTTGTGCAAGGCAGAAACTTGGCATGGATGATATTAAGAACATATTAGGGAAATGGAAGTCATTTAGGACCCTTAGAACTCAAACATCTTAATGAAAATGGAAACCCTAGTTTGAGGCTCATTATCTTAGGAGGGGATTTGTCTGGTCAATCCTCAGGCATCCTTGGGCAAGTTGAGGACCTCTAGGAGTATGTTTTAAGTAAAAATGGGAGGGAAAATTTTGGGGTACAACAGCTGCCCATGTTCAATCTTCTTAAACTTGAGGATATAGATTGGCTGGTTTGCTTTTCGTGATCTGAAGGTGGAAGATGATTGAACACTAGAGTGCCCAGAAATTCGCACTCGTCTGAAATGATGCTTAATTTGTATATTTAGTATCGGGATTGGGCTTACAAATTCCATTTGGATAAGACGACAGAGAGTCGTCAGAGATGGGCTTAAAGATGCCATCCATAAAAGATATTGGTTGCATAAGAGATTCCATTGTGAGAATTCTTGTAACTGCCGTTGAGGAGAACTTCACCGGGGAATGTTGATTTATATCTTGGGAAATATAGGCTAGGAGCTTCGGTTGTCTGCAACCCTACTGGGGAATTAACTCTTGATTGGAGAGGTGGAAGTAAACTGCATGTCTGGTCATGGTCCAGGCTACACAATGACTTACTGGGGAAATATGAAATCGACCGTATCTGGTCGGGTCCAGGTCTTACGGTGTTGTAAACTGTTGTCTGGAGATAAGAGAGAAGGAACCTGGGTAGTAGGGTTACTTCGAAATGAAAGCCTGGATAGTAGGGCTACGAGAAGGAACCTCGATAGTAGGGTTACTTCGAGATGAAAGCCTGGATAGTAGGGCTTATGGGAAGGAACCTGGATAGTAGGGTTACTTCAAGATGAAAGTGGATAGTAGGGCTTATGGGAAGGAACCTGGATAGTAGGGTTACTTCGAAATGAAAGCCTGGATAGTAGGGCTTATGGGAAGGAACCTGGATAGTAGGGTTACTTCGAAATGAAAGCTTGGATAGTAGGGCTTATGGGAAGGAACCTAGATAGTAGGGTTACTTCGAGATGAAAGCCTGGATAGTAGGGCTTATGGGAGGGAACCTGGATAGCAGGGTTACTTCGAGATAAAAGCCTGGATAGTAGGGCTTATGGGAAGGAACCTGGATAGTAGGGTTACTTAGAGATGAAAGCCTGTATAGTAGGGCTTATGGGAAGGAACCTGGATAATAAGGTTACTTTGAGATGAAAGCCTGGATAATAGGGCTTATGGGATGGAACCTGGATAGTAGGGTTACTTCGAGATGAAAGCCTGAATAGTAGGGCTTATGGGAAGGAACCTAGATAGTAGGGTTACATCGAAATGAAAGCCTGGATAATAGGGCTTATGGGAAGGAACCTGGATAGTAGGGTTACTTCGAGATGAAAGCCTGGATAGTAGGGCTTATGGGAAGGAACCTGGATAGTAGGGTTACTTCGAGATGAAAGCTGGGATAGTAGGGCTTATTGGAAGGAACCTGGATAGTAGGGTTACTTCGAGATGAAAGCCTGGATAGTAGGGCTTATGGGAAGGAACTTGGATAGTAGGGTTACTTCGAGATGAAAGCCTGGATAGTAGGGATTATGGGAAGGATCCTGGATAGTAGGGTTACTTCGAGATGAAAGCCTGGATAGTAGGGCTTATGGGAAGGAACTTTGATAGTAGGGTTACTTTGAGATGAAAGCCTGGATAGTAGGGCTTATGGGAAGGAACCTGGATAGTAGGGTTACTTCGAGATGAAAGCCTGGATAGTAGGGCTTATGGGAAGTAACCTGGATAGTAGGGTTACTTCAAGATGAAAGCCTGGATAGTAGGGCTTATGGGAAGGAACCTGGGTAGTAGGGTTACTTCGAGATGAAATCCTGGATAATAGGGCTTATGGGAAGGAACCTGGATAGTAGGGTTACTTCAAGATGAAAGCTTGGATAGTAGGGCTTATGGGAAGGAACCTGGATAGTAGGGTTGCTTCGAGATGAAAGCCTGGATAGTAGGGCTTATGGGAAGGAACCCGGGTAGTAGGTTTACGTAGAGATGAAAGCCTGGATAGTAAGGCTTATGGGAAGGAACCTGGATAGTAGGGTTACTTCGAGATGATCATGTAGATTAGTTGGTCCATTTGGTTTCGGGAACTGATTCTCCAATAGTTGTCTACAGATGCGACATGTATAACTTCATGGATTTAATCCTGAATTGTTGGAATTGTTGATTATAATTGTCTTTTCTGAAAAGGTAACAGGGTTAATTATATGCGATGCATGAAATGCATTGTGGGATGATGTTCTCAAAATAAATGAGATTATGCTGTATGTAATATGTATGCGCATGTCATGATGTATGAACAGGAAATGCTTATTGGGACATATCCGAGTCTGGGAAAATAAATCCCTGACTATTGATGGAGATTATTGGAAATGAATTCCTGACCGTTGTAGCAAAATGTGGTTCTTCTACTTCCGCTGGGGATTGTAAATCGGAGATGACTATGCTGGGGATTTTCTCCTTGTTTACAGATATTCCAGCCGGGGGAGAGACTCTACTTGAGAATAACTCTACGGGGAAATAACTATGTTGGAGGATGAACTTCCATAGCTGAAGGGATAAAATCTATCGGGGATTGAGCTTCTGTATTCAGAGAAATAAACTCTGTTAAGGAGAAAACTTTATGACCTGCTTGTGATTATGAAATTCGACTGGGGAATATAGATGTCAGTTTCCTGAAGGAACCCGGCTGGGGAGAGTACCTCTTATTTTGGGGAAGCCAATGTCGAAGCTTTAACCGCCTCTACCTTGTGGGGAGTATAGACGTCACTAGGTCGTATGTACTTATGACTTTGTTTCAAAGTTGTCTCTGCCCCGGTACCTACTAGACAGAGTAATTGTCGGGTTTGACATTTTTTAGTTTTTTTCCCATGTTTCTTAAGTTACGAGCAATTGTCTTTCCGTTTCCTATACAAATATTTATGAACAGCAATCATATTCAAATGAATATGTCAAGAATAAATCATTGGACGTTTTTGCAAAACAAAACAGAAAAAGAAAATCAAATGGTTTTGTAAAAATGACTTTGGTCTAGTAAGAGGTTGACGCTCTAGTAAGAGAACGCCGCCGTAAAAAATGGAAGCAATACAATATTTTGTATAATGAAAAGAAAACAGCTATGTGCAATAATCCCATTTAAGTTTCAATTTTGTTATTGCCGCTATGTCTTCGAGCGTCTCATCACTTTGCTGCTTGTCCGAAGCTGATTAGATTGATCGGTGTCGTTCGAGCTGGATAGTTGATAATGAGGTCTGGTCGCAAGGTGATCCAATGGGACATAGTGATACGCTTTACATCCCTAACTTTTTCCTGGACTGCCCTTTCGGGTTTTCAGTCCACCGGGATACCCTTTTTTGCCCAAGTCGCCCTTTCAGGTTTTCGACTTGTCGGGTGTACAGATTTTTCGTTTTCATCCCTTATTTTTGCCTGAAACCTTTTGGTTCGCCGGGAAGCCCTTATTTTTTCCTAGGCCAGTCATCCTAGTGGGTCTTTAATCATGTGTAGTATCTTTTCACTATGTCCACATTGACAGGGTGAGGAAGGTCGTCACCGTCCATGGTGGTTAGAATCATGGCTCCATCCGAGAAAATGTTTTTGATCACAAATAGCCCTTCGTATGTGGGAGCCCATTTTCCCCTGGGATCACCTTGCAGCAGTATGATGCGTTTGATCACTAGATCCCCGACTTGATACTCTTGGCGTCTTACTTTTTTGTTGAAAGCCTTGACCATCCATTTTTGATACATTTGACCATGACAGATAGTAATAAGTCTCTTTTCATCGATCAGATTAAGTTGATCAAGTTGAGTCTGGATCCAGTCGTCTTTGTTCAAACCCGCGTCCTTCATGATCCTTAAAGAATGGATCTGGACCTCAATAGGTAGGACTGCCTCCATGCCATATACTAGAGAGTAGGGTGTTTCCCCTGTTGATGTTCGTGTTGAAGCGCGGTACCCATGAAGAGAAAATGGTAACATCTCATGCCAGTATTTATATGTCATTGTCATCTTCTGTATGATCTATTTGATGTTCTTATTAGCAGCTTCGACAACACCATTCATCTTTAGCCGGTTGGGGGAAGAATTATGGTGTTGTATCTTGAATTGCTTATAGAGTTCGGTGATCATCGTATTGTTGAGATTGGTACCATTGTCAGTGATGATTCTCTCTGGCACCCCGTATCGATAGATCAAGTTATGTTGGATAAACTGCGCCACAACGTTCTTGGTAACAGTAGCAAATGAGGCAGCTTCAACCCATTTCGTGAAGTAATCAATGGCCACCAGGATGAAGCGATGCCCATTGGAAGTGGTGGGTCTAATCTCTACGATCATGTCAATGCCCCACATTGCAAAGGGCCAAGGAGCCGTCAAGACATTCAAGGGAACTAGAGGCACATACACCTTATCAGCATAGATTTGGCATTTATGACAGGTTCGGGAGTGCTGATAACAATCTGCTTCCATAGTAGACATATAGTATCCTTCCCGTAGGATTTTCTTATCCATAGTATGTCCACTTGAATGGGTTCCGAAGGTACCTTCGTGTAGATCTTTCATAATCCTCTCTGCTTCGTTCTTGTCTACACACCGCAGTAAGGTAGAGTCATGGTTGCGCTTGTAGAGGATTCCATTACTAAGGAAAAATTTTGCGGCGAACCTTCTCAGAAACTTCTTATCATTGACAGATGCCCCCTCGGGATACTCTTGAGCCTCAAGATACCTTTTTACTTCATGAAACCAAGGTTTGTCTGCTACCTCTTCAGTATCAATTTCACAGTAGTACGCTGGTTCATCCAACCTCTCAATGGTGATTCGGGGAGCTTCGTTGTCCCACCTGACCTTGAACATAGAAGACATGGTAGCTAGAGCATTCACTAACTGATTCTCCTCTTGTGGGAAACGTTCAAAGGTTACCTCCTCAAAGTGTGGGAGCAATGTCAGTACATGTTCTTTGTACGGGATGAGGTTCGGATGCTTCATATCCCACTCTCCTTTGATCTGACTTATCACCAAAGCTTAATCCCCGAAAACGTTTAAGAACTTGATCCTTAAGTCGATAGTAGCTTTGAGACCCATGATACAGGCTTCATACTCCGCCATGTTGTTAGTACAATTGAAGCATAGTCAGGCGGTGAAAGGAGTATGACAGCCCTCAGAAGATATGATTACAACACCAATGTCATTACCAAGTGCGTTCGAAGCTCCTTAAAAAACGATAGTCCATCGGGATCCTTCTTTAGGTCCTTCATCCGGTCCAGGTTCTTCATAGTCAGTTACCAGCATAATATTCTCGTCCGGGAACTCAAAATTCATGGACTGGTAGTCATCCATGGCCCGATGGGCCAAATGATTAGCTAATACACTTCCCTTGATTGCTTTCTAGGTTGTATATTGTATATCGTATTTGGTTAAGATCATCTGCCATCTTGCTATTCTTTCGGAGAGAGCGGGCTTCTCGAAGATGTACTTGATTGGATCCATCTTAGATATCAAAAAAGTAGTGTGGGTCAACATATAATGTCTTAGTCGGCGAGCAGCCCATGCCAAAGCGCAGTAAGTTTTCTCGAGCTGTGAATATCTTGTCTCACATTCAGTAAACTTGTTGCTAAGGTAGTATATTGCGTGCTCTTTTCGACCAGACTCGTCATGCTGCCCCAGCACACACCCCATTGAATTTTCTAGCACCGTTAAGTACAATATCAAAGGTCTTCCTTCAATCGGAGGCATCAGAATTGGTGGTTCCTGAAGGTATTCCTTGATTCTTTCAAAAGCGGTATGGAATTCGTCATTCCACTTTACCACTTGATCTTTCTTCAGGAGTTTAAAGATTGGCTCACAAGTAGTAGTCAGATGTGAAATGAACCTGGCGATATAATTTAGGCGTCCCAAAAAACCTCTAGCCTCCTTCTCAGTACGGGGCGCCAGTATCTCCTGTATGGCCTTCACCTTTGCAGAGTCTACCTGAATACCTTTGTCACTGATGATAAACCCCATAAGTTTACCAGACCTTACCTCGAAGGTGCACTTGTTCGGATTCAACCTCAACTTGTATGTCTTCAACCTGTCGAACAGCTTTTGCAGATGATCAAGGTGTTCTTCCTCATTTTGAGACCTGGCTATCATGTCATCAACATAAACCTCTATCTCATGGTGAATCATATCGTGGAACAAAGCTACCATAGCTGGCTGATAAGTTTCCCCAGCATTCTTCAACCCAAAAGGCATCACCTTGTAACAGAAGGTGCCCCACTATGTGACAAAGGTTATCTTCTCCATGTCTTCAAGAGCCATCTTGATCTGGCTATAGCCAGAGAAACCATCCATGAACGAGAAGATTTTATGTTGTGCGGTGTTGTCAACCAGAACATCAATGTGGGGAAGCGGGAAGTCATCCTTGGGGCTTGCCCTGTTCAGGTATCTGTAGTCCACACACATCTGTACCTTACCGTCCTTCTTAGGTACCGGAACGATGTTAGCAACCCACCACGGATAGGAGGTGATAGCTAGGAACCCAGCGTTGAACTGCTTCATGACCTCTGCTTTAATCTTCTCTGACATTTCAGGGCGCATACGATGGACCTTTTGCTTAACCAGATATTTAGTCGGCAGACGATGTACCACAATATCAGTGTCTAAACTAGGCATGTCTTAATACGACCAGGCAAAGATTTCAACATAGTCGTGTAACATCTGTATCAACCGCTGTTTGACATTAGTCTCCAAATTTGCGCCGATATTGACTTCTTTTCTGTCTACCTCCGTGCCCAAGTTTATCGTTTCAACTGTCTCTTCATGAGGCTGTATAGCCCTCTCTTCCTGCTGTAATAGTCTAGAAAATTCTCTAGGCACCTCACAATCTTCCTCACCTTCATCCTCTGCTTGGTTGATCGGATTTTTGAAGTTATAACTAGCAATAGCAGAACTGTTATCAATGGGATCCAGAGTGGATATGGATCTGCAGTTTGATATGTGACTGTGTGTAAGAGCATAGCTGTATTGATAAAATGAAAGAGAAAAAAGAAAACAGAGAGCGCAAAATTTATATGCAAGAAACGTCCAATGTTTTATTGATGACATATGAAAATGACATATAACAACCCTCACAAATAAGCCATCGTGCCTCGGGTAAGACACAAGGCCATAGAGTTTATATTGTTAATTACAAATTCAAAAGACAAGTAAGACAAGTAAGACACATGCTTTCAGCAAATAACAACCAGAGGGCAGAGATGAACATATGTGGCAACCTTCACCACAACCCGGAAATAAACCGGCTAACAACAAATTCTTCTTGACAGTCATGAGAGGAGTGGACACTCCATCAACAGAGGTAACAAACAGATCAGTACCAATGGCATTAACACCACGATTGTGCTTGGGAATGGGAGCGGTTATAACATTAAGATTCTCTGGAGCATCAAAATCAATCTCCTTGGCTTCAATTAGACCCTGTCCCTTACTCCTCATAGCCCAACAGTCATTTGTATCGTGGCCTGGACTCTCAGAATGGTAAGCACACCGAGCGTTTGGATTGTACAGAGGAGATGTGGTGTTAGGATTCTTGGGAGCCTCCTTTAAGGTTGCCAAGTTGGATCTTAACAAATGGGGTAAAACCTCAGTCAATGTCATATTAATCTGAATGAACTGCCTTTACGGTCTTTCTACCCTTTGCTGATTGTTTCGTTATTGAGTAGCCGCAGGCCTAGGTATCATCACAGCCCCTACCGTTGGACGGTGCTCATCTCAGCTCTGACCTCTTGGGCTATAAATGGCATTGAACTCCTTCTTACCCGTGAATGGCTTCTTCAATGTACTTGACGAGGCATCTTTCTGGATTTTGCCACTCCGGATCCCAACTTCTACCCTTTCTCCAGTCAATATCAGCTCGGTGAAACCAGCTGAGGAGCTACCGATCAAATGTTTGAAGAATGGACCAGACAGCGTACCAAGAAACATGTCAACCAACTCCCTATCAAACAAAAGGGGTTGGACTCTCCCTGCCAGATCTCTCCACTTCTGCGCATAATCCTTGAAACCTTCACTTGCACCCATGGACATACTCTAGAGTTGAGTACGGGTAGGAGCAAGGTCAGTGTTATATTGATACTGCTTACAAAAAGCAGCAGCCATATCTTCCCAGTTGCGGACATTGGTTCCCTCCAGTTGATAGAACCATTCAAGCTGAGTCCCGGACAGACTGTCCTAAAAGAAATGGACCCACAAGTTCCTATCAACAGTGTGAGGCTGAATCTTACTCACATAGGGACGGAGATGAAGCTTGGGACAAGACACCCCATCATACTTCGCAAATATCAGAGCCTTGAACTTCTGTGGGATGACTACCCCAGATACCAAACCCATCTCTTCAAAATCTAGCCCTAGTATTCTTTGGATCTCCATTGCGCTCAGACGATCCTCTAAATGTTTGTATCTATCCTCAGTGGGAGGATACTGTTCATTATTGTAATCTGTGTCATTATCAGAAACTTCAGGGCTAGGGTCCTCCTCCCTTGTCTCTCTCTCTCTCTCTCTTGATTCTCCCCTTCTTTGGACGAGGAGGTCAGATCAACCAGTTGCTTCAACGGCCCCTTGAATCTTTTTCCCAGATTCAGGATACCAACGATCTCTTCTTCTTCTTCTTCTTCTCTTTCAGAATAAGGGCCTTTATATCTTCCTGTCCCTTAGCCAAGGCTACGAACATTTGCTAAAATTGGACATTTTGTGCCTGGAGATCCTTGATGCTTTGTTCAAAAGACATTATTGCTGAAATAAATAGCGAAGAGGATGAGAAACCTATTATGGTACTTGTTTATACAATGTCATGGATGATATGCATATGCAATGATCTCAAGGACTTTGGGAAATTTAAATTTGCGAACGAAAAGGAAATGAAGATTTTATTAGTAGAATTCAAAATACAATTGTCTTTTAGGCGTTACAATTGAAAATTCTAAAAACTAAAAGAAAATCAAATTTCCCATGGATGCTTCCTCTTCGTGCCGAGATAGACATTAAGGCTTCTTTCGTCATGAAGCTGCTTTGTAAGCTCTAAGACTTTCTTCTCTTGGGCATAGAACTGGTCCCTATAAGTATCCCGCTCCTTCTTCAACTGAATCCAGGACCTCTGTAATTCTTCAAGATCAGTGGGCATATCAGGATAAAGAACCGTGTAGGGAATATCCCCTTCAGTAATGGGCCCCACAATCACTGGCAAGACAACTATGTACGGCATTATCAGTTTCAGAGCACGAGCTCATACCCATTGGAGATAAGGTTCCATAGGAATGGAATTCTTCGGCCCCAAAGTCTTGATGTCAGATCTGTTTACCCTGCCCCAAGCTCGTATGAACCTCTGGCGATACTCTTGAACATCATCCTCATAGTTAAACACAATGCCCTGGATAAGCATCTCATAAGGAGCATCCCTTCGAGCGTAACCAAACTGTCGCAGAGCCAAACATGGATTGTAAGTTATGCCTCCCCTAATGCCAAGTAGTGGGACATTAGGGAACTCCCCGCAGCGGTCAATAATAGAAATATCTCCCATAGATCGGGAATACCAGAGAATATCTGTGTGAGAAAGTGACATTATCCTTTGCGACCAACCCAAAGCTTCTTCATTCTTCAGCACTGACTTAGGGAGGTGAGAAATAAACCACCTCGACAGTAATGGCATGCAGCACATAAGAACCCCTCTTCTCTTCATGGTACGAGTGTGGAGAGCATGCAAGATGTCTTCGAGCAAAGTAGGCACCGGGTTACGAGAGAGGAAGATCTTGATAGCATTCACGTCTATGAGAAAGTCTGGATTAGGGAACAGTACTAACCCATAAATTAGAAGGGCCAAAACCTCCTCAAAATCCTGGAAGTCCAAATCATTCCAAAACAGCTGGGCCTTCTCTATTAGGAACTTGGCTAGAAGACCCATGACTCCGCTTCTTGTTTCCCAATTGGATACCACGTCGGCCCGTTTCAAATGCAAAGCCGAGGCAATGATCTCTGACTTGGGAACTTCTTCTAAACCTATGAAAGGGATCTGGTCAATAATAGGTAGATACAATAACTGAGAGAATTCTTCCATGGTAGGCACAAACTGATAGTATAGAAAGGTGAAGCAGTGATGCTTGGGATCAAAGAACTGAAAGAGTACCCACATCATCTTTTCATCAAAGCTCGAAGTAACCAGGTTGAGAAGTCGACCATGTCTCTTAGTGAATGGAGAAGTTTTAGCAACCCTTGATACTAGCTCCTTGAGTTGGAGAGGTATTCTCATAAAGCTGATTCAGATAGTGTTTCTACGAGCAGAAGCCATGATCTGTAAAACAGAACAAAAATAAATTCCCTTGGTCATTGAAATGGTTATTGTAATGAGAATGGATGCTATGTTATGATGCATGATGTTATATTCAAACGGAGTAAATCACACAAAAGCAAAGCACACAATAGACCTTAGGTTCAAAGGCTTGCATGAGGTTAAAGGTAAGTACCCTCTTGAAGTTCAGTTGGTTTCAAACCTGTCTTAGAAAAGTAATCGAGTTCTAAGGATTCTCAATATCACTGATCATCCTCCACCGGGCATTGTTTCAGCTCAGGCAATCTTTTCTTGTGGCCGAAATATCCCGAAAGTATGATCTCAATGAGTGTAGCGTCGAGTATCAACTAATCCTCAACTTTATACCGAGGCCGGCTATCTCACTACTTTCTAAAGGCCGGGTTTTTTCAACTAAGGTTCTAAGGTATGTTAGTGCTTCACGACACCATACAGCGGCCCCATATTCTCCTCGTTTCCACACGAAGGATACCGGTACCAACCAAAGTGTCACACCAACACAGCCATCGCATAAACCATATTGGTCTATGTCATACAGTCCCCACGATCTATTGTTGTTTTCCTAAAAATTATCCCCAGATCCGGGTGTAGGATCTTCAACAATACCCAAACAAAACCCTTAAGGATAAAGCAGACAAAGCAAACAAGAAAGCAATTTTTAAAATGACCTAGATCCTAAGATATACCCCCACTTTATTAGCTCCCCAGCAGAGTTTCCAGTTTTGTGATACGGTGGCAGAACCGATTGTCTTTTGTTACTACTGGTTTTGCATTTTTTGTTTGCAAATGTATGGTAAGCAAGAGTCGCCACCGTCTTTTATTTCATCCAACAAAGGAAAAAGGAAAAAGAACAGAAAAAACCTTTTTCGAGATGTATCTGAGTACGGGGGGTAGATTATAGAAAGGGAAGGTGTTAGCACCCTTTCTATCTGTGGTTTTCCACAGGCTCTTAGGTACTTGCTCATTCTTAAATTGCTTGTGGGTGTTTTTGAAAAGATTTTGTTTAACTTTGTGGTAACCCTTGTATCTGTCCTCAAGAGTGTGACGAAGTTGTTTTTGAAAACTGTTTTGAAAGTGTTTGTGTTAAAGAGTTTTTGTTGTTTTGAGCAAGTACTTAAGAGTTTCTACCTACTCGAAAAAGACTGTTCATTTTCTCGTTTCCTTTAGACAACTCTATCCTACTATTAAGGAGTAGGTAGCCCCATCATTGGAGTTAAAGGGATATTCAAAGGGACAATTACGGTTGCTGAAGCAATGGTTAGGAAACCTTAGTAATTACCCTAGAGTCTTAAAGATCTTTCTGAGGCAACATTCTAATGGGTCATTTTTTATCTTTTGAGACTAGAGGGCGACCACTAAAATTCCCTATACTTCATGACCGTTTACCGAAGGCAACCGAAGTGGGATAAACCCTAGGAGTGAACATGTGCATGTGTTTTATTTTGGTTGATTATCTTTGCATAATTAGGGTGATCTACTGTTTTAACCATTTGTCTTTTGCATACAATCCTAATAGTCTAAGCAGTTAATAATAGCGGAAAGTAAAAGGCAGGAATAAAAACCTAACTATTACAAGGCTTTGGGGAGAGGGTTACATAACCAAAACCGTGGATTAAACAATAAATAATATGCGGTAAACCTTAATTAAAATCTATTACAAACCCGAAGCAAATACAATAATTGGAATTAAAAAATAAAATATTGCGCGCGCGACGAATTAAATACGGGAATTAAAGTCTAAATTCAAAGGGAATCAAAGAAAATATTTTTGTTATTTTTTGATTGAGAAGATTAACTATTTGAAAATTAACCCTAATTTTCTAATTAATTTTAATTATGAAAAAAAAAGAATTTAGATTTCCCTAATTAAATTAATCTAATTAATTAATGAAATAAAATATCTTATGAAAAAAATCTGATTTTAATGTTTTTTATTTATTTTTTGATTTAATAAAAAAATGATTTTTGTTTATTTTGTAAAAAAAATTAAACAAATAATTAAAACAATTAAAAGAAATTAAAAAAGGAAATACTGGGCCTGGTGGGGGGTGTAACCCATATTGAAGGGTTGTTGGATGAATTTTCTAAGCCCATATGTGTTGGCCCAAGATCTGCGTGAGATCTGGTGTTGTCACGTTTGGAAAGTTCACTATGGGGCTGCAAATCAGGAGCGTTGGATCTGTATGATGAATGATCCAATGGATGGATCTGAGGGTGCAAGGTATAGCATGGGATGATGATGCATTGGATCTGAAATCAAATGGTTAGAAAATACAAAAACTCCAGGCCTGGGTATCGAACCCAGGTCTCCCACGTCACATGCATTCTTCCTTACCACCAGGCCAACCTGTTATTCGTTTATATCAATGATAAAATAATAATATATTATATAAATAACATGAATGTTGAGTTGTCAGTGCGCGCCCTTTTAGTGGGACCCTGTATTTTAAACCAACCAATCAAAATGTAAGGGATTGCCATGCAGGGTCTTCACCTGAGTCAACGATGCCAGAGCTGCACTCCGTTCGTCTTCTCCGGCCCTGCAAAAATGTAAACGAAAAAAATACATGGAATCAAGGCACCAGGCTCTGGCTACCCCCCCCTATTTCCTAGGCTGCAAACTCCATGGTGGTGGTGGTTTACTCTGAAAGTCCCTGTACAGGGAGATACGATGCTTGCCTGAAACGTGACACTAACAATGGCAAACGGAGGATCCTGTGTGCATGCTTGACACTAATGGTTCAAAATGACTCAGAACATCATTACAAACATGTATCAGTGCAAAAAATCAATTGATATTGCATGAATCAAAAGTTCCAGGTTTGAGAATTTTACCAAACAGTGGCTTGTGAGAGGATGAGTTTTGGGATTGTTTGGCCTTCAGTACAGGTATGGTTCGGCTGCTGAGATAAATAGGAGACTAATGGAGTTCTTGGAATGCTTTGATAGTGGCTGGAGATAGAGGTCTCGTGTTGCACCACCTTGAACCAATTTTGAACTTTTTGACTAGGGTTTTTTGTAACAGTTGCGCCTCTCCTTTAGGTCTGACTTTGTTGTGCATATATATTAGGCCATATTAGGTTAACAAAATTGGAAGAATATCCACGCTTTCATTGAGAAAATATTTTCTTTCAATTATATGATTTTTGGATTTTTTGAGAACAAATCTAATCTTCCTATTTCTCCACGAAGTTTCCTAGATATGCCAGCACATCTTGCTTATTATTTGATGAGAAAAAGATTCCAAGTCAAATCTTTCATTATTTCCTTTATTTATTTATTTAATTTTGCATTTTAATGGATAAAATATAAAAATAAATAATATAATTAGTAAAATAATGTATGAATGAGCCAAGGGTCGTGGGCCATGTTGGAAACAAGTTTCAAGCATGAAAAGATGGGCCCATTTGGGAAAAAAATCAAGTTTGGTCAATATTGGCTTCATGCACTTTTCCAAAAATTGGTCAACTTTAGAAATGCATATCTCCTTCAACTTTGACCCTAAGAGGGTGTTCTAGGACTTTTTGGAAAGCTTAGGATGTCCCCTAGATAACCCTTTTGGTTTCATCTCAATTGGATATTCCATGTTCATGTAAGAAGCTTTGACCCAAAAGGTGTTTTTGTTGACTTTTGAAAAGGACCTATAATGTCTGAATTTATATCTTTTAATGGGTGCATTTCTAGAACTTGAGGAATGAAGATGAGTTTTAGGGAATTGAATCCTCTTCAAAATGAGCCTTGGATGGGAAATTTATGATAAAGTATGAGAAAGTTATGCCTGGTCAAAGTTTGTTTGACTTTTCCTATAGAAACCCTAATTTGCAATTTTTGACTTTTGATGAATTAAGAGCATTTCTTGAGGAATCATGATCAAACCTTTGTCAAATGATGGATATCACTTCAAAATGATGATGTTGACCAAAAATCTTGAAGTTTGACTATATATAGGCTACAGTTGACTTTTGACCAATTATAGTTGATTTTCAGGCATTTGAGCAGTTGACTGAGCAACCTTCTTGTCCAAGGCATGAAACTTGGCATGGATGATCTTGATAACATATTAGGGAAATGGAAGTCATTTAGGACCCTTGGAACTCAAACATATTTATTAAAATAGAAACCTTAGTTTGAGGCTCATTATCTTAGGAGGGGATTTGTCTGGTCAATCCTTAGGCATCCTTTGGGGTACAATAGCATGTTATGGTTTGGTTGCTTAGATTTGAAGTAACTTTGAATAAACATTGTTCCAATGCATTATAGGGTGGTTGATAGGCTGTAGATGGTTGCTTCTTGGTGTTGAGATGTTTTGAAGTCAGAAGCAACAATGTATGGGCTCAAGGAGAGTTGACATTGTGTATAAAGTCACTTTATCAAAATGACATTGTGACCTTTCTCCCTTAAATGGCAAGTAAGCTTGGATAAAGCTTCAATAAATTAGATCATAGCTAAAAAGCTTGTGCAATATTCTGATTATAGCAAGATTTGGAGGTTAGAGGCCTGAAAAGTGGGATTATGCAGCATGGCTTGAAGATTTTGTCTCATAGTTATCATAGAAATTACCTATAATTCAAGTATGGATGCCTAACTTCATCTCTTCAAATCTCCTAGCTCAAGCATGATAAATTTGCGCTCTTGGACATTTTGGAAAGCTTGAAACATTGTCTATAACTTTCATGTTGATCACTTTGGCTAAATAAATAAGGAAATGGGTGAAAATTGACCAAGAAGTTGAGATGAAAAACTCACCAAAACCTGTTGAAATATTTTCTAAGTGTTAGACAAGAACATCACAACTTCATGTATTCATATCTCTAAATACACGCATTTTTTGGATATCAACTCTCAAGGACAAAGTTGTAGAATTCATCTATCCCTACAACTTACATGTTGAAAGTTTTCCTTGAATCATCTTGCATATTAGTGAAAAATGGCCACGAAGTAATGACCTTGTTAAGAACTTTGACTTAAATTATAGGTCATTTCTATGATAACTATGAGACGAAATCTTCATGCCATGCTGCATAATCCTACTTTGTAGGCCTCTAAACCTTCAAATCTATCCATAATCAGAATATTACACATAATTTTGAGCCATTACCCAAGTGTTTGAGCCATTGTCCAAATGATCTTTCCATTTATGACATAAAGGCACCATTGCCATTTACCTAAAACATGCTTTAATCACAATGTGAACTCCTTGAGCCTCTTAATGGTTTCTCATGCACATACACAATGTCAAAACAAGAAGCAACCATTTATAACATACAAAGCACCCCTAAAATCAGGCCATGCCCACGTTGGAACTATGGAATGGCCATGAATCTTCACTTACAATCCAACCAAGCCATAACTCCATAATTTGTAAACCTGATCAGCTCTTATCCTAAATTATTTTCTCTATAAATAGAGAGATTATTTGTAAGAAATAGGGAGGAGAAAAACACAAGTTCATAAGCCCAAAAACCCCTTTACTCTTAAAAAACCAGAATTGTATACAAAAACCTCCATTTTTGAGATTTGAAGTCCAAATCTTTGAATCTCACAAACCTTGTAAGTTTTGTCCAAACAAATCATCCAAATACTTCACATACATCATATAGTAGTTGTCCAAACACAAGAACAACTTCTGTAACATCATTATCACCATCTTCCAAATTCAAAAACAGTATCTTGCAAGTTGACTTGGTTGGGAAGATTCAAACACTTTCAACACAAAGAAAGGATTGGAACAACTTCAAAGAGGCCCAAAGAGGCTTAATCAATCATAATATTTCACCTAGAACAGCTAGAAGAGGCTTCGGACTTTTCCTCCAAAAGAGGTAAGTTTTCTAAAATTGTGATATCCTTATCCATACATCATTTGTTTTCGTTTTCAAAAGAATAAAACAGGACAAATCGAGGCATAAGAGTGAAAATATCCTAAAATTCAAAAAAATACTTCAGGAGCCCTGACACGGGTTGCCGTGTCACCTGACACGAGTGGCCGTGTCAGGGAGAAAACTTGGCAAGAAGGCAGGGAAGATGCTGACACGGGCACCTGTGTCACACTACACAGCCCGTGTCAACACAGCTGGGGTCAGAAATGTGCAAAAAGGCAAGACAGATTCTGACACGGGCGCCCGTGTCACACAACACGGCCCATGTTAGTTCAACTGGGCCTAGGATCTTTTGTTTTTTTCACCACTCCCCTCCAATTACTTTTACAAACACAGGCCCATTTTACTTCTTTTTTTATTTTAGTTAACTTTTTCTTTTCTAAAATCATCTTTTATTTTATTTTTAATTAAAAAAATAAAAATCACAAAAAATTAGATTTAGTTTTTTTTATTATATAATTTAATTTTTGATAATTAAAATTAATTAATCTAATCACACTTTATTTTATTTTAAACAATTAATTTGTAAATAAAATTAGAATTAGGTCTAACTTTTTATTTCACATTTCAAATATTTTCTAAACAAAGAAACAAATAAACAGTTTTTTTACTTAGAATCTTTTTTAGGGTTTTTTACATCCTTCCCCTTTCTATCTCTGCGCATTTATTTATTTTTCGCATTAAAACAATTATGTAACTGTCAAAGGTTTGTAATAGATAATTAAGTTTTATTGCTTTCCTCCCTATTTCACAAACTTGTACCCCCCATTTCCAAAGCATTGTAATAGCGTAGGATATTTAATTTCTGTAACTTATCGCTTTCCATATTTCTCTTAGTAATTAGGGTGTGTATAGCAAGATTAAAATCAATCATTAGAAAACCTAATTTCAAAGACAAATACTTGAAATCAAAACACTTCGCACACATGCACCTCTAGGGTTAACCTCACTTGTTGCCTTGGATAAAAAAATCATGTCCCTCGAACGTAAGATGCTTTAGCAAAGACCCTCGATTAAAATATCGTAGTCCCTCAATAACCCTTCAATTGTTGCCATTGGTAAACGATCTTAGTCCCTTACGAAAATTTCTAAAATATCCTACAAGTTGCCTTCTATGTATGTACGATTATCCACGCCTGTCCCTCACATCCAATGATAAGGCTTCCTACTAACTAATGGTAGGATAGCACTATCTAAAAGAGGAGGAAAATAACAAAGACTTTTTGAGTAGGTAGATCGCTCGTAATCGCTTGCTCACAAATTAAAACAATTTCCACACTTCACACTTTCAAAACAACCATTTTCAAAACACTTTTCAAAACAACAATTTTGTATACATTCTCAATGATACGATAATCATTAAAAAATTACCTTACACTGGCATTTTCAAAACATCTTTCCAAACACTCCCTTTCAATAAATATTTTCAAATAAACATTTTGTATACATTCTCAATGATACGAGAAGCATTACAAAATCGCCGCATTTAGGCATTTTCAAAATATTTCTAAACATACACAAACACAAAGCATTTTCAAAGTGAGCTAGCAATTAAGAGCCCGTAGATAACTATGAATGAAAAGGGTGCTAACACCTTCCCTTTTCATAACTTAACCCCCGAAATCAAGAAAATTCTAAAAAGGTCTTTCCTGTTCTTTTCACCCTTTTCTTTATTGGATAAAAGAAAAGTTGGTGGTGACTCTTGCTATCTGCAACATTTGTGATAAAATGAAAAACACCATGTCAATTCTCTCACCATATTACAGAACTGGCGACTCTGCTGGGGATTTATACTAAAAGTGGGGTTACCTTAAGAGATAGATCACCTTTATTGCTTTACTTGCTTGATTTGTATGCTTTACATTTTGGGCTTATGCTTGGGTTTATTTCTTGTATAGATCCTATACCCAGATCTGGGGCATTTTAAGTAAGTAGAAATAGATCATGGAGACTGTACGTCATAGACCGATATGGTTTAAGTGATGGCTACGTTAGTGTGACACATTTGTTGGTACCAGTGTCCCTTGAGTTAAATAAAGGAGAATACGGGGCCGCTGTGTGGTGTCATAAAGCACTAACTGACTGTAGAACCTAAGTTGAACAACTTGGCCATTAGAAAGTAGTGAGATAGTTGGATTTGGTACAGACTGAAGTTGGTTATTACTCGATACTACACTTATTGAAATCAGACTTTTGGGATATTTCTGGTGCAATTTCGATGCTTGTGCTGAAATAATTCCCGATGAAGAAAGATTAATGATATTGAGATTCCTAGAACCCGATTACTTATTTTAGGACAGGTTGATCCAACTAAAACTTCAAGAGGGTACTTAACTATAAACCTCATGCAAGCCTAAACCTAAGGCCTTATGTGTTTTGTTTGTGTAAGATTATTTATTCATAACATCATAACATCATGACATTATGCCATATCATTTTTACTAACCATTTCAAGGACGTAGGGATTTATCTTTGTTCTATTTTGTAGATTATGGCCTCCTCTCTTATAAACACTATCTGAATCAGCTTCGTAAAGGTGCCTTCTCAACTCAAGGAGTTAGTCTCAACGATTCCTGAATCCGTTCACCAAAAATAATGGTCGACTACTCAGTTTGGTTACTTTGGGTTTTGAAGAATACATGATGTGTGTGCTCTTTCAGTTCTTTAACCTTGTACATCATTGTTTCACCTTTCCCGATTATCAATTGGTTCCCACAATGGAAGAATTCTCTCAACTATTGGAAGTACCTGTTCTTAATCAAATTCCCTTCACCAGTTTAGATAAAGATCCACAACCTGAAGAAATTGCATCAGCCTTACATTTGAAGCGGTCTGACATTGTAGCTAATTGCGAAACAAGGAGTGGAGTCAAGGGTTTTCTAGATAAATTTTTGTTAGAGAAGGCTCGAATATTTCTGGATGCTATGAATTTGCAAGCTTTTGAATAAGTCTTGGTTCTTCTAATCTATGGTTTGGTATTGTTCCCTAATACAGACCAACTGATAGATGTGAATATTGTCAAAATTTTCCTTTATTGTAACCCTGTGCCTACTTTTCTTGGAGACATTCTGCATTCTCTTCACACTCGTACTATGAGGAGGAGAGGGGCTCTTATGTGTTGCATACCACTGCTATCTAGGTGGTTTATTTTGCACCTTCTCCGATAAATATTGAAGAATGAACAAGGTTTGAGGTGGTCTCAAAGGATGATGTTGCTCTCTCATTCGGATATTTATTGGTGTTCCTGATCTCTGGAAGATGTTACTATCATTAACTGTTATGGGGAATTCCATAATGTTCCACTCTTTGGCATTAGGGGAGGTATTAATTATAACCCTTATCTGGCTATACGAAAATTTGTTTATGCTCAAAGAGATGGTCCTTATAACGCACTTATCCAGGGTATTATATTCGACTACGAGAATGATATTCAAGGTTAATGTCAAAGGTTTGTATGATCTTGGGGCATGGTAAACAAGATTGATAGCAAGACTTTGGGACATAAGAACTCTATCCCTTTGGAGCCTTATCTCAAATGGGTGCGAGCCCGTGCTCAAAACCTCGTGATGCCATATCCAGCTATCCTACCACTGATTATGGAGCCTATTGCCGAAGGGGATATTCCTTATACCATTCTCCATCATGACATGCCTACTGACCTCAAAGAATTGCATAAGTCATGGGTTCAACTCAAGGGAGAAAGAGACACATTTGAAGCTTAATTCTACGCAAGAGATAAGAAAGTGTTGGAGCTCACAAATTAACTTCACGAGGAGCAAAGCCTGAATGCATATATCGACACGAATAGGAAGCGTCCGTGGGAGACTTAAATCTTAGGTTTTAGGAGTTCATTTTGTTGTCTCCCTGAGACCTTTTCTACTTTTTCATTGTAAGCCCAAGGGGTAATTGTAACTTTTGAACTTATTAATACAATCTTTGTTTTTGTTTCCTTTTTGGCTACCAAATATAAATCTCTTATGGTCCTTGAAAACATTGCATCCACATATCATGCATCATTTCATAAGCAGGTTTTCTGATACAGGTTTCCTTATCTATTTACTATTTATTTCAGTATAAGATGTCTCTCGAGCAAACCGTCAAAGATCTGCAAATTCAACACACACAATTTCAAGAGACTATCCTGAACCTAGCCAAAGGACATCAAGAGATGATGGCACTCCTTGTCATGAAAAAGAAAACCAAGAAACGGGTTGTTATCCTCAACATGGGGATAAGGTTCAAAGGTCCTGCCCAACTGGCTCAAGTAGAAGAGGTTTCTTCTGAGGAAGAAGACTATCAAGAAGAGGATGTTAGAAGCACCTGGCTACTGCCTTCTATAAACAATACCAATACAATGCCGATCTTGCACCAACTCGCATACAATTACAAAGTATGACTATGGGCTCGAACGAAGGCTTTAAGGAGTATGCCCAGAAATGGAGGGACCTGGATGGAAGGGTGCAACCCCCTTTGACTGACCGGGAATTGGTGAACATGTTCATGGGCACTATGACAGGTCCATTCTTTAATTTGCTGATTGGGAGTTCTTCGTCAGGGTTTACTGAGCTGATTTTAACTTGAAAACGAGTTAAAAGTGGAATCAAAAGCGGGAAGATTCAGATGGCTGCATCCTCTAGTACTGTGAAGAAACCATTTGTTGGTAAGAAGGAAACTAATGTTGTTTATGACCAGAGAAGCCATATCAAGAATGATCGTCATTAGTCGGTAGGAGCAGTATTGATTTCTAACATGACCCTAGTTCAACGACCACAACAACAAAACAATCAACATAGGCCAGACGCCCCGAGGAGGTAATTCACTAGGATCAACATGCCATTGTCTCAAGATTTACAACATCTGTTAAAAGAAAAGTTGGTTGTGCTGCGAGATCCTCATCCTAATCCTAATACTTCCTCTCCCAAATATAATCTGAACGTGAAATGCGAATATCATTCAAAGAGTCCTGGGTATGACACCAACCACTGTTGGGCGTTAAAGAACAATATCCAAGATTTGATTGACAACTAAGTGATTGAGCTTGACCCTCCAGAAACCCCTAATGTGATTACCGCACCCATGCTCAGTCATGACAAAGGTGTTAATGCTATTGATGATGTCTCCTATGTCTCCCCCATAAGTGACTTGACCCCTCCCTTGATGACCGTTAAGAAGAATCTATTAAAATCCGATTTATTTCTGGGTTGTCCTGAAGATTGTTACCATTGTGCTTTCCAAACTAATGGTTGTATGTGGCTAAAGAAGGGTATTCAACGTTTGATTGATAGCCATGAAATTATGTTCAAGAAAACTCCATCTATGAAGAGTTTACATGAAAGTATATCCCAAGAACCGAGATTTGAAGATGTTTCCATAATCACAATTTAAAATACTCTTATAAGGATCACCTCTAGAGGCCCTATAAGGATTCCTGCTGAGCCAAGAGTAGATCCCTTAATTATCACCGCACCGGAGCCAGTCCCCTATTCCTCTGACAAAGTTGTTCCCTGGAACTATGGGGCATAAATTTATTATCATGGTGTCAAGCAAGAGCCATGGATTACTAAAAATGAAGATCCTAAAATAACAAACATTTTCGGAACTAGTAAGTTCACTAGGACAGGAAGGGTCTTCTCTCCGGAGATCTCTTCTCCAAAAACTACTACAACACCTGTTCATATTCCTGCTGCTGGGTCAACTACTGACGCCTGAGGTAAAGAAAAAATAATTGAGCCTTCCCAGATGGAGGCACCCTTCAAAGATGTTAACATTGAATAACCTTCTAAACAACAAATAGATGAAATTCTAAAGATCATTCGTAAAAGTGACTACAAAATAGTTGAACAACTGGGGCAGACACCCTCAAAAATATCCATGATGTCTTTGTTATTATGCTCTGAAGCCCATGCCCAAGCTTTGTTGAAATTCCTGAACAACGCTCATGTACCATAAGAGACCTCTACTGATCAGTTTGAGAATTGTGTTGCAAGCCTAACTACTAATAATGGTTTAGGCTTTTCTGATGCTGACTTAACTCTGGCGGAGAAGAATCATAACAAAGCTCTGCATATCTCTATTGAGTGTAAGGGAACTGCTTTGGCACATGTGTTAGTGGATACAAGTTCCTCCCTAAATGTATTATCAAAAGGTGCTCTGGATAGATTAGGCTGTAAAGGGCTGGTGCTGAAACCCAATGATATTGTGGTAAGAGCCTTTGATGCATAAAAAAGGATGGTACACGGAGAAGTCGATCTTATGATCAAGGTGGGATCCCAGGTTTTCAATTCCATTTTTTATGTAATGGATATACGTCCGGCCTATTCATGTTTACTGGGACGCCCCTGGATTCATGGGGTAGGCGCGATTACCTCTACTTTGGATCAAAATCTGAAGTATCCGGTGAAAGGGAAGATTGTCATCGTTTACGGAGAGGAAGAATATATGGTCAGCCATTTGAATTCTTTCAAATATGTTGAAATGGATGGTGAATTCATTGAAACCCCCTGCCAAGAATTTGAAGTAATCCCTCCAACTATTTCCATTGCTAAAGCTACTCTTGCTACTCCTAAGATCATCAAGGATGCACAAAGGATGTCTTCTCTAAAGGATGTTATGGCTGTGATAGAAGAAGGCGAATGTACTATTTGAGGCCAGCTTCTTGATATCCCGTACAAGTCCAACAAATTTGGTCTAGGTTTCACTTAAAAGGCTCAGAAAGAGGTTCGACATGTTCGTGCTGGAGGACCACCTTTCTGTATTAGCAACAATGAAGTCAATTCTCTGGAATACACTCATAGTGATGGTGATTTGGACAATTGGATATTCCCTACCATTGGAGGTGGACTCGACAACTGGCAAACTAAAGACTTTGTATCAATCTCCTTCAGCCAGGAGTAATTGATATTTCCTATTTTTATTGCTTTAAGAAGTTTTTCTGTTAAATTTCTTTTAAAATAATGACTTTAAACCTTGTGCCTTGCCCGAGGCACAATGGTCCATTTGTTAAGGGTTGTCGTTTCATATATCATATGCTCATTTAATGAAAACATTGGACGAATTTGCATTCAAATTTTGTGCTCTTTGTATTTCTTTTACTTTACTGCATTTTCAAATAGCCATGTGACCTTACACACACACACACACACACATTTGCAGATCAACATCCACTCTGGATCTCATTGACAACAATTCTGCTATTGCCGTTTATGACTTCGAAAATCCAATACATCAAGCTGAAGATGAAGGTGAAGAAGATTGTGAGATACCTTGAGAACTCGCTAGACTTTTAATTCAAGAAAAAATGCTATCCAACCACATGAAGAGCTGGTCGAGGTGGTAAATTTGGGTTTTTAGTCAGATAGGAAGGAATTCAAGATTGGCGCCAACCTGGGAGACAGTGTCAATAGCATATTGATTCAGATGTTGTACGACTATGTTGAGGTGTTTGCTTGGTCATACAAAGACATGCCAGGGCTCAACACTGATGTCGTAGTTCACCGTCTACCGGTGAAAGAGGGATGTTCTCTGATTAAGCAAAAGGTTTGTCGCATGCGTCCTGATATGTCAGAGAAAACAAGGTTGAGGTAATGAAACAGTTCAATGCAGGTTTCTTGGAAGTGACGTCATATCCCCAATGGGTTGCAAATGTCATTCCATTGCTGAAGAAAGACGGTAAAGTCTGTATACTTATAGACTACATGGATCTGAACAGAGCAAGCCCCAAAGGCGACTTCCCACTTTCACATATTAATATCCTGGTCGACAACATCGCTCAACACAAGGTATTTTATTTCATGGATGGTTTCTCGGGTTATAACCAAATCAAAATGGCACCCGAAGACATGGAGAAAACTACGTTTGTCACACAGTGGGGCACCTTCTGTTATAAGGTCATGCCTTTTAGGCTGAAGAACATAGATGCAACTTATCAACGGACCATGGTAGCTTTATTTCATGACATGATTCATCATGCGATAGAAGTCTACATTGACGACATGATGCCAGATCGCAAACTAAGGAAGAACATCTTGGCCATCTGCACAAGTTGTTTGAAAGGCTGAAGAAATACAAGCTGAGGTTGAATCCCAACAAATGCACCTTTGGGGTTAGGTTTGGAAAACTCCTAGGTTTCTTTGTCAGTGGTAAAGGTATTGAAGTCGATCCTGCAAAATTTAAAGCTATTCAAGAAATGTCGGCTCCCCGTACTGAGAAGGAGGTCATAGGTTTCTTAGGATGACTAAACTACATTGCCCGATTCATCTCTCATTTAACCGCTACCAGTGAGCCAATCATCAAGCTGCTAAAGAGAGATCAAGTAGTTAGATGAAACGACGACTATCAAATAGATTTTGATAAAATCAAGGAGTATTTATAAGAACCTCCAATCCTAATGCCATCAGATGAAGGGAGACCTCTGATCATGTACTTAACAGTGCTAGAGAATTCAATGGGGGTCTGTGCTGGGGCAACATGATGAGTCTGGTCAAAAAGAGCATGCAATATACTACCTTAGAAAAAAGTTTACGACTGTGAAACAAGATATTTACTACTTGAGAAAACTTGTTACGTTTTGGCATGGGCTGCTCGCCGACTAAGACAGTATATGTTGACTCATACTACTCTGTTGATCTCTAAAATGGATCCTATCAAGTACATATTTGAGAAACCAACTCTCTCTAGAAGAATATCCCGATGGCAAATGATCTTAACTAAATACGACATTCAATACAACACTCAAAAATAAATCAAAGGAAGTGCACGGATAGATCATTTGGCGCATCAAGTTGTAGATGATTATCAGTTTATGCACTTTGAATTCCCAGATGAGAATATCGTGCTGATTACAGATTGTGAAGAACCTGGACCATATGAAGGACCTGAGCTAGGGTCCCGATGGACTATGGTTTTTGATGGAGCTTCTAACGCACTTGGAAACAAAATTGGTGCAGTAATCATCTCTCCTCAAGGTTGCCATACACCTTTCACTGCCAGACTTTGCTTTGACAGTACCAACAACATGGTTGAGTACAAAGCGTGCATCTTAGGTATTAAAGCTGCTATTGACTTAAGAATAAAATTCCTGAGCGTGTATGTGGATTCAGCATTGGTAATCATTCAGGTCAAGGGAGGTTGGGACATGAAACATTTGAATCTTATCCCTTACTGAGAACATGTGCTAACCCTGATTCCATACTTCAAAGAGATCACCTTTGAGCACATCCCAAGGGAAGAAAATCAGTTGGCGGATGCCTTAGCTACCATGTCATCCTTGTTTAAGCTCATATTGGAAAACGAGGCTCCCAAAATTACCATTGAAAGATTCAACGAACCTGCACACTTCTATGAAATTGATACTGATGGAGTAGAAGAGAAACCTTGGTTTCATGAAGTGAAAAGATACCTCGAAGCTCAAGAATACTCTAAAGGAGCATCTATTAATGACAAGAAATTCTTGTGGAGGTTATCAGCTATGTTCTTCTTGAGAAATAGAATCATGTACGTGCGCAACCATGATTCAACTCTGCTTCGTTGTGTTGACAAGAAGGAAGAAGATAAAATTATGGAGGATATGCACGTAGGCATCTTCGGTACTCACTCCAGTGGGCATACTATGGATAAGAAAATATTTAGAGCAGGTTAATATTGGTCGACCATGGAAACCGACTTTCATCACCACTTGAGAACTTGTCATAAGTACCAGAACTATGCTGATAAAGTTCATGTGCCTCCAGTTCCTTTGAATGTCAGACTTCTTCTTGGCCATTCGCAATGTGGGGCATTGATATGATCGGAGAAATTAAGCCTACTACATCTAACAGACATTGCTTCATTCTCGCCGCCATTGACTACTTCACCAAATGGGTTGAAGCGACTTCATTTGCCTCAATTACCAAGAGTGTCATGGCTCGTTTCATTAAGCATAACCTCATCTATCGGTATGGTATCCCTAAGAGAATCATCATTGACAATGGTACCAATCTTAACAACACTATGGTCACTGAACTCTGCATGCAGTTTAAGATCAAGCACCATAACTCTTCTCCATACAGACCAAAGATGAATGGCACAGCGGAAGCCTCCAATAAGAACATAAAGAAGATTGTGTAAAAGATGGTTGTGACTTACAAAGACTAGCACGAGATGTTAACCTTTTCTCTTCATGGCTATCACACTTAAATGCAAACATCAACTGGGGAAACCCTATTCTCTCTGGTCTATGGCATGGAGGTTGTCCCACCTATCAAAGTTCAGATTCCGTCTCTAAGGATTATGAAAGATGCAGACTTAGGAGAAGACGAGTGGATTCAGACTAGGTTGGATCATTTGAATTTGATTGACAAAAAGAGGCTTGCGGCTGTCAGTCAGTCAAATGTATCAGAAACGCATGATCAAGGCATTCAACAAGAAGATCAAGCATCGGGTATATCAGGTGGTGACTTGGTAATTAAGTTCATTATTCTGCCACAAGGTGATCCCAGGGGCGAATGGAACCCCACCTATGAAGGGCCATTTGTTTTCAAGAAAGTATTTTCGGGCGGTGCTATGATACTAACCACCATGGACGGTGAAGATTGCCCACACCCTGTGAATGCAGACATAGTCAAAAGATACTATGCCTAAGAAGGACCTGCTAGTTTGACTGGCCTAGGCAAAAATAAGGGCATCCCGACGAATCAAAAGGGTTCGGGAAAAAATTAGGAATATATACAAAAGATTGTACACTCGATAAGTCGAAAACCTGAAAGGGAGGCTTGGGAAAAAAACGGTATCCTGGTGGACTGAAAAACTGAAAGGGCGGTCCAGGAAAAAATTAGGGATTAAAGCGTACGACTATGTCTCGTTGGATCACTTATAGTCAGCTTTATTACCAAGGTCAAAAGTTCAAATGGTACGAATCAGCTCAATCAACTTCTTCCGACAGCAAGGGACGAGATGTTTGAAGACATAAGGGAAATACCAGAGTTGGAACCCAACGAGATCATTTCCACATAGCTGTACATTTTGTTTTTACTTTGTACTCTTTTCATTTCACGACGACTTCCTCTTACTAGGATTTATGTCTCTTTGTACAAAAACGCCTGTTTATAGGCAAATTATCAAATACACCCTAATTGTGGACATTTTTCACAAAAATTATCAAATGCTCAAGGTTACTCAAAAGGTGAGAATTCTCAGATGTCTTGAAGAAAAGTGAGAGCAAATGTATTGATTTAAGAATTCTCAAACTATCAAGACATTTGAGAATTCTCACCTTTTGAGTATTCTTGAGCATTTGAGAATTTTTGTGAAAAATGTCCACAATCAGGGTGTATTTGTATTGATAGTTTGTCTATAAACAGGTGTTCTTGTACAAAGAGACATAAATCCTAGTAAGAGGAAATTGTCGTGAAACAAAAAAAGAATACAAAGTGAAAACAAAACATATATCTATGTGGAAATGATCTCGTCCGGTTCCAACTCTGTTATTGCCTATATGTCTTCGAACATCTCATCCCTTGTTGTCGGAAGAAGTTGATTAAACTGATCTATACCATTTGAACTTTTGACTTTGGTAATAAAGCTTGTCGTACGTGATCCAACAGGAAATAGTCGTACACTCTAATCCCTAACTTTTGCTTGGACCGCCCTTTCGGGTTTTCAGTCCACCGGGATACCCTTTCTTGCTCAAGCCGCCTTTTCAGGTTTTCGACTTGTCGGGTGTATGATCTTTTATATATATCCCTAATTTTTTCCCGAACCCTTTTGGTTCATTGGGATGCCCTTATTTTTGCCTAGGCAAGTCAACCTAGCGGGTTGTTTTCACGCGTAGTATCTTTTGACTATGTCCACGTTCACAGGGTGCAGGAAATCTTCACCGTCCAGAGTGGTTAGTATCATAGCCCCGCCCGAAAATACTGTCTTGACAACAAATGGCCCTTCATAGGTGGGAGTCCATTTGCCCCAAGGATCACCTTGCGGTAGAATGATGCACTTTATTACCAAGTCACCAGCCTGATATACCCGATGCTTGATTTTCTTGTTGAATGCCTTGGTCATACATTTCTGATACATCTGACTGTGGCAGACAGCCGCAAGCCTCTTTCCATCAATTAGATTCAACTGATATAGCCTAGTCTGAATCCACTCATCTTATTCTAAGTTTGCATCTTTCATAATCCTTAGAGAAGGAATATGAATCTCGACAAGCGAGACAACTTCCATGCCATAGAGTAGAGAGAATGGGGTTGCCCTAGTTGATGTTCGTGCTGAAGTGAGATAGCCATGAAGAGAAAATGGTAACATCGCATGCCAGTCTTTGTAAGTCACAACCATATTCTGTAAGATCTTCTTAATATTCTTGTTGGTGGCTTCAACTACGCCATTCATCTTTGGTCAATACATAGAGGAGTTGTGGTGCTTGATCTTGAACTGCATGAAGATTTCAGTGATCATAGTGTTGTTGAGGCTGGTGCCATTGTCCGTGATGATTCTCTCAGGAATACCATACCGACAGATAAGGTTATGCTTAATGAATTGAGCTACCACATTCTTGGTAACGGTGTAAAATGAGGCAACTTCAAACCCATTTTGTAAAGTAGTCAATGGCGACGAGAATGAAGTGATGTCTGTTAGAAGCAATTGGCTTGATTTCTCCGATCATATCAATGCCCCACATTGCGAATGGCCAAGGAGAAGTCATGACGTTCAAAGGTACCGGAGGAACATGAACCTTATCAGCATAGATCTGGAACTTATGACAAGTTCTCGAGTGGTGGTGACAGTCGGCTTCCGTAGTCGACCAAAAGTAACCCGCTCTCAGAATCTTTTTAGCCATAGTATACCCACTGGAGTGAGTACCAAAGATGACTTCGTGCATATCTTCTATAATTTTATTTGGTTCCTTCTTGTCTATATAATGAAGCAGGGTTGAATCATGATTACGCTTGTACAAAATTCTGTTGCTCAAGAAGAACTTGACTGAGAACCTTTGTAGGAATTTCTTGTCATTGATGGATGCCCCTTCAGGGTACTCTTGATCTTCAAGGTACCTTTTCACTTCATGAAACCAAGTTTTTTCTTCTACTCCATCAATATCAATTTCATAGCAATGTGCCAGTTCGTAGAATCTTTCAATGGTAATTCTTAGAGCCTCATTGTCCCATCTGAGCTTGAACATGGACGACATGTTATCTAATGCGTCCTCCAACTGATTTTCTTCCCGATAAGGGATAAGATTCAGATGCTTTGTATCCCATTCTCCCTTGAACTGACTAATTGCAAAGGTTGAATCCCCATATATGCTCAGGAATTTGATTCTCAGGTCAATAGCATCTTTAATACCCAGGATACATGCTTCATATTCAACCATATTATTGGTGCAGTCAAAGCAAAGTCTAGAAGTGAAGGGAGTATGAAAACCCTGGAGAGAGATAATTAAAGCATCGATCCCATTGCCAAGTGAGTTAGAAGCTCCATCAAAAACCATAGTCCACCGAGATCCTAGCTTTGGTCCTTCATACAATCCAGGTTCTTCATAATCTGTAATTAGCATGATGTTCTCATCCAGGAATTCAAAGTTCATAGATTGGTAGTCGTTTACAACTTGATGGGCCAAATGACCTTCCAGTACGCTTCCTTTGATTGCCTTTTGAGTGGTGTATTGAATGTCGTATTCTGTTAAGATCATTTTCCATAGGGCTATTCTTCCGGAGAGAGATAGCTTCTCGAATATGTATTTGATGGGATCCATTTTAGAAATTAATAGAGTAGTATGAGTCAATATATACTGTCTTAGTCGGCGAGCAGCCCATGCCAAAGCGCAACAAGTTTTCTCGAGAAGTGAATATATTGTTTCACAGTTGGTAAACCTTTTTCTAAGGTAGTATATTGCATGCTCTTTTCGACCAGACTCATCATGTTGCCCCAATACACACTCTATTAAGTTCTCTAGCATCGTTAGGTATATGATTAAAGGTCTTCCTTCAACTGGTGGCATCAGAATCAGAGGTTCTTGTAAGTACTCCTTGATTTTATCAAAGGATATTTGACAGTCATCATTTTATTTTACTATTTGATCTTTCTTCAGCAGCTTGAAGATTGGCTCACAAGTAGCAGTCAAATGAGAAGTGAATCGGGCAATGTAGTTCAGTCATACTAAGAAACTTCTGACCTCCTTCTCAGTACAGAGAGCCGACATTTCTTGAATAGCTTTAACTTTTGCAGGCTCAACCTCAATACCTTTACCACTGACGATGGAACCCAGGAATTTACCGGATCTCGCCCCCAAAAGTGCATTTGTTTGGATTTAGCCTTAGCTTGTATTTCTTCTTCCTTTCAAATAAATTATGCTGATGATCAAGATGTTATTTTTCAGTTTGTGATCTTGCTATCATGTTGTCGATTTAGACTTCTATATCATGGTGAATCATGTCATGAAATAAAGCTACCATGGCACATTGATAAGTTGCCTCTGCGCTCTTCAACCCGAAAGGCATGACCTTGTAATAGAACGTGCCCCGTTGTGTGACAAAGGTAGTTTTCTCCATGTATTTAGGCACCATCTTGATCTGATTATAACCCGATAATCCATCCATGAAAGAGAATACCTTATGCTTAGTAGTGTAGTCAACCAGAACATCAATATGCGGAAGTGGGAAGTCATCCTTGGGGCTTGCCCTGTTTAGATCCTTATAATCTACACACATACATACCTTGCCATATTTCTTTGGTACCAGAACAACATTACCAACCCATTGAGGATATGATTTCACTGCTAAGAACCTTGCATTGAATTGTTTCATAACCTCGACTTTGATCTTCTATGACATCTCGAGATGTATGTGACGAACCTTCTGCTTAATTGGAGAATAACCCTCTTTCATTGGTAGACGGTGAACTACAATATCCGTATCGAGAACTGGCATGTCTTCATATGACCAAGCAAATACCTCAACATAGTCGTGCAACATCTGAATGAATCTGTTCTTGACACTGCCATCTAAGTTGGCGCCAATCTTGGCCTCTTTTCTGTCTGTCTCAGAACCCAAGTTTACCATTTCGACCGGCTCTTCATGTGGTTGGATAGCATTTTCTTCTTGTATTAAGAGTATGGAAAGTTCTCCAGGTATCTCATAATCTTTCTCACCTTCGTCCTCAGCTTGGTAGATCATATTTTCAAAGTCATAAGCGGCAATAGCAGAATCGTTATCAACGAGATCCAGAGTGGATATGGATCTGCAATGTAGTGCGTGGGTGTGTGTAAGAACACATATATATTTGAAAATGCAATAAAGTAAAAGAAAGACAGAGACCGCAGAATTTGAATGCAAAACGTCCAATGTTTTCATTAAATGAGAATATGACACATGACATGACAACCCTTAACAAATGGACCATTATGCCCCGGGCAAGATACATGGTTTAAAGTCATTGTTTTAAAATAAATTACATAACCAAACTTCTTAAAGCAATAAAAACAGAAATAGTTATTACTCCTGGCTAAAGGAGATATGGGAAATGTCTTATGCTTTCCAATTGTCGAGTCCATCACCAATGGTAGGAAATATCCAGCTGTCGAAATCACAACCACTGTCAGCATCTTCTATAACATTGACTCCATTGTTGCTGACACGAATGGAGGTCTTCCAACACGAGCGCAAGGAACAGTCTTCTGACCCTCTGCAGGAAAGCCCAAACCAAACTTATCAAATTTGTAGGGGATGTCAGGAATCTGACCCCAAATTGTGCAACCACCTTCTTCTATAGTAGCTCTGGGATCTTACAAGGAATCCATCTTGTGCGTACATCTGGTAGTATTCGGAATGGCAGAAGCATCTTCAACAGTAGCAGGGGAAATTACTTCAAAATCTTGGCAGGGAGTCCCAATGAATTCACCGTCCATCTTCACGTACCGGAATGAATCCAAATGGTTGACCATGTACTCCTCCTCTCTGCAGACAGTAATAATCTTCCCTTTCATTGGATATTTTAATTTCTGGTGCAAGGTGGAGGTAACACCACTTGCCATATGGATCCATGTACAAGATTTGTGAACTCACTTTGATCGGGAGGTCCACTTCTCCATGTACCATTCTTTTTGATCCGTCAAAGGCTCGAACTATGATGTCGCTAGGTTCCAGCACAACCCATTTGCAATCCAGTCTGTCAAGAGCATGCTTTGGCATAACATTCATAGAAGAGACATTATCAACTAACACATGATCCAACGTAGTGCCCCTGCATTCAATGGAGACATACAGGGCCCTATTGTGATTTCTACCCTCCGGAGTCAGGTTAGTATCGGAGAAGCCTAATCCATTGTCAGTCGTTAAGCTAGCAACATAACTTTCAAATTAATCGGCAGAAATTTCTTCTGGTACATGAGAAGTCTTCAAAAATTTCATTAAAGGTTGCGCATTGGCTTCAGAATACAATATTAAAGATAGCATGGAGATTTTGGATGGGGTCTGCCCCAATTGTTCAAAAAATTTATAGCCGCTTCTACGAATGATCTTCAAAACTTCTTCCAACTCTTTTCTAGAGGTATCCTTGACTGTATCCTCTTTTGGTGCCTCCTCCCGGGCATACTCTATCATTGACTCTTTACTCCGAGCCTCAGCAGTTTTCTTGGTAACTGTAACTTACACAGGTGGAGAGATTTCCTAAGAGACAATCCTTCCAATTCTAGTAATTTTACTGGTCCCCACAATATTGACAATGTTGGGGTCAACCTTTTCATCATCTTCATCAGACAACTCTTGTTTAATGCCATGGTGATAGACGTTAGACCCATAATTCCATGGAATAGCTTTCTCTGAAGAATATGTGATGGGCCCAGGTTTTGTAATGATTAAGGGAGCAGATTTTAGATTGACAGTAATCCTTACAGGACCCTTGGAAGTGATCTTGAAAGGAGTACAAGATATGACAGACAAATCTCAGAACAAATTCTCAGTGTACGGAACTTTCTCAATCAAAATTACATGTTCATCCATCAGGCACTGAATGCCTTCTTTCAGTAACCCACATCCATTGGGTTGAACTGCACAACAATAACATTCTTTAACACAACTCAGAAATAAACCGGTTTGTAGCAAATTCTTCTTGACTGTTGAGAGAGGGGTAACCACGTCACTTACGGAGGTAACATACAAAAAATCTTCAATAGCACTTATGCCTTTGTCTTGCTTTGGCATAGGAGCAGTAATCACGTTCGGAGTCTCAAGAGGGTCAAACTCAATTTCTTTATTATCAATCATGTCTTGAACTTTGTTTTTCAGGGCCCTACAGTTGTTGGTATCATGCCCAGGAATTTTTGAATGATAGGCACACCTCACATTTGGATTGTACTTCAGAGAGGATGTGTTGGGATTAGGAGGAGGATCCAAGAGTGTTATGAGTTCAGCCTTTAACAAATGTTGTAATGCTTGAGATAAAGGCATACTAATTATGGTGAATTGTCTTCTCGGAGCGTCTGACTTATGCTGATTGCCTTGTTGTTATTGTTGAATAGGTGCCAGATTAAAAATCAACACTACTCCTACAGACTGATGGCGGTCATTTTTACTACGACTTTTTGGCCATAGACAACATTAGTTTCTTTTTTTACCAACGAAGGGCTTCTTCATAACATTAGAAGTTGTAGCCATCGAAATCTTCCCGCTCTTGATACCACTTTCAACTTGTTCGCCAGTCAAAATCAGCTCAGTAAACCCTGATAAAGAACTCCCAATCAGCATATTAAAGAATGGAATCGTCACAGTGCCCATGAACATATCCACCAATTCCCGGTCAGTCAAAGGAGGTTTCACCCTTCCAGCTAAATCCCTCCACTTTTGTGCATACTCCTCGAACCCTTCGTTCGAGCCCATGGACATCTTTTTCAACTGTACACGAGTCGGCGCTAGGTCAACATTATATTGATACTGCTTGTAGAAAGCAGCGACCAAGTCTTCCCACGTGTGGATGTTGGTTCCCTCCAGCTGATAGAACTATTCAAGTTGAGTACCAAACAAAGTTTCTTGAAAGAAATGGACCCATAATTTCCGGTCAGCAGTATAAGGTTGGATTTTTCAGACATACGACCTTAGATGAAGTTTGGGATAAGAGACCCCATCATATTTCGCGAAGACGGGGACCTTGAACTTGTGAGGGATGACCACCCCCTGGATCAGACCTAGATCTCCAAAATCAAATCCAGGAACTTTCTGGATTTCCACAGCTTTGAGACGGTCTTCTAACTGCTTGTATTTGTCATCTGCAGGAGGGTACTGTTCGTCAGAGTAGTCTTCATCTTTGGAACCCTGATTGTTTTTACCTTCACCCTCGACACTTCTATCATCCTCCTCTTGGTTGTCGTCTTCCTTAGAGGAAGCATCATTCACTCGAACTAGTTAAGCAGGACCTTTGAATCTTCTCCATGTGTTGAGGATAACAACCCACTTCTTAGTCTTCTTTTTTGTGGTGAGGAGCATCATCATATCTTGTTGTCCTTTGGCCAGATTCTGAAGAGTATCTTGAATTTGTGCATGCTGAGTTTGAAGATCCTTGATGATTTTTTTGAGAGCCATCTTATACTGAAATAAATAATAAAAAGATGAGGAAACCTGTATTGGAAAACCTACTTATGAAATGATGCATGATATGTGGATGCAATATTTTCAAGGACCTTAGAAGATTTAAAGTTGCTAGCCAAAGGGAAACAGAAACAAAGATTTCATTAATAAGTTTATAATTATAACTACCTTCTAGGCTTACAATGAAAAGAAAAAGGGTCTCAAAGAGACAACAATATGAACTTCTGCAGCCTAAGACTCAAGTCTCCCATGGACGCTTCCTCTTTGTGTCGATGTATGCATTGAGGTTTTGCTCCTCGTGAAGTTACTTTATAAGCTCTAACACTTTCTTCTCGCTTGCGTAGAATTGAGCTTCAAAGGTGTCCCGTTCTTCCTTGAGTTGAATCCAGGACTTCTGCAATTCTTCGAGGTCAGTAGGCATGTCTGGATGAAGGATGATTTGAGAAACGTCTCCTTTAACAACAGGCTCTAAGATCACTGGTATAACAGCTGGATATGGCATCATAAGGTTTTGAGCGCGAATTTATACCCATTTGAGATAGGGCTCCAAGGGGATAGAATTATTTTGTCCTAAATACTTGGTATCAATCTTGTTTACCATGCCCCAAATGCATATCAACCTTTGACGATAACCTTGAAGATCGTTTTCATAGTCGAACGCGATACCCTTGATAAGTATGTCAGGGGGACCATCTCTTCGAGCATAACCAAATTGTCGTAGAGCCAGAGAAGGGTTGTAAGTAATACCTCCCCTAATGCCAAGGACTGGAACATTAGAGAATTCCCCACAATGGTCAATGATAGTAACATCTTCCAGAGATTGGGAACACCAATATATATCTGAATGAGAGAGTGACATCATCCTTTAAGACCACCTCAAACCTTTTTCATTCTTCAATATTGGTCAGGGAAGGTGCGAAATAAACCACATAGATAGAAGAGGTATGCAACAAATAAGATTCCCTTGTTTCCTCATGGTACGGGTGTGAAGAGAATGTAAAATGTCTCTGAGCAAAGTAGGCACAGGGTTACGAGAAAGAAATATTTTGATGGCATTCACATCTATGAGTTGGTCCGTATTAGGGTAAAGTACCAAACCATAGATTAACAAAGCCAAGATTTCTTCGAAAGCTTGAAAACTCATAGCATCCAAAAATAGTCGAGCCTTTTCTAACAGAAATTTATCTAGAAAACCCTTGACTTCACTCCTTGTTTCCCAATTTGATACAATGTTGGACCGCTTCAAATGTAAGGCTGATGCAATTTCTTCAGGTTGTGAATCTTTCTCTAGACCAGTGATATGTATTTGATTGAGAACATGTACTCCCAGTAATTGAGAAAACTCCTCCATTGTGGGTACCAACTAATAATCAGGAAAGCGAAGCAGTGATGTCCAGGGTCAAAGAAATGGAATAGAGCACTCATCATATCTTCTTTAAAACCCGAGGTAACCAAACTGAGTAGTCGACCATGCCTTTTGATGAATGGATAGCTTTCAGGAACTCTTAAGACTAACTCCTTAAGTTGAGAAGGTATCCTCACAAAACTAATTCGGATAGTGTTTCTGCGAGCGGAAGCCATAACCTACAAAACTGAGTAAAGATAAATCCCTAGGTCCTTGAAATGGTTAGTGAAAATGATATGGTATGATGTCATGATGTTATGATGTCATGATCGAAAAATTAATCATACACAGACAAAACATACAAGGCCTTAGGTTTAAGCTTGCATGGAGTTTGTAGGTAAGTACCCTCTTGAAGTTTTAGTTGGCTCAACCTGTCCTACAAGAAGTAACCGGGTTCTAGGAGCCTCAATATCACTGATCTTTCCTCCAGGTATTGTTTCAGCACAAGCATCTAAATTGTGACCGAAATATCCCTAAAGTCCAATCTCAATGAGTGTAGCATCGAGTATCAACCAACTTTAGTATGCACCAAAGCCAGCCATCTCACTACTTTCTAATGGCTAAGTTGTGTCAACTAAGGTTCTAAAGTCAGTTAATGCTTATGACACCACGCAGTAGCCCAACATTCTCCTTGACTTACTCAAGGGACACTGATACCAACGAATGTGTCGCACTAACATAGCCATTTCTTCAACCATATCGGTATACACCGTACAATTTCCACAATCTATTTCTACTTACCTAAAACGCCCCCAGATTCGGGTATAGGATCTATACAAGAAATAAACCCAAGCATATCCCGAAATATAAAGCACAGAAGGCAAAAAATTAAAGCAATAAAGATGATCTAGCTCTTAAGGTAACCCCACTTTTAGTTTATATGTCCCTAGCAGAGTCGCCAGTTTTATAATACGGTGGGAGAACTGACTTGGTTTTGATTTTTATCGCAAATGTTGTGGATAACAAGAGTTTCCACCGACTTTTATTTTATCCAATAAAGGAAAGGGTGAAAAGAGAAAGAAATACCTTTTGAGAATTTTTCTTGAGTTCAGGGGGTAGGTTATAACAAGGAAAGGTGTTAGCACCCTGTAGCGGTAGAAATGTTTAAGACTAAGCCATTGGATTGACTAGACTTATACAAATCAAAATAAAAATCGCCACCGCGCTTTCTTGTTTCCAAAGGAATGGGAAAAGAGCGAGTAACCAAAAAAGAGGGGGAAATATTAAAGGTAAGGGGGTTGGTTATGCAAAGGGAAGGTATTAGCACCCTAAACATCTACGGTACTCCGCAGGAACCTCTTTGAAAAATCTGTATATTTTGGATATAATATGTTGTATGTAAAATATATGGTGAAGGTGAGAAAAGAAATATATTTTTATGATTTTTGCACCCGCCGCGGTTGTGAACCTTTAGTGCCTACGTACCACCTTTCATGCAATAGGGGATCAGGGTACACGTAGTTCACCTTTAAAAAATTTTAAAACACAAGTGTGTTGGTTAATTTTATGAGATAAGACATCATCGTCATTGTCCGTGTGGAAAACATACTTACTACCGACAATCTTGAGAAAGGAGAATTTGCATCATCTCAAAGTAGAGGATATGACTTGGATTTTAAAATCAACAATGCCTCACTCAACACCCAAGTGGAAAATATCTCTCTTCACTACATATTGTAGAAGTATAGTTGTTTGCATCACTACAAGGATTGGCAAGAGTCTAATCTTTTAAGAAAAGTTTTAAAGATGAGAGCCAAAATGGAAAAATGGTTTGAAATGAGATTGATTGACTTTTAGTCTTCTCACATAAATAATGTCAAGGTATTATTAAGTTGATTGAATTTTATTTATGAAAAGGTTTTAAAAATGCACGGACCTAAGTCCAAGTTTATTATGGAAGTGGTTCAAGTTTAAAAACAAGAAGAGTTTTCAAAAGGAGGAGGAAGATTTTTGAAATTAAAGAAGATGGGAGGAGAATAAGAGACTATCTTAAAGCATAAGGTAAAAGCTAGGGATAAGAACCATCTAACCAATAAGAAGCCAATATTTGATATTATGAGTCAAGATAGAATTACCATTCCTTGGATTGAAACCAAACAAGAAAAGATACTAGACCTCTTGAGAGAACCAAACTTCAAGTGTATTAAGTCTTCACAAAAAATTGGGCAGAGTAACGGTTGTGTACGGGTGAATTCCATATTACAAACAAAGAATGTAATCACAATAACATGCACACAAAACAAACAAACAACCCAATGTCTTGAGGTAAACCTCAAGAGCTCCAGACAAAATATCAATTAAGGTCACAAGGTCTCCAACATAGGCCAAGGTTTATAATCCTAAGTCCAAGAAGTCCAATGCTCCATAATGCCAAGGATAGTAACCAAATAGTCCAAGTATCATTAAAGCCTTTTTTAGGGTTCATGTTGATTATTAGGTGTCTTAAAAAATAAAATAAAGGCTCAAGTGAGCAAAACAAAGATAAAAAGGATAGAAATGCTCAAGTGAGCAAAATACAAATACATGAAATGTAATGCTTAAAGTAAATGGTACATAAAGCATACAAAATAAAAGCATAAAGTGAAACAAATTAATAATTAGTGGTTAGTTGGATGACCATCTTGAAACTTGCATTTGGAACTCATTAGAGGATTGGTAGAACTAAAGCCTCCACACAATAAGTTGCATTTGCTTTTTGTCAAGTATATCATCCATTTAGAATCCTCACAAGTACCATTTAATGATCAACAATGTTTAAGTGATCCGTGTTGACCAAAAGTGTTGTAGATCCATTAGAGGATTGGTATAACCAAAGCCTCCACACAATTAATCTCAAAGTTATTAGATCAAAGGGATCAAATTAACATACTTGGGCTTGCAAACATAGGTTTGGGCCACGAATGATCATTTATTCGAACCAGGACAAAATTTAGCGTTATGTTAAGTAATCGTAAGTGGACTTATATAGAAGTCGCACCTATTTTTAGGCCGATCAATAGCAATCTATGCACTATTTGTTTTGAGACATGATATAGAGATCATGCTCCAATAACACTTAGTGCAATAAAAAAGGGATGAGATGAAGAGGGATAGGAAAGAATACAAACCACATTTGAATTAAATTTTAATTAAATTATTATTAAAATCATTCATCCATTTTATGGAGTTAGACTCAATACCATAGATCCAATGATGTTAACAAAGTTCATAATAAAAAATTCAACCCAAGATCGGCCAGGAAAATAATCACAAAATAATATTGCATTTAATATATACGTTAACAAAGTTTTAGAATATTTTAAAATAGAAATAAAAGATAAAAATATCAACTATGTTCAATTTAAACAAGAAATGAAAAGTAAGACCATAGAAAAATCGGAAAAGGACTCAAATATTTTTAATAAATTTTTGGTAATTTTTTAAAGTCAAACTATTTTTAAAATTAAAAGAAATGAGTAGAATAAACCAAAAATGATAAAAAATAACAAAGTCATAAATAAAAAATAAATAAGGTCACCAATATTTGTCACAATATTATTGGATCCTTCCATAATTTTTTCAGAATTTAAAAATGTATAAAAGTATATTTTAACAATTTAAAACAAATCAAGTAAAGTGAAAATTTATAAAAAAATATCAAAACACAAAATAAAATTGTTAAAAAATAAAAATCAGAAAGAGAATAATCTAAAATATTTTTCATAATATTTCAGATTTTTTGGACTAAAAATGAATTTTCTATGATTTTTTTGAAGTTTAAAACAATTAAATATAAAAATCAGAAAATAAAATAAAAACCAAAAATATGTGGACCAATGGATGAAAGTCAAAACACGTTAATAATCAAATCCAAGGGATCTGGCGCGCTGTGCATATCATGGTCATTAGTGAATAAAACACTTGATCACTTATTAAATCAGAAATTCAAAAAAACAAGTGGCGCGCCTTCATTGGTTGGAAGATGACACGTTGGTCATCTTCAACCTCCAGCCAACGTGAATTGCAGGTCTCTCAAACTGTAAAATCAGAAGCTCAGACCTATGCTATTCGCTTCGTCTCTTTAAGACGAAGACAACCATACCTTCGTAACAAATTTATATAAATTGTAGCTCAAGAAATTTGGAAGGAAAGTTTTGAAAAGGGATTTGAAATTTCATGGTCAAAACTTGTTTCCAGATAAAAGCAAGTGTTGCGACTAGAATCAGGGCAATGAGAGCATCACAATGATATCAAAGTTTTGAAGAATTGATGGAGAAATCTACCTATTGAAGTTGAGTTGCAGAGCTCTGAAACTGGACTTCTATGGAGCAATATAGGGCACAATTATTGAAGGTAATTGTATGGTTAGCTTCAGGGAAGATCAAGGAAGGTGAATTGATAGAAAAATTAGATTGAAAAAGGCTTAAACACTGATTACGAAGTTACAGAAAATTGAGTTATGGAGCAAGTTTGGCAGGGTGATTCTGGCTATCCAAGCTTGAGAAAATGAACGGGATAGTTCATGTATTTATAGGAGAAGAAAATGGGATCAAAAGGAAGAGTGAATGATGCATTTTGGAGGGAATTCGTGCAAACCTGATGCACGAGTGAAGTGTGATCTTATTTTCACCAAAACTCATCCAATCTTTGCATTTTGAGGTTCTAAACACTTCTAGCAAGTTTGTTAATCAAGTTTAAATCAAAAACGCGTATAAATCTTGTGATTAGAGGCCACATTAGTGATTTCAAAATTCTGACTTGGTGAGAAATTCAGTTCCAAGTTACCAATTTCAAAACAATGTCATTTTCAACTCATGGGGTCTTAGGGCATAATTCTTGATGCTTTAGAAAGATGAGGTTATAAGATTTGCAATAGAAAAATAATGGAGTTAAATGGATGCTTGAGCTGAAAGTTGCATTGAGTCAAAGTTGGGGAAAAAAGGTTGACTTTCCATACTTAGAAATATTTCAAATTTTCTTCAAAAGTGACCTACAATGTCTTGCTTCCAAACATGGCCTTCCACTTGGAATTTGCTCTTAACCAAAAAATATCGCATGAAACAGACCTCTTTATTGACATTTTTGAAACTTGAACCATTCAAAATCTCCAAAAATTGAGAGAGTTATGAATTGTTGAAGTTGGCAAGAAATCATGAAATCACCTATAATCTTTTGCATCCTTAGGGCTTATTCTATCCATTTTCTCACTTTGAACATAAAAGAAGGAATAAATTTCACATACTTAAAATCATTGTGTAAAAAGAGTGGGCCCAAGGTGATAAAAACTTACCAAGTTATGATAATTTGAAGTCACACATGGGAAATTGGGGGTTCATCTGGAGGACTTGTAATCTTTCTTCATCATCAAGTTTCTCCCACATGAAAACTCCTTGAAACTTTTGAAGTGATTTGTTAATAACCATTTGAAGAGAATGATGTTTTTGGAATCACTCAAAAATACCAAAAGATGAGACAAATATACTTCTTTGAAGTTCAAAACCCTAACTCCTAGACCAAGAAAATGCTTTGAGTAACTTTGACAATTTTAACCAACCTTCTTGTACCAACACTCTTGCTTTGTAAATAGAAGTTATTGAGGATGATAATGATAAATCATATCCACCAAAACCACTTCCATATCTTGAGAATTTAGAGAAATCTGCACTTGTGATCAATGGGAACAAGACCTTGTCCAATCATGACAACTACTTCCATCAACCCATTGTACCTTTGAATCAATTTGATAACTTTGAAATGTGATGAACCCAAAATAAACATTGCCATGCCATTTTTCCAAAAAAAACTTCAATGGCGAGGTTTGTAGTTCTCAAGCTTTATTGACTAGGGCATGGAAATAAACTCATGAACCCATGGATCAAATTGCTAAGCCACATTGCCTTTACCTACATTATTAACAAGTAAGACCATCCAACATTGCATTTTATCAATTAGAAAGAAAATCAAGTCAAAATATCCATGATCACAAAAGAAAACAAGTCAGGGTGCTTGGTGATTCCTCAAAGAGAAAAACTAAATATAGGGAGAAGAACTAATAGCCCTAATGTGATCTTGTTATGATTGAATCAACATGGTATGATGAAGGAATCTTAGGGGAAAAAATTGGGGTACAACAGCTGCCCTTATTTAAGTTTCTTCTATCTGGAGATACGAAGGTTAAAAATCTTTGTGTCGACGCGATTGAAGTTACTTAAATATAAAACAAACCCTATTTTTGACCCTAAGATGCCATGCAATGCTTATTAATATGAATGCACATGGACAAATTCAAAGGGACGCAAAACACCATTGGGGATGTAACAAAATAAAGAAACAAAAGAGAAACCTGACCAGGAAAATAAATCACTGGTGGATCAAAAGACCCGACTTATAGAGGATGATAAAAAGTCAAAGGATACACCAACTTTTACTGAAGGTGAAACTACCAATGCTCATTGAGGGTAGAAAGAGGAAAGAAATAACAACACCGATGTTTACTGATAGTGGGCTACCAACATTCACTGAAGGTAGAAGGAAAAGAACTAACAACACTGACGTTTACTAACAGTGACCTACCAACTTTCACTGAAGGTAGAAAGAGAATATATCATAGCATCGTCGTTCACTGACGATGAACTACCAATGTTCACTGAGGGTAGCAAAAAGATAACAAACACCAACTTTCACTGAAGGTGACCTACCAACATTCATTGAAGGTAAAAAGAGAATATATCATAGCATCGCTGTTCACTGGCGATGAACTACCAACGTTCACTGAGGGTAGTAAAAAGATAACAAACACCAACTTTCACTGAAGGTGACCTACCAACTTTCACTGAAGGTAGAAAGAGAATATATCATAGCATCGTCGTTCACTGATGATGAACTACCAACGGTCACTGAGGGTAGAAAAAAGATAATAAACACCAACTTTCACTGAAGGTGACCTACCAACTTTCAATGAAGGTAGAAAGAAAATATATCATAGCATCATCGTTCACTGATGATGAACTACCAATGTTCACTGAGGGTAGCAAAAAGATAACAAACACCAACTTTCACTGAAGGTAGAAAGAGAATATATCAGAGCATCGTCGTTCACTAACAATGAACTACCAACGTTCACTGAGGGTAGCAAAAAGATAACAAACACCAACTTTCAATGAAGGTGACCTACCAACTTTCACTGAAGGTAGAAAGAGAATATATCATAGCATCTCCGTTCACTAACAATGAACTACCAACGTTCACTGAGGGTAGCAAAAAGATAACAAGTTTTCTCCAAAATTCTGGCGTTTCACCTAGAACGGGTCTCAACTTATTCTTTAACCAAGGCATTTTGCTTGAAAAAAATAATGTATAAGCTGACTCAAATAAAGAGACTACCACTTACAAAGATTTCTTAACTAATTGTCCCTGTTATATTGAACGGCTAACTATCCACTCATAGAGAAGATAGCAAAGAAAAGTAACATCGACTTTTATGGGGAAATACAAGTTGCTCAAATAAAGAGATATGTTATTTGCTGTTATGGAGACTTGAAAAAATGACTTCCTGGGGAAAACAATATGGCTTCCTGGGGAAAACAATATGGCTTCCTGGGGAAAGAGATATGACTTCCTGGGGAAATGCCGACATATTCCTACTGGGGAGATAAAGTCTTCTCGTACAAAATAAATGCACATTCTCAAACCAAAACTCGAAGCTTTCAGAAATCCAAAGTAATAATATTGCTGGGAAACAAAGATTCAATCCAGAAATAAACTGGAGTAAAACGGTCTAGCAAAATACATTCTTTGAGAAATGAACTCAAGAGGGAAACCCAAATCATCCAGTCAAGGAGCTGTGTAGGAAGGCTAAAGCAAAAATCTTCCACGAGGGATAACTCAGTGGGGAAATTGAAAGAATATACACTTTCTGCTTATGACTGACACTCTATTATAGAGAGGACAACACAACTCTGCAAAATAGGGCAATATGTCAACAAAATATTAACGAATGTGAATGAGCAATGATTTGCTAAATTTAACTATGTATGGTGTATGTATGAGTGTATGAGTGTTATTATGTATATGCTGGTAAAACAGACATATAATACTGGGAATAAACAAACAAAACCAACTCGAGGGCACACAACACTCGGCCAAATCACATCCAAGATGATCATCCCAAAAGAGAAATAAGCACCAACTGAGGAAACAAAGTCCTACTGCATGTCTTAACTTTACTGGGGTGAAACATAATATAGCGACCAAACAATACAACTATAGGGATATAACATCCTTCTTCAGGCTTCACCAGGAAGTAGCACTCATACTTCAACAGGGAAATAAATATTTTCAAATGTAACACTTCTACTGGGATTGCAAAATTAATTTCAAATAAAGCAGATGGACACCAAATCATCAAAACATTCACTGGGGAATTAAGGCCCATTTTGAAGGAGGAAAAACATACAGACTTCACTAAGGGAGATAATACTTCATCATCGAGACATCTATTAGGGACTTTGTGCTGACTCTATTGAGGAGATCAACACCACATCATCAAGGGGAAACCAATATACGTTCTTCACTGGAGAAACCAAAGATATGTGCTCTTCGAGAGTAATAAATATACCAACTTCTCTGGGAAGAGAGGAATTCTATTAAATAAGAGAAACCTTCACTAGAGAAATCTTGAATTGAATCTTCATATCATGCAAACTCAGAAGAGAATAAAAAATGAACTAAGACTTGACTGGGGACACTAGAGTCACAAACCCAATACATCGAAAACGTCCAGAGAAAATCTTCCCCGGGGAAACAAAAACTTCTCAAAACTACCAGAGTTCGTCCATTCCTGGGTTCATCACTTTTGTTTTCCTCCTGAATCACAAAATCCAAAGTAAAAGTAAATTGTAAATTCTTTTTGAAAAACAATTTTGTTAATTAATCTTTTTTCTTTGAAAATTATTATCAATAATAAATGGAGTCTTTGCAAGCTAAATAAAACAAGAAATACAAATAATTGGGTAAAAGCTCAAATTTCATTGATAGAATGGTATTCTGCGAATGGCGAGACTCCATGGATAATTACAAAGTTTGGAAAATGGTAATATATAATGGAAAATATACATTGAGATACAATGACCACTATCCCCTCTAACAACATTTGAAATCCTGAGCAGCAGCTTCCATTGAAGTATGATGAGGATCCGAGAAGATTGTTGCTTCAATGATCAAGTCTTGTCTGATGTATCAACTTAGCAGAAAATTTATTTTGTTTATGTCTCTAATTTTTGTCTAGACCGCCCTTTCGGGTTTTCGGTCTACTGAGACGCTCTTTTTTGCCTAAGCCGCCCTTTCGGGTTTTCAACTTAGCGAGCTGTTCTTTTTATTTCTTTAGGCTAAGTATTTCTTGATTGCATCAGCATTCATGGGACGTGGGCACTCCTCGCCATCCATAGCTTCAATAATTAATGCGCCACCAGAGAAGGCTTTCTTGACAACATATGGGCCTTCAAAATTAGGAGTCCACTTGCCCCTAGAATCAGCATTAAAAGATATGATATTCCTGAGCACGAGGTCTCCTTCTCTGAATTCACGAGGTTTGACCTTCTTATCAAAAGATTTCTTCATTCTCTTCTGATATAACTGCCCATGACACAAAGTCGTCATTCTCTTCTCTTCGATCAAATTCAATTGGTCAAACCTGTTCTGGACCCATTCAGCCTATGACAACTTGGTTTCCATTATCACACGCAAAGAGGGAATTTCAACCTCAATTGGGAGTACCGCTTCAATTCCATACACAAGGGAGAATGGGGTTGCTCCTGTTGAAGTGCAGACATATGTCCGATATCCATGCAAAGCAAAAGGGAGCATTTCATGCCAATCCTTATAAGTAACGACCATTTTCTGGATAATCTTGTTGATATTCTTATTAGCAGCCTCAACATCCCCATTCATCTTTGGCCTGTACGAAGATGAGTTGTGATGCATAATCTTGAATTCCTCACAAAGTTCTGTCATCATCTTGTTGTTCAGATTCGAGCCATTGTCAGTGATAATTCTGCTCGGCACGCCATACTGACATATAATATTATTCTTAATGAAGTGCACTACCATCTGCTTAGTAACATTATCATATGAAGCTGCTTCCACCCATTTGGTGAAGTAACTAATTGCTACCAAGATAAAACGGTGTCCATTCGAAGCTTTGGGTTCTATCATCCCAATCATGTCAATACCCCACATAAAGAAGGGCCACGAGGAAGAAATAACATTGAGAAGTGTCGGAGACACATGAACCTTGTCCGCATATATTTGGCATTTATGACACTTCTTTGCAAATTTGTAACAGTCAGATTCCATTGTCAGCCAATAGTAACCTGCCCTTAGCATATTTTTAGCCATAGAATGTCCATTGGCGTGAGTTCCAAATGAGCCTTCATGAATCTCATGCATCAACATTTCTGCTTCTTGTCTATCCACGCATCTGAGCAGGACCGTGTCATAATTTCTCTTATATAACACATTTTCACTGAGGAAGAAACTACCAGCCAATCTTCTCAATGTCTTTTTATATTTGTTCGATGCACCAATCAGGTATTCCCGAGTGTGAAGAAAATTCTTGATATCATAATACCAAGGTTTCTCATCCGCTACCTCCTCTATTGTAAACACATGAGCGGGCCTATCTAGTCGCCGAACTATAATTTGAGGTATATCATTCCAAGTATTTACTTGATACATATAAGCCAAAGTTGTCAGAGCATCAGCCATTTGATTTTCATCTCTAGGAATGTGATGGAATTCAACTTTATTAAAGAAGGGTAACAATCTTCTAGCATAATCTTTGTAAGGGATTAAGCCAGGGTGACAAGTATCCCACTCTCCTTTAATCTGATTTATTACCAAAGCTGAATCGCCATACACATCTAAAATTTTAATTCTGAGATTAATAGTGTGATACGGTGGGAGAATTGACTTGGGTGTTTTGCGTTTGATCGCAAATTTTTCGGTTAGCAAGAGTCGCCACCGCCTTTTTTTATCCAAAAGGAAAGGTGAAAAAGCACAGGAAAGACCTTTGAGATTATTTCTTGAGTTCGGGGGGTAGATTATGAAAAGGGAAGGTATTAGCACCCTTTTCATCCATGGTTTTCCATGGGCTCTTAGTTACCTGCTACATCACTTGCTTTTGTTTGAAATTGTGCTTTGTGTGGTTTTTGAAAGTATTTTGTAAAGATGCCATTGTTTAGACAATCTTTGTAATGATTCTCGTTTGTAAGAATGTATATAAAGATGTTGATCTTTTGAAAATGTTTTCACTTTTTGTAAGAGGTTTTGAAAGTGTAGGTGTTTGTTTTGAAAATAGCAAGGATGTTTGTTTTGAAATGGAGCAAGTAATTAGGATAATTATACCTACTCAAATGTCTTTCTTGTTCATTTTCTTTTCCTTTGACATTGTTATCTTACCATTGATTTGGTAAATAACCCTATCTTTGGATGTAAACGGGACGAGCGTGGGTCATCGTATAACCATGATTAGCAATGTTGCAAGGTATCTTAGCATTCTCTTTTAGGGACTAAGATCATTTGAAAGTCAACTTAGATAGCGTCATTGAGGGACTATGATCTTATACTTTGCTTGTTTTTTCTAAGATACCTTGCATGCGTAATATGGCCATTTTTTAAAGGTAACCAAGTGGATTTATCCTAGGGGTGCTTGTGTGCAAGTGTATTGTTTTCATGCTTGATTTTGTCTTGAATTAGGGTTTTCTAAGTATTGGTTTTAGTCTTTCCATACAAAACCTAATTACTAGCATGTTATATATAAAGCGATAAATTGCGGAATTTAAAGTTACTACGCTATTACAATACTTGTGGGAGGGGGTGTACAAATTGTAAATGGGGATTTTCAAGAAAATAAACCTAATTAATCTATTACAACCATATTGAATTGGTACAAGAATTGAGTAAATAAATGTACAAAAGTAGATAAATATGCAAGAATGTAAATGCAAAGAAAAATAGATATTTGTTTGATTTTTCATGAGAAAAGGGGTTTTGATTTAACCTAATTAACTAAAGAAAAATAATTTAATTAAAAGTGGAATTTAAATTTACTAGAAAAGAATCTAAATAAAAACCCTAGTTTTTAATTGATTAAAAAAGAAATTGAGTTTAAGAAAGGTATTTTTTGTATTTTTGTCTTGAAAATAAATTATAGTATTATAAAATATTTTTGGCCTTTTTATATTAAAATAATATATTTTAATTGGTGTAAAAGAAAATAAATACTAACCTAGTTTTAATTAAATTTACAAGAATAATTAGTAAAATAAATAAAGTATGGTTAAATAAAATATATTTTTTGTGAGAAAAATAAATAAACTAAGTCAAAAATATAAATCTACTATTTTATATATTTTTTATGATTTTTTTAATATTAGAAAAATAATTAAGAAAATAAATAAAATGAAAATAAGAAAAGAAAATAAAATTGGGCCAGGGGTGCTGATAGCCTGCAAGGGGTTAGAAAGCAAAAACAAAACAAAAAAACAAAGCCCAATGAGGTCCAGCCCCTGTCCAAGAAACAAAGTCAGAAAGAAAAAAATGTGAAAAAATTAAAAGGGTACCACTAGGGCTCGAACCCAGGTCCCAAAGGTTACAGGCGCGCGCTTCTACCACTGGGGTGGCTATACATCTGTTAACATAAGCAAAACAATAAATATATGATACAAAACGCGTCCAGATTTACACTTCATCTTCAACCTCCAGCCAGACCAACTGTAACTTGTTCAAATCTCAACAAAAATGAAAATTGTAAACATGAAACTTGTAGAAAATTTCCTCACAGTTTCAGAAATGTAAAGCATTAAAACTATAGCTCAAAGATAAACATGAATTTTATTGGCCCTAATCAAAACCCTAAAAATCTCAGAAATTTCAATCTTAAAATTCTCTAAGCTTAAGTAAAATTAATGGAAACTATGAACATGGTTAGCTTTAGGGCAATGATATCTACATGTTTTGTTCACAAATAAATCATTGATGATGCCTGTATGAAAAGTTCTAAAGTTATAAAACTTACCTTGCAAGAGGGTATCAGGTTTGAAGTTTGAGCATCTTTCAAGGAGTTCCAATGATTTGGTTAGCTTTCTCAAGTTCCCAGGAAGCTAATGGGATGCTTAGCTTGAGCTGAAAGTACCTAAGGAGTTCTGGAGAAGTCCAAGTGCAAAGCTCTATTTTTGAAAATGGAGGATGGTGTTAATGGTGTTACATTTCTGTAACAGGATGTGGGATCAATTCTAAATGATGTTTAGAAGCTTTAGGAACCAAAAGGCCTGAAAACGCACGAAGGAGTTATGAGTTTCATGTTTTTAGTCAGTTTATGTGAAAATGGAGGTATGAGATGTCATTCTGAGCTCTTGTGTTTTTAGGGGTCAAGCCTTTGTGTGTTTTGTGGAAAATGGTTTGTATATCTATAAGCAAAAGTATTGGAGTGGTTTGGACAATTAGAAGTACAAGTTTTCAGCTAACTGCTAGGTTACTTGATTTTGAAGAAAAGTGGGAAACCAAGTTTCAATGTGAGGTACAAGCATGGCCTGAGTGATTGTAAGTGTCTAACAAGTTTCTTATGGGTTATGAGACTTGTATGATCAGAAGAGAACAAGTGCAAGGCTCAAGAACAAGTTTTGTGTAAAAAAGCACTTTATCAAAATGGCAATGTACACTTTCTTCCAAAAATGGATATAAAGCATGGCCTTGCATTGAATGCTTGAAATGATACCTCTAACAGTTGTGCAAGAAATTAATTATGTAGTGCCTAACAAGTTTGAGGCCTTCAAAGTACATTTTATGCAGCACAACTTTGAATTTGAATTTTGTTCATCCAAAAATGCCTTGTAATTCAAGTGATAAAACCATAACTTCATCTCTTCGATTCTCCCTACTCAAAAATGATCTCAAGGAGTTCTTGGACATTTTTGAAAGCTTGAAATGTGATATACAACTCATCTTTGAATTGATTTTGAAGATTCCCCTTGGAACTATATAAAAAATTTCCATGAAGTTGGGTCAAAATCCTGACTAAATTAGGGCAAAATTTCACTAAGTGTTTTGTTTCATGACCACATGTTCTTAAAATATTAACTTGAGATCCAAGAACTTTTGGAAGAATTTGTCTGAAGAAAAGTTGTAGATTTCATGGAGATATACAACTTTCATGTTGGAATTTTCTCTTGAATCACCTTGCATCATGGTGAAAAATTGGCTTAAAGTTATGAAAAAATAAGAAATTTCCAACACTTAGAAAAATTTCTAAGTTTCAAAATTTTAACTTTTCAAAATGAAATCTTGAATTTTTGATTTCTTGATGAATAAGTTTCATATTTTTACATGCTTTGATGAATTGTGATCTTTGACATTTAAATTTGACCAAAAAGTCAAAGTTTGACTTTTCAGTGTACAGTTGAGTTTTGATCAGTTGACTGAAAAATTCATATGTCAATCTATTGGATTTGCAATGTTTTGAGCCATGTAATTAGGTCAAAATGATTCAATTGGACTCTTGAGATCATTCCTTAAACCAATTGATCATTTTCTAGGTCAAAAATCAGAAATTGCCCTTTCCCAGTCAAAACCCTAATTTTGACCATTTTTCCCTTTTGAAGATTTGATCAAATTTCTTGAGGAATTGTGATCCAAACTTGATCAAATGATACATATGAGTTTAAAAGGATGATGTGGATCAAAATTTATGAATTTTGACTGTAAATTGTCCATAGTTGACTTTTCCCAATACAGTTGACTTTTAGGTCAATTGCTCAATTGACTGAGCAAAAGTGTGATCCAAGGCGTGAAACTTGACACGAGTGATCTTGGGATCCGTAATGATCCATGAAAGTCATATGGGGCATTGGAAGTTCAAATATCCTTGTGTAATCTCAAACCCTAATTTTGGTCATCAGTGCTTGAGGAGGTGTCTTGAGTTGATCAACCCTAATGCAGTCTTGAATCAAATGAGATCTTGTGAGAAAATTCTTGATAAATGAGAGGGAAAATTTGGGGGTACAATAGCTTCCCCTGTTCAATCTTCTTAAGTCTGAAGAGTTAGATTGGCGAGTTTTTTCCATTTGTGACTCGAAGGTGGAAGATGATTGGACATTAGAGTGCCCAGAAATTTGCACTCTGTGATGTGATGGTTGATGGTATAGGGAATGGGATTAAAGATTCCATTTGGAGGGATGATGGAAAATTGTTGGAGATGGGCTTGTAGATGCCATCCAGAAATGATTTCTGAACCATATTTGTAAGCTGAATCTTAATGAGTATCAGAATGGCATCCGCGTCTAGAGAGTATCTGAACTGCATCTGAAAGTTGAATCCGAATGAGTATCAGGATGGCATCCATGTCTGGAGCGTATTTGAATTGTATCTAAAAGATGAATCTGAATGAGTATCAGGATGGTATCCGTGTCTGGAGTGTATCTGAACTGTATCTGAAAATTAAATCTGAATGAGTATCAGGATGGCATCCGTGTCTGGAGCATATCTGAACTGTATTTGAAAGCTGGATCTGAATGAGTATCAGGATGGCATCCGTATCTGAAGCGTATCTGAACTGTATTTGAAAGCTGAATCTGAATGAGTATCAGGATGGCATCCGGATCTGGAGCGTATCTAAACTTTATCTGAAAGTTGAATCTGAATTAGTATCAGAATGGCATCCGTGTCTAGAGCGTATCTGAATTGTATCTGAAAGTTGAATCTGAATGAGTATCAGAATGGCATCCGTGTCTGGAGCGTATCTGAACTGTATCTGAAAGTTGAATCTGAATGAGTATCAAAATGGCATCCGTGTCTGGAGCGTATCTGAACTGTATCTGAAAAGCCTTTAAACATTGTTAATGGTAGCTTATTGATTAATCTTATCCTGAAAAGGGTAAAAAACATTAGCTGTATGCAATGTCATGATGTATGAAATGCATGGTACAATGAGATTGTGATATTTGCATTCGTGTTATCGATGTTTATGATATATGGATGCAATGTATGCGTATGTGAGCTAATTTGCTGCACTGCTGTTAGATTGGGGAAAATAAATCCCTGACTGCTGCTGAGGATATGAAGTGTATGTCTTCATGTTATGGAGTTGAAGTGTTGATGAATTTCCGTTTAGAGAAATAAACTATGTTGTAAGGGAAATGATGTGTACTTCTTGTAAAATCCTGTTGGGGAATCCTGAGAAATTGGACGACTTCTACTGGGGATTGATAGCTGGAAGTTTTATTCTGCTGGGGATTAAACTGCACACTATGGGGGATTTCATGGAAATTGCTTAGAGAGATTTCCCTATCTCTTAAAGCCATCATTGTCTATCTTTCTATTTTGTTTATTTGTAAACAATAATTATGTTCAAATGCATATGTTCAACAATAAATCATTGGACGTTTTTGTAAACAAAACACAAAAGTAAAGAAAAATAGATAGTTTCGCATTTTCAAAGGGATATATTTGTATTTACTTTAAGTAAGCATTTTTGTACAATGAGACAAACATTCAAGTAAGAGAATGTCGTCGTAAAAGATGAAAATTTGATACAAAGAAAAGATAGGTGTGTGAAATAATCCCACGGGGTTCCCATTCTGCTATAGCCTTCGTGTCTCTGAGCATCTTGTCCACTTGCTTCCTTGTCCGAAGTTGATTGAATTGATCAGAGCCTCTGAGTTTGCCAGTTTTTCCGTAAGGTGATCCAACGGGACATAGTCATACGCTTTAATTCCCTATATTTTGCCTGGACCGCCCTTTCGGGTTTTCAGTCCACCGGGATACCCTTTTTTTCCCAAATCGCCCTTTCGGGTTTTTGACTTGTCGGGTGTTCAGATTTTTTTTGTGTTATCCCTAATTTTTGCCCGAACCCTTTTGGTTCGTCGGGATGCCCTTGTTTTGCCTAGGTGTGTCAACCTAGTGGGTATCTTATGCGTAGTATCTTTTGACTATGTCCGTGTTCACAGGGTGCAGCAGGTCGTCGCCATCCATGGTGGTCAAGATCATTGCTCCACCAGAGAATATGCTTTTGATCACAAATGGTCCTTCGTAGGTAGGATTCCATTTTCCCCTGGGATCACCTTGCGGCAGTATGATGCGTTTGATCACCAAATCTCCGACTTGATATACTTGGCGTCTGACCTTTTTGTTGAAAGCCTTTATCATCCGTTTTTGATACATTTGACCATGACAGACAGCAGTAAGCCTTTTCTCATCAATCAAGTTTAGTTGATCAAGTCGAGTCTGGACCCAATCGTCTTCGTTCAGACTTGTATCCTTCATGATTATCAGAGAGGGGATCTGGACCTCAATAGGCAAGATAGCATCCATGTCGTATACCAGCGAGTAGGGTGTTTCCCCGATTGAAGTGCGCGCCGTGGTACGATACCCATGGAGAACGAATGGTAGCATCTCATGTCAGTCTTTACATGTGACTGTCATTTTCTGTATAATCTTTTTAATGTTCTTATTTGTAACTTCGACAACACCATTCATCTTGGGCCGGTAAGGGGGAGAATTGTGATGCTGGATCTTGAATTGTTCGCACAAGGCGGTGATCATATTATTGTTTAGATTCGTACCCTTGTCCGTGATGATCCTCTCCGGGATACCGTACCGACATATGAGATTTTTCTTGATGAACCGGGCGACAACATTCTTGGTAACGGAAGCGAAAGAAGCCGCCTCAACCCACTTTGTAAAATAGTCAATGGACACTAAGATGAAGCGGTGTCCATTAGAGGTCGTTGGTTTGATCTCCCCAATCATATAGATGCCCCACATAGCAAAGTGCCAAGGATCCGTCAAGACATTCATAGGAACCAGAGGTACGTGCACCTTGTCAGCATAGATCTGACACTTGTGGCAGGTCCAAGAGTGTTGATAGCAATCTGCTTCCATGGTAGACCAGTAATAGCCTGCCCGTAGGATTTTCTTTGCCATCGTATGCCCACTGGAACGGGTTCCAAAAGTGACTTCATGTAACTCAGCCATGATCTTTTATGCCTCAACCTTGTGTATGCAACGGAGCAAAACAGAGTCATGATTACGTTTATAGAGAATTCCATTACTAAGGAAGAACTTAGAAGAGAATCTCCTTAAGAACTTCTTATCATTGACTGAAGCTCCTTCAGAATATTCTTGAGCGTTGAGATACCTCTTGACTTTGAGAAACCAAGGCTGGTTCACTACTTCTTCAGTATTAATCTCGTGACAGTGAGTTGGTTCATCCATTCGTTCAATGGTGATCTGGGGAGCTTCGTTATCCCATTTAAGTTTAAACATGGATGACATTGTGGCTAGTGCATCTGCTAGCTGATTTTCTTCTCGCGGGAAATGCTCGAAGGTAATCTTCTCAAAATGTGGGATCAATGTCAACACATGTTCTTTATAGGGGATAAGGCTAGGGTGTTTAGTGTCCCATTCCCCTTTGATCTGGATGATGACTAAAGCTGGATCTCCGAATACCTTTAAGGATTTGATCCCCAAGTCTATGGCAGCTTTGAGACCAAAAATGCACGCCTCATATTCTGCCATGTTATTTGTACAATTGAAGCAGAGTCTTTCCGTAAAGGGAGTATGACATCCTTTAGGAGATATGAGTATAGCACCAATACCATTACCGAGTGCGTTGGATGCCCCATCAAAAACCAGAGTCCATCGGGATCTTTGTTCAGGTCCGCCATATGGTCTGAATTCTTCATAGTTGTTTACCATCATGATGACTTCATCTGGGAATTCAAACTTCATGGACTGGTAGTCTTCCACAGCTTGGTGAGCAAGTTGATCAGTTAGTACACTGCCCTTTATTGCTTTCTGGGTAGTATATTGTATGTCATATTCTGTCAGGATCATCTGCCATCTCGCTATTCTCCCAGAAAGGGAAGGCTTCTCGAAGATGTACTTTATTGGATCCATTTTGGATATCAATAAGGTAGTATGGGTCAGCATATACTATCTTAGCCGGCAAGTAGCCCATGCCAGAGCGCAGCAAGTTTTCTCAAGCAGTGAATATCTTATTTCATAGTCGGTAAACTTTTTGCTCAGGTAATAAATAGCATGCCTTTTTGGCCAGACTCGTCATGCTGCCCCAACACACACACCCTTGAATTTTCCAAAACAGTTAGATACATGATCAATGGTCTTCCCTCGACTGGTGGCATCAAAACAGGAGGCTCTTGTAAGTACTCTTTGATCTTATCGAAAGCAGTTTTGCACTCATCATTCCATTTGACTACTTGATCTTTCTTCAGTAATTTGAAGATTGGTTTACAAGTAGCTGTCAGGTGAGAAATGAATCTGGAAATGTAGTTTAAGCGTCCCAAAAATCCTCTAACTTCCTTCTCGGTACGAGGAGCAGGCATCTCTTGTATCACTTTCACCTTGGCAGGATCCAGTTCAATACCCTTATTGATGACAACAAAGCATATGAGTTTACCAAACCTCACTCCAAATGTGCATTTATTTGGGTTCAACCTCATCTTGTATTTCTTTAGCCTCTCAAACAATTTCTGTAAGTGATCAAGATGCTCTTCTTCTGTTTGAGATCTAGCTATCACGTCGTCCATATAGACCTCTATTTCATGATGTATCATGTCATGAAATATAGCTACCATGGCACGTTGATAGGTTGCCCCAGCATTTTTCAGTCCGAATGGCATAACCTTGTAGCAGAATGTGCCCCACTGTGTGACCAAGGTTGTTTTCTCCATGTACTCAAGCGCCATTTTGATTTGGTTGTAGCCTGAGAAATCGTCCATGAAGGAAAACACTTTGTGCTATGTCGTATTGTCAACTAGAATATCAATGTGGGGAAGTGGGAAATCATCCTAAAGGCTCGCCCGATTTAAATCTCTGTAGTCCATGCACATTCGTACTTTGCCGTCCTTTTTGGGCACGGGAACAACATTGGCAACCCATTGTGGATAGGAGGTGACAGCCAAGAATCCAGCATTGACTTGTTTCATGACTTCCGCTTTAATCATTTCTGGCATGTCTGGTCGCATGTGACGGACCTTTTGTTTCACCAATGGACAATCCTATTTTGTAGGTAGATCATGTACTACGATATCTGCATCAAGTCCTGGCATGTCTTCATACGACCAGGAAAAAACCTCAACATACTCGTGTAGCAACTGAATCAGACGCTCTTTGACACTGGGTTCCAGATTGGCACCCACCTTGACTTCTCTTTTGTCTTCTTCAGTACCTAGGTTGATTATGTCCACTGGTTACTCGTGGGGCTGAACGGTCCTCTCTTCTTGTTGTAGTAACTTGGAAAGTTCCCCTGGTACTTCATAATCTACCTCACCTTCGTCTTCGGCTTGGTAGATTATATTTTCAGAGTCACAGAAAGCCATAGCAGAACCGTTACCCATGGGATCCCGAATGGATGTAGACCTGCATTGTGAGTGTGAGTGTGTGTAAGAGTATAGCTATCTTTGAAATAAATGAAAATGTAAAAATAAAAACAATGAGCACAAAGTTCATATGCAAAAACATCCATGATTCATTGATGTCATATGGAAATGAGATAATAACCCTTACAAATGGACCATTGTGCCTCGGGTAAGACACAAGGTTTTAAGAGTCTGAATTGTTTTAATATTACAGATCCGACAAAATGTAAAGACAAGTTACTGTGGGATAAATGTGATCGGGACAAAGTCTCTAGCCTCCCATTTATTGAGCCCTCCACTGACAGTTGGGTAAATCCAATCCTCCAGGTCATAGATGTCTTCATCATCCTCCACGGTGTTGACTTGGTGATTGTTGATCTTCAAGGGTGGTCCTCCGGCACGAGCACGGCGTACAACCTTCTGAGCGCCTGAAGTGAAACCCATACCAAATTTGTTAGATTTGTATGGGATATCTGGGAGTTGACCCTAAATAGTTCACCCACCTTCTTCTATCACTGCCTTGGCATCCTTCAAAGATGACATCTTGAGTTGAGGCCTTGTAATCTTGGGAACTTGAGACACAACCTTGGTTACTGCCATAATTTGTGGGACTTCTTCAAAGTGCTGGAATGGAGTTTCAATAAACTCGCCATCTAATTCAACATATATGAAGAAATTTAGATGACTGACCATATACTCTTCTTCTCCATGAACATGATGATTTTCCCCTAAACTGGATATTTCAGCATTTGATGCAACGTAGAGATAACGACACCAGCATTGTGAATCCACAGTCGGCCTAATAAGCAGGAATATGAAGGGAGAATATCCATTACATAAAAAGTTGAATCAAATGTTTGGGTTCCAACCTTTATGGGGATGTCCACTTCCCCATGCACCATTCTTTTTGAGCCGTCAAAGGCCCTCACTACTATGTTGCTCGATTTCAATGTCGATCCTTCACAGTCAAGCCTATCAAGAGCCTTTTTAGGAAACACATTCAGATATGAACCAGTGTCCACCAAAACATGAGACAAGGTCGTGCCCCTGCATTCCACTCAGACATGCAATGCCTCATTATGCTTCTTCCCTCTTGGAGTTAAATCACCATCCGAAAAACCTAAACCATTGTCTGCGGTCAAGCTGGCTACGCAGTCTTAGAACTGATCAGAAGATGTTTCTTGGGGTACATGGGCAGTTTTGAGGAACTTTGCCAAGGCTTTTGCATGAGCCTTGGAACATAACAATAAATCCAGCATGGAAATTTTTGAGGGAGTTTGCCCCATTGCTCAACTATATTATAGTCTCTTATTTTTATGATTTTTAGAATTTCCTCCATCTCTTTCCGGGAGGTCTCAGGGATAGTCACTGATTGTGCCTTCGTCCAGACAGGCTCAACCAGAATACCTTTAGCTCGATTCTCGGTTGACTCGGCAGCAGGGATGTCAGTCAGGGTGATAACAGGGATTGTAATAGTTTTATCGACAGGAGTATTAGCAGAGATGATTGTAAGACTGGGAATAGCCTTTGGAGAATCAACAACAACATGAATGATTACAGGTCCAGAAACAACTTTTGGGGGAGCAATTTCTGGAGAGAATACCCTTCCACTCTGGGTTATCTTGCTAGTCCTTGCGATGTTACTTATATCAGAGTCATCTTTCTCAGAACTTGAATCTTCAGCAGCTGGCCAATCTTGCTTGATACCGTGGTAGTAGACATCACCTCCATAATTCCATGGGACGGTTTTGTCTGATGAATACGGGATTGGTCCAGGCATTGTAATTATCAACGGAGCTACTTTAGGAACTGATGTAATTCTAACGAGTCTTTTGGTGGAGACCCTGGAAGAATTGTCGGAAATGGTCATGATGGAAACATCATTATAAGAAACAGTTGGGATTGAAGCCTTCTCGAACAACATTTCCTTGTTATCTATTAGGCACTGAATGCCTGCTTTTAACAAATGACAGCTGGTTTTTTAGGGATAAACAGAAATGACAGCTTTCATCACAGCCTGGGAATACACTGGCATTCAACAAGTTCTTTTTGATAGTCAGGAGTGGGGTCGCAAGCTCATCAACCAAAGTAACAAACATATCTTCCTCAATGGCATTGACATTACGACCGTGCTTGGGCATGGGGGCAGTAATGACATTGGGAATTTCTGGCGCATCGAATTAAATCTCTTTGGCTTCAAGAAGGTCTTGTACCTTGTTTTTCAGTGCCCAACAGTTGTTAGTGTCATGGTCGGGACTCTCAGAATGGTATGCACAGTGGGCATTAGGATGATAGTGAGGAGAGGTTGTGTTAGGATTCTTTGGAGCTTCTTTCAAAGTTACTAGGTTGGATCTCAACAAATGTGGAAATACTTGAGACAGTGTCATGTTAATTCATATGAACTGTCTGACTGGTCTTTCCGTTCTTGGCTGGTTGCTTCTTTGTTGAGCAGGCGCAGGTTTAGGAATCATGACAACCCCTACCATTGGACGACATTCAGTCCTATCTTGATTTCTCTGAGGATATACAACAACAACTTCTTTCTTTTCGATGAATGGTTTCCTTACAACAGTAGAGGATGTATCTTTTTTAATCTTCCCATTCTTTATCCCGGATTCCACCCTTTCTCCAGTCAATATCAATTCGGTAAAACCTGTCGATGAACTCCCAATTAAGTGGTTGAAGAAAGGACCGGAAAAGGTGCCCAAGAACATGTCTACTAATTCTCTTTCAGATAGGGGAGGCTGGACTCTTCCTGCTAAGTCCCTCTATTTTTGCGCATAGTCCTTAAAGCCTTCACTTGAAACCATGGCCATACTCTGGAGTTGAGTACAGGTGGGCGCAAGATCAGCGTTGTATTGGTATTGTTTGTAAAAGGCAGCAGCCAGATCTTCCCAGTTATGAACATTGGCTCTTTCTAACTTATAAAACCAATCAAGTTGAGTTCCAGACAGACTGTCTTGGAAGAAGTGTACCCATAAATCCTTGTTAGCGGTATGAGGCTGGATTTTCCTCACATAGGACTGGAGATTCATTTTGGGACATGAAACTCCGTCATATTTGGCGAACACCGGTGCTTTGAATTTTGGAGGGATGACAATCTCAGATACTAACCCTAATTCCTCAAAGTCCAATCCAGGCACTTTTTAGATTTCCATTGCACTTAATCGTTCTTATAGATGCTTATACTTGTCGTCGGCTGGAGGGTATTGTTATTCTGAATAATCTTCTTCTTCCTCTTCCTCATTTGAATCTGGCTGAACAACTGCTTCCTTGCCTTTCCCATCTTGATTGTCTTTATCACCAGATGACGTAGCAAAGTATAAAGTCCTTCTTACTTGTCCTTGGAATCTTCTTCCCATGTTCAGAACTTCGGTTATTTTCTTTTCTTCTTTTTCTCTTCAACCAGCAAGGTCTTCAACTCTTCTTGTCCTTTGGCTAGAGTTAAAAACATCTGTTGAAACTGAGCATTTTGTGCTTGGAGGTCCTTCACTGTTTACTCGAGATCCATCTTACTTAAATAAACAGTAGAAAGATGAGGAGACTTGTTTCAAGAAACCTGCTTATGTTATGATGAATGGTAAATGCATATGCAATGATTTCAAGGATTTTAAAGATTCAAATTTGTTTTAGACAAAAAGGAAACACACGTTATATTAATAAATTAAAGCTTGAGTACATCAATGCCTCTTTGGGCAAAACAATACAAAAAACTCTAAGATAAAAAGATAGTACACATCCTCTTTGGTGCAATGTAGGCATTCAGAGTCTGCTCCTCATGAAGTTGCTTAGTGAGTTCCAAAACCTTCTTCTCGCTAGCGTAGAATTGAGCTTCGAAGGCGTCTCGCTCCCTCTTGAGTTGTATCCAATCTCTTTGTAAGTCTTAAAGAGAGGTGGGAATTTCAGGATGTAGGATAGTGTATGGAACATCTCCTTCCGTAACAGGCTCAATGATTACCGGGAGAATGGAAGGATAAGGCATCATAAGACTTTGAGCACGAGTTCGTACCTATTTGAGGTAAGGCTCAAGAGCGATGGAATTCTTATGCCCCAATGTCTTGCTATCTACCTTGTTCAACATCCTCCAAGCTTGGATAAACCTCTGGCGAAAACCTTGACCATTGTTCTCGTAGTCAAATACCAAACCTTGAATGAGCATCTCATGAGGGCCATCCCTTCGGGCGTAGCCAAACTGTCTTAAGGCTAAGCAGGGGTTGTAGGTGATACCTCCCCTAATGCCAAGTAGGGAGCATTAGGGAATTCTCCACAACGGTCGATAATAGTAACATTCTCTAGGGATCGGGAACACCAATGAATGTATGAATGTTTAAGCGTCATCAACCTTTGTGACCACCTTGAACCTTGCTCATTATTTAATACAGATTGGGGAAGATGCGAAATAAACCATCTTGCCAAGAGAGGAGTGCAACACATAAGGACACCTCTTTTCCTCATAGTGCGAGTGTGAAAAGAATGTAGAATGCCCCCTAGCAAAGTAGGCACCAGGTTACGAGACATGAAGATCTTGACGGCGTTCACATCTATGAGTTGGTCAGGATTTAGAAACAAAACCATCCCATAGATGAGGAGAGCCACAACTTCCTCAAAGGCTTGCAAATCCAAGGAGTTCCAACAGTTTCGGGCTTTCTCAAGCAAGAACTTTGCTAGGAAACCTTTGACACCACTCCTTGTTTCCCAATTAGTTGTGACATCAGATAGTTGCAATTGTAGAGCTTGAGCAATATCTTCTGGCTTTGGGTCTCTTTCCATACCGTTGAAAGGTAGCTGATTGAGAATGGAAATCCTAGAGAGTTGGGAGAACTCTTCTAAAGTTGGCACAAGCTGATAATCGGGAAATGTGAAGCAATGATGTAGAGGATCAAAGAACTGGAAGATCACCTTCATCATGTCTTCATCAGTGTTGGAGGTGACCAAGTTTAGTAGGCGACCATGTCTCTCGGTAAAAGGATAATTTTCAGGAATCCTTGAATCTAGCTCCTTAAGTTGTGGAGGGATCCTTACAAGATTGACTTGAATGGTTTTCCTGCGAATAGAATCCATGTTCTACAAAACAGAACAAAGATAAATCCCAAGATACTTAAAATGGTTAGTGAATGAGTATGATGTTATGATGTTCATGATGTTATGTACAAGTAAATATACACAAACAAAGAAAACAAGTCCTTAGGTTTAGGCTTGCATGGAGTCTCTTAGGTAAGTACCCTCTTGAAATTTAGTTGGCTCAACCTGTTCTAGCAATAGTAACCGGGTTCTAAGGAGCTCAATATCACTGGTTTGTTTCCTTGAGCATTGTCTCACCACAAGCCTCTTTAATGGCGACCGAAATATCTCAAAAAAAACCAAACCTCAATGAGTGTAGTATCGAGTATCTACCAACTTAGGATTGCACAAAAGCCGGTCATGTCACTACGTCCTAATGGCCAAGTTGGTCAAGTAAAGGTTCTAAAAGTTCATTAGTGCTTCATGACATCACTCAGAGGCCCCATATTCTCTTTGATTAACTCAAGGGCTACCGGTACCCACAAATATGTCACACTAATGTAGTTATTGCTTAGACCATGTCGCTATACCCTGCACAGTTTCCACAATATATTGCTACTTACCTATAAGGTATCCCAAATTCGGGTAGAGGATTCAAACCCAAACAAAGAACCATAATGTAAAGCATACAAGTCAAACAATGAAAGCGAGTAAATGTGATCTAAACCCTAAGGTAACCCCACTTTTATTACTTCCCCAACAGAGTCGCCAGTTATGTGATACGGTGGGAGAACTGACTTGAGTGTTTTGCGTTTGATTTCAAATGTTGCTGTTAGCAAGAGTCGCCACCGACTTTTCTTTTATCCAAAAGGAAAGGTGAAAAAGCACAGGAAAGACCTTTGAGATTATTTCTTGAGTTCATGGGGTAGATCATGAAAAGGGAAGGTATTAGCACCCTTTTCATCCGTGGTTTTCCATGGGCTCTTAGTTACTTGCTAGATCACTTGCTTTTGTTTGAAATTGTGCTTTGTGTGGTTTTTGAAAGTATTTTGTAAAGAGGCCATTGTTTAGGCAATCTTTGTAATGATTCTCGTTTGTAAGAATGTATACAAAGATGTTGATCTTTAGAAAATGTTTTCAAGTTTTGTAAGAGGGTTTGAAAGTGTAGGTGTTTGTTTTGAAAATAGCAATGATGTTTGTTTTGAAATGGAGCAAGTAATTAGGAGCATTCTACCTACTCAAATGTCTTTCTTGTTCATTTTCTTTTCCTTTGACATTGTTATCTTACCATTGATTTGGTAAGTAACCCTATCTTTGGATGTAAAACGGAACGGACGTGGATCATCGTATAACCATGATTAGCAATATTGCTAGGTATCTTTGCATTCTCTTTTAGGGACTAAGATCATTTGAAAGGCAACTTAGATAGCGTCGTCGAGGGACTATGATCTTATACTTTGCTTGTTTTTGCTAAGATACCTCGCATGCGTAATATGGCCATTTTGTAAAGGTAACCAAGTGGATTTACCCTAGGGGTGCTTGTGTGCAAGTGTATTATTTTCATGCTTGATTTTGTCTTGAATTAGGGTTTTCTAAGTATTGGTTTTAGTCTTTCCATACAAACCCTAATTACTAGCATGTTATATATAAAGCGATAAATTGTGGAATTTAAAGTTACTACGCTATTACAATACTTGTGGGAAGGGGGGTGTACAAATTGTAAATGGGGATTTGCAAGAAAATAAACCTAATTAATCTATTACAACCATATTGAATTGGTACAAGAATTGAATAAATAAATGTACAAAAATAGATAAATATGCAAGAACGTAAATGCAAAGAAAAATAGATATTTGTTTGATTTTTCATGAGAAAAGGGGTTTGATTTAACCTAATTAACTAAATAAAAATAATTTGATTAAAAGTGGAATTTAAATTTACTAGAAAAGAATCTAAATAAAAACCCTAGTTTTTAATTGATTAAAAAAGAAATTGAGTTTAAGAAAGGTATTTTTTGTATTTTTGTCTTGAAAATAAATTATAGTATTATAAAATATTTTTGGCCTTTTTATATTAAAATAATATATTTTAATTGGTGTAAAAGAAAATAAATAATAACCTAGTTTTAATTAAATTTACAAGAATAATTAGTAAAATAAATAAAGTATGGTTAAATAAAATATATTTTTTGTGAGAAAAATAAATAAACTAAGTCAAAAATATAAACCTACTATTTTTTATATTTTTTATGATTTTTTTAATATTATAAAAATAATTAAGAAAATAAATAAAATGAAAATAACAAAAGAAAATAAAATTGGGCCAGGGGTGCTGATAGACTGCAAGGGGTTAGAAAGCAAAAACAAAACAAAAAAAAACAAAGCCCAATAAGGCCCAGCGCCTGCCCAAGAAACAAAGTCAGAAAGCAAAAAAGGTGAAAAAATCAAAAGGGTACCACTGGGGCTCGAACCCAGGTCCCAAAGGTTACAAGCGCGTGCTTCTACCACTGGGGTGACTATACATCCGTTAACATAAGCAAAACAATAAATATATGATACAAAACGCGCCTAGATTTACACTTCATCTTCAAACTCCAGCCATACCAACTGTAACTTGTTCAAATCTCAATAAAAATGAAAACTGTAAACATGAAACTTGTAGCAAATTTCCTCACAGTTTCAGAAATGTAAAGCATTATAACTATAGCTCAAAGATAAACATGAATTTTATTGGCCCTAATCTGAACCCTAAGAATCTCAAAAATTTCAATCTTAAAATTCCCTAAGCTTAAGCAAAATTAATGGAAACTATGAACATGGTTAGCTTTAGGGAAATGATATCTACATGTTTTATTCACAAATAAATCATTGATGATGCTTGTATGAAAAGTTCCAAAGTTATAAAACTTACCTTGCAAGAGGGTATCGGGTTTGAAGTTTGAGCAGCTTTCAAGGAGTTCCAATGATTGGGTTAGCTTCCTTAAGTTCCCAGGAAACTAATGGGATGCTTAGCTTGAGCTGAAATTACATGAGGAGTTCTGGAGAAGTCCAAGTTCAAAGCTCTATTTTTGAAAATGGAGGATGGTGTTAATGGTTTTATAGTTCTGTAATAGGGTGTCGGATCAGTTCTAAATGATGTTTAGAAGCTTTAGGAACCAAAAGGCCTGAAAACGCACGAGGGAGTTATGAGTTTCAAGTTTTTGGTCAGTTTATGTGAAAATGGAGGTATGAGATATGATTCCGAGCTCTTGGTGTTTTTGGAGGGTCAAGCCTTTGTGTGTTTTGTGGAAAATGGTTTGTATATCTATAAGCAAAAGGATTGGAGTGGTTTGGACAATCAGAAGTACAAGTTTTCAGCTAATTGCTAGGTTACTTGATTTTGAAGAAAAGTGGGAAACCAAGTTTCAATGTGAGGTACAAGCATTGGCTGAGTGATTGTAAGTGTCTAACAAGTTTCTTATGGATTATAGGACTTGTATGATCAGAAGAGAACAAGTGCAAGGCTCAAGAACAAGTTTTGTGTAAAAAAGAACTTTATCAAAATGGCAATGTACACTTTCTTCCAAAAATGGATATAAAGCATGGCCTTGCATTGAATGCTTGAAATGAGACCTCTAACAGATGTGCAAGCAATTAATTATGGAGTGTCTTACAAGTTTGAGGCCTACAAAGTAGATTTTATGTAGCACAACTTTTAATTTGAATTTTGTTCATCCAAAAATGCCTTGTAATTCAAGTGATGAAACCATAACTTCCTCTCTTCGATTCTCCCTACTCAAAAATAATCTCAAGGTGTTCTTGGACATTTTGGAAAGCTTGCAATGTGATATACAACCCATATTTGAATTGATTTTGAAGATTCTCCTTGGAACTATATGAAAAATTGCCATGAAGTTGGGTCAAAATCCTGACCAAATTAGGGCAAAATTTCACTAAGTGTTTTGTTTCATGACCACATGTTCTTAAAATATTAACTTGAGATCCAAGAACTTTTGGAAGAATTTGTGTTAAGCAAAGTTGTAGATTTCATGGATATCTACAAATTTCATGTTGGAAGTTTCTCTTCAATTACCTTGCATCATGGTGAAAAATTGGCTTAAATTTATGAAAAAATAAGAAATTTCCAACACTTAGAAAAATTTCTAAGTTTAGAAATTTTAACTTTTCAAAATGAAATCTTGAATTTTTGATTTCTTGATGAATAACTTTCATATTTTGACATGCTTTGATGAATTTTGATCTTTGACATTTGAATTTGACTAAAAAGTCAAAGTTTGACTTTTCAATGTACAGTTGACTTTTGATTAGTTGACTGAAAAATTCATCTGTCAATCTATTGGATTTGCAATGTTTTGAGCCATGTCATTAGGTAAAAATGATGCAATTGGACTCTTGAGATCATGCCTTAAACCAATTGATCATTTTCTAGGTCAAAAATCAGAAATTGCCCTTTCTCAGTCAAAACCCTAATTTTGACCATTTTGCCCTTTTGAAGATTTGATCAAATTTCTTGAGGAATTATGGTCCAAACTTGATCAAATGATACATATGAGTTTAAAATGTTGATGTGGATCAAAATTTATGAACTTTGACTGTAAATTGGCCATAGTTGACTTTTTCCCAATACAACTGACTTTTAGGTCAACTGCTCAATTGACTGAGCAAAAGTGTGATCCAAGGCTTGAAACTTGACATGAGTGATCTTGGGGGTCCATAATGATTCATAAAAGTCATATGGGGAATTGGAAGTTCAAATATACTTGTGCAATCTCAAACCCAATTTTTGGTCATCAGTGCTCGAGGAGGTGTCTTGAGCTAATCAACCCTAATGCAGTCTTGAATCAAAGGAGATCTTGTGAGCAAATTCTTGATAAATGAAAGGGAAAATTTTGGGGTACAAAAAATAGCTTCCTCGAGACCCATGATGCAAGCCTCATATTCTGCCATATTATTAGTACAATCAAATGTCAACCTTGCAGTGAAAGGGATATGCGATCCATGTGGAGTGACAATCACAACACCAATTCCTTTACCATAAGCATTCACAACTCCGTCAAATATCATACTCCAATGAGATTCAGGATCAGGAACTTCCTCGGGAAATGGTTCTTCACAATCTTTCACTCTCAGAAACATCACATCCTCATCGGGAAAATCATACTTCACAGACTGATAATCATCGTCTGATTGGTGAGCAAGATAATCTGCCAACATGCTGCTTTTAATAGCTTTTTGAGTGCGGTATTCGATGTCATATTCAGATAACAGCATCTGCCAGCGGGCAATTCTCCCAATAAGAGCAGTCTTTTCAAAAATGTACTTGATTGGATCCATTTTGGAGATCAACCAAGTAGTGTGATTCAACATATACTGCCACAAATGTTTTGTCGCCAGGCTAGAGCACAACATGTCTTTTCTAGCATGGAATACCGCAACTCACAATCAGTAAAAAATTTACTGAGATAATATATGGTGTACTCTTTCTTCCCCGTTTCATCTTGTTGTCCTAGAATACAGCCCATGGAATTATCTAACACTGTCAGATACATAACCAATGGTCTTCCTTCAACAGGAGGGAGCAATATAGGAGGTTCAAGAAGATATTATTTAATACTTTCAAATTCCCTTTGGCAGTCATTTGTCCACACGCAACCTTGATCTTTCTTTAACAACTTAAAGATTGGTTCACACGTTGCAGTCATGTGGGAAGTGAATCTGGAAATATAATTCAAACGTCCGAGGAACCCTCTGACTTGCTTTTCAATTCTCGGCGCTGGAATTTCTTGAATTGCTTTGAATTTATCAGGGTCAACTTCAGTCCCTCTCTGCCTAACAATGAAATCCAACAATTTCCCTGACCGAACACCGAAGGTACATTTATTTGGATTCAAGCGGAGACGATACTTCCTCAAATGCTGAAACAACTTCAACAAATCTTCTACATGCCCTTCTTCAGTCTGGGATTTAGCAATCCTATCATCAACATATACCTCGATTTCCTTTTGCATCAGATCATGGAATAGGTTTGTCATATCCCTCTGGTACTTTGCACCAGCGTTCTTCAACCCGAAGGGCATCACTCTGTAATAGAATGTTCCCTAGGGTGTGATAAACATTGTTTTTTCCATGTCCTCAGGAGTCATTCTTATTTGATTATACCCGGAAAATCCATCCATGAACGAGAAAACTTTGAATTTTATTGTGTTATCCGCTAACATATCAATGTGTGGCAATGGAAAATCATCTTTTTGACTAGCTTTATTTAGATCTCTGTAATCTACGCACATGTGAACTTTTCCGTATTTCTTCGATACTGGGACAATATTGGAAATCTATTGAGGGTACACTGATGTCACAAGAAAACCCACATTAATCTGCTTTAGAACTTCCTCTTTGATCTTCACTGCCATATCTGGGTGAGTTCTTCGCAACTTCTGTTTGATTGGTGGACACTCTGGCCTCAACAAAAAATGGTGCTCTACAATATATGTATCTAGACCAGGCATATCTTGGTAAGACCAAGCAAAAATGTCCATATACTCTTTCAACAACTCAATCAACCTGCTCTTTACATCAGGATGAAGTAACGCTCCAATCTTGACTTCCTTCGGATTTTCTTCTGAACCCAAATTGATTACTTCCAATGGCTCTTTAAATGGATGAATGGCATTCTCCTCGTGCTCAAGCAACCGTGAGACCTCTTCTTGGATATCATCATAGTCTTCTTCTTCGGCCCCATACACAGGACATTCAAAGTTGGGAGAGGGTGCAGGGTCATTATATTCAACGGGTTTTTTAATTAATCTGCACATATGATTTATGATTGTTTTTAGAAACTGACACATATAACAAGTGATCATGCAGATTGAATTTCAATTATTATTTATTTTGAAAGGTTTTTTCTGATTACCATTTTCCAAGAAAAAAGCAAAAAAATAAAACCCAATTTTGGAAACAAAGACAACTTTTATTATTGATTTTAAAAGTCATAGCAAACAGATAAGCCTGTACAATATTAATACTTTCATCTTGGGCAGAGGAAAATCTTTTCAAAAAGATTAACAAAACAAATTACTTAGAAACATGTATGCAAGAGGGAACATCAATGGTGATCCAGTTCTGAACCCTAACTTCGTGCATCACATAATTCGACATTTTTTGCTCTACTTCATCTTCCACAATGGCATTAATCCCGGAGACAGTTGGATGAAGATAACCCCAGCTACAGAAGATGTCTTGATACTTGCCTGTAACAGACTTCAGCTTCATGCTCTTACCTTTATCATTCTTCATAGAGAACCCCAAGCCAGCTCTGTTCTTGTTTACAGGTGGATCCACAATTTGTCCCCATACCTCACTATGACCATTACGCACAACCTACTGCGCATCCTTAAGTGAAACCATAGAACTCTCATGTTCCCTGATGTTGTCAATGGATAAAGCTTGGAACTGGGTTCCAACAGCAGCTTCATCCGCCTCCATAATGCTGAAAGAGGACAAATGAGATATCAATAATGCTTGTTCTCCATTTATAATCACCATTTTTCCTTCACGTACAAACTTCTACTTTTGGTGTAAAGTCGAAGTGACAGCCCCTGCCTCATGTATCCACGGCCGTCCCAACAAGCAACTATAAGCGGGTACAATATCTATGACCTGGAAATTAATCTGAAACAAATGTGGGCCTATATGAATAGGCAAGTACCCTTCGCCAATAATAGATTTCCTTGATCCATCAAACGCTTTCACAATAATGCCACTTGGGCGCATGGGCGTTCCTTGATATTTCAACTTCATAAGTGTACTCCTTGGTATAACATTCAATGCGGATCCATTATCAATCAGCATATTGGATAGTGAATCATTCTTATAGTTCATAGAGATGTGGAGGGCCAAGTTTTGATTCCTTCCTTCATCTGGAAATTCATCGTCGCAGAAACTCAGGTTATTACATGACGTATTGTTCCCTACTACACTGCTGAATTGGTCTATAGGAATGTCACTTTTCACAAAAGCTTAGTCCAATGCCCTCATCAAATATTCCCTGTGAGCAGAGGAGTTCATTAATAAAGCCAAGATAGATATTTTTGAAGGAGTCTGCAGTAGATGATCCATAACTCTGTAGTCGCTCATCTTGATTATCTTTAAAATATCATCCACCTCTTTCTCTAGCGTAGCTCCACTAGATTCACACACTGCCTTCTTGGGTTCAACATTTTCAACAATTTTCTTTCTTATACTAACATCTCCTCGAACAACTGGTGCAAATACACGACCGTTGCGGGTCACTCTGCTAGTCTCAGTAATATTTCCAACATCAGGCATTGGCTGGATGGGAACTTCCACACCATCCTCCAATATTGTAGCATTATATTTGTAGGGTACTGCCTTATCTGACTTATAGGGGACATGACTCGGAAAACTAATCACCAATGGAGTAATAGCTGGCTTACTATGATACTCAACTTCAAAATGGGTAGGTGTACCAAAACAAGGCACAATAATGTTTACCACTTCTTCAACACAATCAGTCATTATTGAGTCATCTCTGGAAAACAAATCCTCATATGAGAAGAAATACTCATCTGCAGAGGCATACTCATCATTCGACTCTTCTTCAGCTAAACAAACCTCAATCATATCAACTTCATGGTAATCATCCCTTTGACCTGTAACCTTGATGGGTCCATTATCCAACAACAACTGAACATCTTTCCTCACAATTGAACATCCCCGTGAGTCCTGGAAGCAAACTCGGCAAGATCCATACTGATGTTCGACCTGACCAACCATGTGGCATAAAGTAGCGTGCAATTGCACAAGGTCCTCATTCATATACTCCACATTAAAAATTATGAACTCTCTAGGACATCCAGAAACCATGTTCACTTCCTCTTCATACTCTGCCCTAGGCCTGATTATGTAGATGAGGCCCTCATCCATCATCTCTTGCAAATCATCCTTTATCTTGTCGCAACCTTGTATGTCTGTACTGCAAATAGCAAAATCGGCATGGTCATGCGTATAGTAGCTAAATTCACAGAGGTCTGCATGTATTTTCACCAAATCTCCTCTAACCAGATTAATATCAAAAATCTGGAAGTTGCCTGGACAACCGGCCACCATATTCACAACATTTGCTCCTCCATGCTTGGGTAGAGGATTGTCTTTCACATTAGGGCCCATATCTTTGAAGGATAGAATACCGAACTTCACCAATTTCTGTACCTTAATCTTCAAAGGATAGTAGTTCTCAACATTATGCCCTGGTGCTCCCTGATGAAAAGCACATGTTTGGTCTGCCTTGTAATACCAAGGCAATGGTGATGGTACAGCGGGAGGTGGTTGGGTATGAACCAACTTCTTCTGAATTAATGTCGGGAGTAAATCTGTATAACTCATAGGGATAGGGTCATAAATATCCCTTCTTTGGTTATACCCTTGATTCCCCTGCTGGGATGGTCTCTGATAAGCAACGGTGGTTGGAGCTATACCAACAACTGGAGTTATTGAGGCGACTTGTTGATGATGATGATAATTTCTTCTAGGGGGATTGACTCTTCTCTGTTGCATAACAACATTTGTATATCCTTCCTTCTTTTTGGTAAACCCATAGGATGACTTCTTCGTGTTTCCAGAACCTTCACTCTTTGTTAAACGGCCCTCTCTTACAGCCTCTTCTAATCGGATACCCGTGCCTACCATTTCAGTAAATTCACTTGGCGCACTCGCTACCATCCTCTCAAAGTAGAAAGCATCCAGAATTTTCAAGAAAATCTTAGTCATCTCCTTCTCTTCCATGGGATGAATCACTTGGGCGGCTACCTCACGCCATCTCTGTGCATATTCTTTGAATGATTCCATGTCTTTCTAGACCATGGCCCTGAGTTGATCACGGTCAGGCGCCATGTCCATGTTGTATTTGTATTGTCTGATAAATGCTTCTCCCAAGTCATTGAAAGTATGGATGTTGACGCTGTCCAAACTCATATACCACTTCAGCGCAACACCAGTCAAACTATCCTGAAAAAAGTGAATCAGCAAACGCTTATCATCAGTATGGGTAGACATTCTTTTTATATACATCACCAGATGAGCACGAGGGCAAGTGTTGCCCTTGTACTTTTTAAACTCCGGGAACTTAAACTTTTCAGGTATCTTAACATTCGGGACCAAGCATAATTTATTCACATTCAGCCCGAACAACTCCTTTCCCCTGAGGGCCTTCATCTCCCTCTACATCTTGTTAAACTATTCTTGAAAGTCATCCATTCTTTCATAAAGACCCAAGTCTTCACTTGGTGGAGGAAAAGGGCGACACATATCATCATTAACCAATTGAACCATATTCACTGGAGGAGGTACAGTAGGAGCAAAATGCACCACAGGAGGTGCGGGAGTAACAGTAGTCTGAACAACTGGAGCTTCTTGAGGACCAAGGTTGAAACTTTCAGGCGCAAAGTTCTCTGGCATTTCCCATGGATAACCTTGAGGCATGTGATCCTGAACAACAGTTGGAATAACAGACACAGGAACAACCGGAGCTTCAGCAGTAACCCTTATTTATTGAGGTTGAACACTCGGTGGATGATTCTGAGCAGCCACCAGAGATTCCGTCAGAGTAGTAAGATTGACCATGCCGGCCTTCAAAGCAGAAACCTCCTCGTGCAACTCACAATTCTCTTGTTCTAAGTTGTCCATCTTCCTTTTTAAATTAGCTCGAGTGTTGTAGTGGTGAGACAACTTGCTGAACAAAGTAAAGAAGCTTGGTAAGACACCTGGATATGCATAAAAAATGCAATAAATATGTGTAATATGATGCATGATATGCAATGCACATGATTAATTTTATTATTAATATTTCAAGGGACTTAAAGATTTATGGACACATTGCAAATATCAAAGTAATAATACATTTGAAATACTGAAATTTTTTTATTATAATAACTTCAAAACGGACTACAAGTTTCAATAATCCCAAGTACAAGATAAAAAGAAAATCTAAAACCCTAAGAAGCAAAGCTGGTGGAGATCACTCTATCCATTGGCGCTTCCCTGTAAGCCTGGTAATCTGAGCCTTCAACCTCTGGTTTTCTTCAGCATATCTGGTGGCCACCTCCTTCCAATCACCTGAATCAGGAAGTGAGCAACTATCAACTAACTGAGGCTTAGGAGAAAATAAATCCCCTTGCCTCTCCATCATTTCTACAGCCTGACTCTCAAGGATCTCAATCAAGTCGTCTTTCTCCTTCAAGTCTTCTCTATAGGAAATCTCTAAAGTTTGGCACTTATTCTTCCAAGCATCCTTTTCTTGTTGTATCCTGACTAAAGCAAGTTGTAGTTCTTCTATAGCATCCAATAAGGGAGGAGTGTTCTTCGCAAACAAATCAGGCATAGGTGTTTCCCAAGAATACGGCATCTTCAACCGAATAGCTCTCGTTTGGACCCACTGAAGATAAGGTTCCCAAGAAACATCCCCTCTTGGTCCCAAATCTTTCCTACTTTTCTTATGAATGTGACGCCAGGCCTTCACAATCTGCTCCCTAGCTTCCTTATGGTCTTCTCCCTCCTTCAGAAAGAAACTACTCAAATGAATATTATTTGGTTTATCCCTCATCGGATAACCAAGTCGTCTTCATGCAAGAACAGGGTTATAGTTAATTCCTCCCTTTGTACCAAGAAGAGGTACATTGGGAAAACTACCACAACTGTCGACAATATCTACATCCTGGTAAGCTCTATGATACCAATCAATATCCGAGTGAGTAAGTGCCATGATCTTAGGAGCCCAACGGTGTTCCTTCCTGATATCCCAAAAAGCATCAGACTGATGCATATGAGAGATAAACCACCGGTACAACAGAGGCGTGCAACAGATAATCATCCCCCCCATGATAAGAATTCCCAAGATGAATATAGTAATAAGCATCTCTCAACAATGTAGGAACTGGGATTCCAATCATGAAGATCCTGATAGCATTAACGTCAACAAACTTGTCCACATTAGGAAATAAGAACAACCCGTAAGCAAGTAGAGCAAAGATGGCCTCAAAAGGGATTGTACTCTTCATCCTGGAAAAGTAATGAGCTTTCTCCAATAAGAACTGAACTGGTATTCCTAAAATCCATCCTTTAGTAGTCATATGGGCTTCAACCTCAGACTTCCCCAGATGAATCAAAGCAGCAATCTCATGTGATTTTGGCTCACCCTCCAAACTGGTGAAAGGGACATGATCGGTAATAGGTAAATCCAATAGATAAGATTACTCCTCTAGAGTAGGTGTGATGTGGTGGGAGAACTGACTTGAAGTTTTGCGTTTGTGTTTCCAAATGTCGCGTTTAGCAAGAGTTGCCACCAACTTTTCTTTTATCCAAAAAGAAAGGTGAAAAGGCACAGGAAAGACCTTTGAGATTGTTTCTTGAGTTTGGGGGGTAGATTATGAAAAGGGAAGGTATTAGCACCCCTTTCATCCATGGTTTTCCATGGGCTCTTAGTTACTTGCTAGATCACTTGCTTTTGTTTGAAATTGTGCTTAGTGTGGTTTTTGAAAGTATTTTGTAAAGAGGCCTTTGTTTAGGCAATCTTTGTAATGATTCTCGTTTGTAAGAATGTATACAAATATGTTTGATCTTTTGAAAATGTTTTCAATTTTGTAAAATGTATGTGAGTGTTTTGAAAATAGCAAGGATGTGTGTTTTGAAATGGAGCAAGTAATTAGGAGCAATCTACCTACTCAAATGTCTTTCTTATTCATTTTCTTTTCCTTTGACATTGTTGTCTTGCCATTGATTTGGTAAGAAACCATATCTTTGGATGTAAACGGGACTGGCGTGGATCATCGTATAACCATGATAGCAATGTTGCCAAGTATCTTAGCATTTTTGAGGGACCAAGATCATTTTGTTTTAGGCAACCTTTGAATAGCATCATCGAGGGACTATGATCTTATATTTGTTTTGTTTTTCCAAGATACTTCGCATGCGTAACATGGCCATTTTATTTTAGGAAATCAAGAGGGAGAAACCCTAAGGATGCTTGTGTGCAAAGTGTGTCATTTGCATGCTTTTGTCTTGTATTTAGGGTTTTCTATTTTGCTTTGTTTTTGTTCTTGTCATGCAAACCCTAGTTTACTAAACATAGTATATAAAGCAATAAATTGCGTAAAAATAAACTAAGCTATTACAACAATTATTATGGGAGGGGAGATACAAGTTTGAATGGGGATTTTGCACAAATATAAACCTAAATATATTATTACAACAAAATCGAATATTGTGCGAATTAAATAAATATACAAATATTTAAAATGCAATGAAATGTACTTATGTAAAAAATGTTTTGGTATTTGTTTTTTGTATGAAAAAATAATTTAATTCAAAACCCTAAAAAAATAAGGAAAAAATAATATTATTTTTGGAGGGGTGAAACCCTAATTTTTAATTAAACGGAAATAATGTTTCCTATTATTATTTTGCACATTTTTTGTATAAGATAATAATAAATAATATTATATGTAAATATTAAAAATTAAATATGTATAAAGATAAGTATTTATGAGTATAAATAATATAATAAAAATATTAAGTATTTTTAAATATATTTACAAGTTATTTTAAGAAAATAAGTTCTATTCTATTAAAATAAACTATTTTTCATGTGAGAAAATAATTAAAAAATAAAATAAAAGTGTGAAAATAAATAAATCATTTTTTGGTATTTTTTATCATTAATAAAAATAAATGAAAGTAATAAATATAAAAATATGAAAGAAAATGCAAAAATATAAAAAACTAGTCAAGGGGGTGTAGTAGAAATCAGTGGGCTGTAAATAGCAAAACCAAAAAGGCCAAGGCAAAAAAAAAGCCCAGAACACTTCATCCCTGTCCTTGGTTAGCTTCCATGCGCGTGTTTTCGTTCAAACCTGTAACTCTCTCATGCTTGCACAAAAACAAAAACTCATAACATGAAACATGTGGCATTTGAGCTTATGATTCAAACAATATAAATTTTGTAATCTAACTCTCAAAGATCAGAGAGAATTTTGGAACCCCCAATTCGTGACCTAAAAATTTCATGAACTTCAAGCTTCAAATTCTATCAGCACAGTTAATATAAATGAAAAGTAAAGATTTGTACAACTTCGTTATGATATGGACTACATTTTTCCTTCACAAATCGTGACTTGAGGATGCCTATTCAGAGAGATAGAGTTCAAGAAAATACCTCCTTCAGTTGGATTCGAGTAGAGCAATATGGGGACTTTAATGGTGGCCTGAGGATTGTTTGAGCTTCCTTGAACTTCCCTGAAGCTATTCCAATGCTTATCTTGCTTTGAGGATGGCTGGAACTCTCTACACAAGTCAAGTTACAAGCTTCCAAAGTAAAAATGATGGATGTTGAAACAGGGGTTACAGAACCAGGGTGATGGCTTGGATTGCTTTAGTGTGATGTTTATGAGATGCTTGAAGTGTTTAAACACAAAACGCACGAGCCAAATGAGTGTTGGCTATGGTTTTGCAGATTCTGAGTTTTTGGACAGTATTTTGGTGTTTTTGAGTTTTGGAGAGTTTCAGCTTCAATCCAATCGTGCTAAGCCTTGCAATAAGTTTGTATATTTGTATAGAAATGATACCAAAGTCAGCCCTTACTAGTTGTACAAGTTTTGGACATTTTGGCAACTTTCCTTGCATTTGAAGTAAAGTGAAGTGACCATACTTACATGCTTGTCCTTGCTTGCTTAAGAGCTGAAATGAACTTGTACAATTTTCTTGATACCTCTGTACATTGCTTGCACCAAGGGAACAGGTTCAATGCTCAAGATTGACAAAGTTACAAAAGCTCATTTTTATGAAAATGGCAATGTGAACTTTATGCCTAAAATGGAATTATCTCTTGTACAAAGCTTCAAAAGCAAAAATAAAGCCTTTGTCAACTGAGTTTGCATTTAATTATGGAGTGTATAGCAAGCTTAGGACCTTTAAAGCAAGATACAACCAGCATGGATTAGATTTGCAACTTGATGCTATGTGAAAATGGCTTGAACAAAAGTGAGAAAATGCCAACTTCCCTTCTTCGATTCTCTCTACTCAAAAATGATCTTGGAGATTTATTAGACATTTTGGAAAGCTTGCAATGTTATCTATAATACATCTTTGAAATGAAATTTGAGATACCTCTTGGAACTAGGTGAAAATTTTCCATGAAGTTGGGTCCAAAACCTGCCTAAATTAGGGAAAAATCTCACTAAGTTAAGAAGTTCATGGACCTATATTCACAAATTCATAACTTGAGATATAAGCATCTTTAGGGAAAACTTTGTGAAGAAAAGTTGTAAATTTCATGGAGGACTACAACTTTCATGTTGGAAGTTTTCTTTGAATCAAAATGCATCATGGTGAAAAAGTGGTGAAAAGTTGGGAAAAAATAAGAAAATTTTCATACTTAGAAAAATTCTAAGTTATGAAAATTTTCAAATTCAAAACCCTAATTTTCAATTTTGAGTTTCTTGGTGAATAAGTTTCATATTTTGACATATCTTGATGAATTATGACCCTTGGCACTTGATTTTGACCAAAAAGTCAAAGTTTGACTTTTCAATGTACAATTGACTTTTGATCAGTTGACTGCAAAATTCATTTGTCAATCCAATGAACTTGAGATCTTTTGAACCATGTAATTAGGTCAAGATGATGCCATTGAACCCTTGAAATCATGTTTGAACTCAATTGGTCATTGGCTAGGTTAAAAATCAGAAATTGCCCTTTCTCAATCAAAACCCTAATTTTGACCATTTTGCCCTTTTAATGATTTGATCAAATTTCTTGAGGAGTTATGATCCAAACTTGATCAAATGGTACATATGAGTCTAAAATGTTGATATGGATAAAAAATTATGAAGTTTGACTGTAAATTGGCCATAGTTAACTTTTTCCCCAATACAGCTGATTTTTAGGTCAATTATCCAATTGACTGATCAAAAATGTGGTTCAAGGCTTGAAACTTAACATGAGCAATCTTAGGGATCCAAGATGATGTATGAATGTCACATGAAGCATTGATGGTCCAAAAATCCTTGTGCAAACTCAAACCCTAATTTTGGGTTATCAGTGCAAGATGAGATGTCTTGAGCTGACCAAACCCTAATCTTGTCTTGAGTCAAAGAAGTCTTGTGAGAAAAATCTTGATAAATGAGAGGGAAAATTTTGGGGTACAACATCTTCCCCTGTTCAATCTTCTTGAACCTGAAGAGTTAGATTGGCGAGGTTTGCCGTTCGTGACTCGAAGGTAAAAGATGATTGAACACTAGAGTGCCCATAAATTTGCACTCGATAAAGTGTAGTTGAGGGAACGGGCTTAAAGATGCCATTTGGAGAGGTGATAGAATCTTGTTGGAGATGGGCTTGTAGATGCCATCCAAGAGTGTTTGCTGAATTTTAAGTTGTAAGTCAAAAGAATAAGTATCAGAATGGTGTCCATATCTGGAACGTATCTGAACTGTATCTGGAGACTGAATCTGTATGAGCAACAGAATAGCATTCGTGTCTGGAGCGTATCCGTACTGTATCTGAATTTGAAAACTGAATAAGGGATAGAATGGCATCCGTGTCTGGAGTGTATCTGAACTTGAAATCTGAAAGATGAATCTGAATGAGTAACAAAATGACTTCCGTGTCTGGAGTGTATCTGTACTATATCATGAAGTTGAGGTCTGAATAAGTAACAGAATGGCAACCGTGTCTGGAGAGTATCTGTACTGTATCTGAAAGCCAAATCTGAATGAGCAACAGAATGGCAACCGTGTCTGGCGCGTATCAGTACTGTATCTGAACTAGAATCTAAATGAGTGACAGAATGACTTCCGTGTCTGGAGTGTATCTGTACTATATCTGAACTAGAATCTGAATGAGTGACAGAATGACTTTTGTGTCTGGAGTGTATCTGTATCGTATCATGATTGCATATTGTTAAACGGTAGCTGTTAATCTTATCCTGAAAAGGGTAAAATGTTAGCTGAAACACAAAGTTATGTTGCATGCAATGTATGATGCAATATATGTGTTTTATCAATGTTTATGATATATGGATGTAATGTATGTGCATGTAAGCTGATTTGTTGTATTGCTGAGGAAAATAAATCCTTGATTGCTGAGGATATATGGATTCTTCATGTCTTGAAGTTGGAGTATTGATAAGAATTTTGCTGCGAGCATTGCCATATACTGCTTGAGTAATCTGCTTGGGGAATCCAGAGAATTTTGATGACTTCTACTGGGGATTACACAATGGGAATCCTTGTTCTGCTGGGGAATAAAGAAAACTATGTGGGGAAGAAAACTTATTCCTGTTTGGAAAAAGGTTCAGGAGTTTCGGTCGTCTACCACTCTACTGGGGAATTATCTTAGGTTGGGGAAAAACAAAAGTTAACTGTTATCTGGTTGCTTTTCAGGTTTCAAGACAACTCGCTGGGGATTAAGAGTTTGAAGTTTTAGCTCCGCTGGGGATCTTAATGATGTACTGTAGGGATTGCTCATCGAATAGCCTAAAGACGTCTTCCTATTCTTTCAACCTATCAGTAATTGTTCTTTTCCACTTTGTTTATTTGTAAACAGTAATTATGTTCAATGAATCATTGGACGTTTTTGCAAATAAAAACACAAGTGTAAAGAAAAAGGCAAATAGTTTTCTGTATTTTGAAAGAGATATCTTTGAATTTACTTTGAATAAGTATTTTGTGCAAAGGAGATAGACATCCTAGTAAGAGGATGGTGTCATAAAAGTAAGAAAAATTTATACAAAGAAAGATAGCTATGTGTGATAATCCCATGGGGTTCCCATTCTGCTATAGCCCTCGTATCTCTGAATATCTTGTCCATTCGTTGCTTCGTCCGAATATGATTGAATTGATCAGAAGCTCAGAGTTTGTCAGTGAAGAGATTGTCCTTAAAGTGATCTGACGAGACATAGTCATACGCTTTAATTCCCTAACTTTTTCCTGGACCGCCCTTTCGGGTTTTTAGTCCATCGGGAAACCCTTTTTTGCCCAAGTCGCCCTTTCGGGTTTTCAACTTGCCGGGTGTACATATTTTTTGTTTTATCCCTAATTTTTGCCCGAACCTTTTTGGTTCGCTGGGATGCCCTTGTTTTTCCTAGGTGTGTCAACCTAGTGAGTCTCTTATGCATAGTATCTTTTGACTATGTCTGCGTTCGCAGAGTGTGGCGGATCGTCGCCGTCCATGGTGGTTAAGATCATTGCCCCACCAGAAAAGATGTTCTTGATTACAAATAGTCCTTCATAGGTAGGAGTCCATTTTCCCCTGGGATCACTTTGTGGCAAGATGATGCGCTTGATCACTAGATCTCAAACTTGACACACTTGGCGTATGACTTTCTTGTTGAAATCTTTGATCATCCGCTTTTGATACGTCTGACCATGGAAAACAGCAGTAAGTCTCTTTTCATCAATTAAGTTCAATTGATCAAGTCGGGTCTGGATCCAATCATCTTCACTCAAACCTGCATCCTTCATGATTCTCAAAGAGGGAATCTGAACCTCGATAGGCAGAACAACCTCCATGCCATAAACCAAAGAATAGGGTGTTGCCCCAGTTGATGTGCGAGTCGTGGTACGGTACCCATTGAGAGCAAACGGTAGCATTTCATGCCAGTCCTTGTAGGTTACTGTCATCTTCTGTATGATCTTTTTAATGTTTTTATTAGCAGCCTCGACTGCACCATTCATCTTTGGCCGATAGGGAGATAAATTGTGATGTTGAATCTTGAACTGCTCGCACAAAGCGGTGATCATAGTATTGTTATGGTTTGTACTGTTATCAGTGATGATCCTTTCTGGGATACCGTATCGGCAAATAAGATTCTGCTTGATGAAGCGGGCAACAACATTCTTGGTCACGGATGCGAAGGAAGCTGCTTCGACCCACTTGGTGAAATAGTCAATGGCCACTAGAATGAAGCGGTGTCCATTGGAGGTTGTAGTCTTGATCTCCCCAATCATATCGATTCCCCACATAGCGAAGGGCCAAGGACCTGTTAAGACATTTAGAGGAACCGGAGGCACGTACGCCTTGTCTACATAGATTTGACACTTATGACAGGTCCAAGAGTGTTGATAGCAGTCAGCTTCCATGGTAGACCAATAATAGCCTACCCGTAGGATTTTCTTCGCCATCGTATGCCCGCTAGAGTGAGTGCCAAAGGTACCTTCATGTAATTCGGCCATGATCTTTTCGGCTTCAATCTTGTCCATACAACGGAGCAGAATAAAATCATGATTACGTTTGTACAGGATACCGTTACTTAGGAAGAACTTAGCAGATAATCTCCTTAAGAACTTTTTGTCATGGAATGAAGCTCCTTCTGGATATTCTTGAGCCTCGAGATACCTTTTGACTTCATGAAACCAAGGCTAGTCCATTACTTCTTCAGTATTAATCTCGTGATAGTGTGTTGGTTTGTCCATTCATTCAATGGTGATCTGGGGAGCCTCGTTATCCCAATTAAGTTTAAACATAGATGACATTGTAGCTATAGCATCTGCTAGCTGATTTTCTTCTCGCGGGAAATACTCGAAGGTAATCTGCTCGAAATGTGGTAACAATGTCAAAACATGTTCTTTGTAAGGGATAAGGTTTGGATGCTTAGTGTCCCATACTCCTTTGATCTGACTGATGACCAAAGCTGAATCCCCAAACACATCTAAAGATTTGATTCCCAAGTCTATGGCAGCCTTGAGACCAAAGATGCATGCTTCGTATTCTGCCATGTTGTTCGTACAGTTGAAGCAGAGTATGGAAGTAAAAGGAGTATGGCATCCTTCAGAGATATGAGCACAGCGCCGATACTGTTACCAAGTGCATTGGATGCCCCATCAAAGTACAGGGTCCATCGGGATCCTTGTTCAGGTCTGTCATATGGTCTGATTTCTTCAACATTGTCCACTGTCATGATGTCTTCGTCAGGGAAGTCAAACTTCATGGACTGATAATCTTCTACAGCTTGATGAGCAAGATGATCCGCTAGTACGCTGCCCTTTATAGCTTTTTGGGTAGTGTATTGTATGTCGTATTCTGTCAGGATCATCTACCATCTAACTATCCTCCCAGACAAAGCAGGCTTCTCAAAGATGTACTTGATCTGATCCATCTTAGATATCAGCAAAGTGGTATGAGTCAACATATACTGTCTTAGCCAGCGAGCAGCCCATACCAGAGCGCAACAAGTTTTGTCGAGCAGTGAATATCTGGTTTCACAGTCGGTAAACTTTTTGCTCAGGTAATAAATAGCGTGCTCTTTTCGGCCAAACTCGCCATGCTACCCCAGTACACACCCCATTGAGTTCTCTAAAACAGTCAGATACATTATTAGTGGCCTTCCCTCGACTGGTGGCATCAAGACAGGAGGTTCTAGTAAATAATCCTTGATTTTTTCGAAAGCAATCTGACATTCATCATTCCATCTGACTACTTGATCTTTCTTCAACAGCTTGAAGATTGGTTCACAAGTAGACGTTAGGTGAGAAATGAATCTGGCAATATAGTTTAGTCATCCCAAAAAACCTCTGACTTCCTTCTCAGTGCAAGGAGCAGGCATTTCTTGTATCTCTTTGACTTTGGCAGGATCCACCTCGATGCCTTTGTTGCTGACAATGAAACCTAAGAGTTTACCGAACCGGACTCCGAATGTGCACTTGTTTGGGTTCAACCTTAATTTGTACTCCTTCAATCTGACAAACAGCTTTTGCAGGTGATTAAGGTGTTCTTCTTCAGTTTGTGATTGGGCTATCATGTCATCTACGTAGACCCCTATCTCATGATGTATCATATCATGAAACAAAGCTGTCATGGCGCGTTGATAGGTTGCCCCGACATTCTTCAGTCCGAATGGCATCACTTTGTAGCAGAACGTACCCCATTGTGTGACAAATGTAGTTTTCTCCATGTCCTCAGGTGCCATTTTGATTAAGTTATAGCCTGAGAATCTGTCCATGAAAGAAAATACTTTGTGTTGGGCTGTATTGTCAACGAGGATGTCGAAGTCTGGAAGTGGAAAATCATCTTTAGGGCTTGCGCTGTTTAAATATCTATAATCCACGCACATTCTTACTTTGCCGTCCTTTTTAGGCACAGGAACAATGTTGGCCACCCATTGAGGATAGGAAGTAACAACCAGGAACCCAGCATTGAACTGTTTCATAACTTCTGCTTTGATCTTCTCTGACATGTCAGGTCTCATGCGGCGGACCTTTTGCTTCACTGGTGGACAGTCTTCTCTTGTGGGTAGACGATGTACCATGATGTTTGTATCGAGTCCCGACATGTCTTTGTATGACCAGGAAAAGATCTGAACATAATCATGCAACAGCTGAATTAGGAGCTCCTTGACACTCGGATCTAGATTGGCACCCACTCTGATTTCCTTTTTATCTTCCTCGGTACCCAAGTTGATTGTATCCAACAGTTCCTCATGAGGCTGAATAGCTTTTTCCTCTTGTTGTAGTAGTCTGGCCAATTCCCCTGGCACCTCACAATCTTCCTCACCTTCGTATTCGGCTTGGTAGATCAGATCTTCAGAGTCACTGAAGGCTATAGCAGTATCGTTACGCATGGGATCCGGAATGGAAGGGTACCTGCATTTGTGAGTGTGGGTGTGTGTAAGGGTATAGCCATCTTAAAACAATAAAATGTAAAAGAAAGACAATGAGTACAAAAAGTTTATATGTGAAAAAGCGTCAGTGATTCATTGAATGTCATATGAAGATGAAATAAAAACCCTTACAAATGGACCATTGTGCCTTGGGTAAGACACAAGGTTTTTAAAGTGTGAATTGTTCGTGAATATTACAAGTCCAACAGAAATGTAAAAGATAAATTACTGAGATATGAAAGTTATCAGAACAAAGTCTTTGACTTCCCAGTTGCGTAGTCCTCCATTGACAGTAGGAAATATCCAATCCTCCAAGTTGTCATCCTCTTCACTGTCCTCTACTGCATTGACCCCTTGGTTGGTAATCTTCACAGGTGGCCCCCCAGCACGGGCACGGCGCACAGCCTTCTGACCAGTTGAAGTAAACCTGAAGCCAAACTTGTCTGATTTGTACGGAATGTATGGAAGCTGCCCCCAGATGGTGCATCCCCCTTCTTCCACTACTGCCTTTGCATCCTTTAGAGATGACATCCAAAGAGGAGGTCTTGTGATCTTAGGAATCGAGGATACCGCCTTGGTCACTGCTATTTCTGGAGAGACTTCTTCAAAATGTTGGAAAGGGGTTTCTATGAACTCGCCATCTAACTCCACATATCGGAAAGAATTCAGATGACTAATCATATACTCCTCCTCCCCATGGACAGTTATGATCTTTCCTTGTACCGGGTATTTTAGCATCTGATGCAAGGTGGAGGTGACAGCACCAGCATTGTGGATCCAGGGGCGTCCCAACAGACAGGAATAAGAAGGACGAATGTCCATCACATAGAAGGTTGAGTTGAAAACCTGAGTTCCCACCTTTATTGAGATGTCCACCTCGCCGTGGACCATCCTCTTCGAACCATCAAAGGCTCTCACCACTATGTTGTTGGGTTTTAGAGTCAGCCCCTCGCAATCCAATCTATCAAGGGCTTTCTTCGGTAAGACGTTCAAAGATGATCCAGTATCAACCAAGACATGGGCTAGGGTTGTTCCTCTACACTCCACTGAGACATGTAATGCCTCGTTGTGTTTTCTCCCTCTGGGTGTCAAGTCATCATCAGAGAAACCCAGGCCATTATCAACTGTCAAACTGGCCGCACAGTCCTGGAACTGGTCAACAGACGTCTCTTGCGGCACATGAGCTGCCTTCAGAAATTTTACCAGAGCTTTGGCATGTGCTTCAGAGCATAGCAGTAGGGCTAGCATAGAGATCTTGGAAGGGGTTTTCCCCAACTGTTCGACCATATCATAATCACTTTTCTTTATGATCCTCAAGATTTCTTCCATCTCCTTCTTGGATGTTTCAAGAATAGCTAGTGATTGAGCCTTCGTCTGGACAGGCTCCTCTTGGATGTTCTTTCCTTTATTCTCAGCAGTGGAAGTAGGGATAGGGATTGCATTGTCTTTGTCGGTAGGTACGCTTGCAGGTATAATCACTGGTGTTGAGGTAATCTTCGGAACGGCCACGGGTCCAAAGACTGATGTTAGAGGAGCAATCTCTGGAGAGAATATTCTTCCACTGCGGGTAATCTTGCTTGTTTCGGCAATATTATTAATGTCGGAATTGTCCTCTTCGGAGCTTTCTTCTTCGGTAGTCAGTTCGTCTTGTTTAATACCATGGTAGTAGATTTCTCCACCATAATTCCATGGTACTGTTTTATCTGATTTGTATGGGGCAGGCCCGGGCATTGTAATCTTAAGTGGAGCAGTCTTCGGAGTAGGTGTAATCCTAACGGGTCTTCTAGGGGCCCTGAAAGGATTGGCGTAGATGGTTATTATTGAAACTTCTTTAACTGGAACGGGTCAAATAGGAGCATTCTCAAACAAAATTTCTTGGTTATTCATCAGTCATTGGATACCTTTCTTCAACAGAGGGTAGTCAAGTGATGAGGACAGGAAAACATGGCAGTCTTGTTCACAACCTGGGAATATGCCAGCTTTCAACAAATTCAGCTTAATAGTCGGGAACGGAGTTAACAGTTCATCCACGATAGCAACAAACGAATCTTCTTCAATAGCGTTGGCATTGTGACCATGCCTAGGCATTGGAGCGGAAATAACATTTGGTTTCTCAGGCACTTCAAACTCAACTTCCTTCGCGTCTATCAGGTCTTGGATTTTGTTCTTCAGAGCCCAAGAGTTATTGGTGTTGTGCCCTGGAATTTCAGAATGGTACGCGCATCTGGCGTTGGGATGGTAATGTGGAGAAGCAGTATTAGGATTCTTTTGGGCCTCTATTAGAGTAGCCAGATTCAACTTCAGAAGATGTGCTAGAACTTGGGCTGGAGTCATGTTAATCTTGGTAAATTGCCGAACTGTCCTTTCTACCCTTTGTTGGCTAGTTCTTGGCTGGTCCGATGCAGGCTTCGGAATCATAACGGCCCCCACCGTTGGTCGGCGCTCAGTTCTTCACTGATTCCTCTGTGAATAGACAACAGATACTTCCTTTCTTCCAGTGAAGGGCTTTTTTACAACTGTTGAGGCATACGCGTCCTTTTGAATTTTCCCACTTCTTATACCAGCCTCCACTCTTTCGCCGGTTAAAATCAATTCGGTAAACCCTGTAGAAGAACTCCCAATCAGATGATTGAAGAAAGGACCTGATAGAGTTCCTAAGAACATGTCCACTAACTCCCTTTCAGATAAAGGGGGTTGCACCCTTCCGGCAAGATCTCTCCACTTTTGCGCGTAATCTTTAAAGCCCTCATTGGAAGCCATAGCCATACTCTGTAGCTGAGTACGGGTAGGTGCCAAGTCGGTGTTGTATTGATACTGTTTATAGAAAGTTGCTGCCAGGTCTTCCCAATTATGGACATCTGCCCTCTCTAATTGGTAGAACCAATCAAGTTGCGTTCCTGATAAACTGTCTTGGAAAAAGTGGACCCACAGGTCTTTGTCGGCAGAGTGTGGTTGAATCTTCCTGACATAGGATCTGAGGTGCATTTTAGGGCAAGACACCCCATCATACTTAGCAAATAGTGGCACTTTAAACTTTGGAGGGATTACAATTCCTGACACCAGCCCTAACTCCTCAAAATCTAGCCTTGGTACTCTCTGGATTTCCATAGCGCTTAGTCGCTCTTCAAGGTGTTTGTACTTGTCATCATCCAGAGGGTATTGTTTTTCAGAGTAGTCCTCTTCTTCCTCTTCTTCCTCGGAATCTGATGGTTCTGCCGTTTCTTTTCCTTTTCTTTCCCCTTCTTCAGATGTTGTTGGAAATTCTAAGGTCCTTCTGGCTTGTCCCTGACACCTTATGCCCATGATTACCACACCAGCTGGCTTCTTCTTCTTTTTCTCTTTTTCTTTTTCTAGCAGAGTCTTTAGCTCCTCCTGCCCCTTGGCTAAGGTCATGAGTAACTGTTGAAATTGTGAGTTCTGAGCTTGCAGATCTTTGACTGTTTGTTCGAGATCCATCATACTGAAATAAACAGTAGAGAGATGAGGAAACTTGTTGCAAAGACCTGTTTATGTTTATGATGAATGATATGTATTCATGCAACGTTTTCAAGGATTTAGAAATTCAAATTTGTTTTAAACAAAAAAAAATAAACACACGTCATATTAATTAAAATAGAATTTGAGTACATCAATGCCCCTTGGGCAAAACAATACAAAATTCTAAGATAAAAAGACATTGCGCATCCTCTTTGGTGCAATGTAGGTGTTGAGAGTCTGCTCTTCATGAAGTAACCGAGTGAGTTCCAAAACCTTCTTCTCGCTTGCATAGAATTGGGCTTCGAAAGTATCGCGTTCTTCTTTGAGCTATATCTAACCCCTTTGTAGATCTTCGAGTGATGTCGGCATGTCAGGATGTAGGATGGTGTATGGAACCTCTCCTTCCTTAACAGGCTCTATAATCACTGGGAGAATGGAGGGATAAGGCATCATAAGACTTTGAGCGCGGGTTCGTACCCACTTGAGGTAAGGCTCAAGAGGGATGGAATTCTTGTGTCCCAAAGTCTTGCTATCCACTTTGTTTAGCATCCTCCAAGCTCGGATGAATCTCTGGCGGAGTCCTTGGTCGTCGTTGTCGTAGTCGAAAACCAATCGTTGAATCAACATATCATATGGGCCATCCTTTAGGGAATAACCAAATTGTCTTAGAGCTAAGCACGGGTTGTAGGTGATGCCTCCCCTAATGCCAAGTAGAGGGACATTAGGGAATTCCCCACAATGGTCAACAATAATAACATCCTCTTTGGATCGAGAACACCAATGAATATCTGAATGGTTAAGTGTCATTAACCTTTGTGACCACCTCAAACCTTGCTCATTCTTCAAGACTGATTGGGGAAGATGAGAAATAAACCATCTTGCCAGGAGAGGAGTGCAACACATAAGAACACCTCTTTTCCTCATTGTACGGGTGTGAAAAGAGTGTAGGATATCCCCAAGCAATGTAGGCACCGGGTTGCGAGTCATGAAGATTTTGACAGTGCTCACATCTATGAGTTGGTCAGGATTAGGGAACAAGACCATCCCATAGATGAGAAGAGCTACAATCTCCTCAAAATCTTGCAAGTCTATGGAATTCCAACAGCTTTGGGCCTTCTTAAACAGAAACTTTGACAAGAAACCTTTCACACCACTTCTAGTTTCCCAATGAGTTGTGACATCAGATGAGTGCAAGTGCAGGGCTTGAGCAATCTCTTCTGGCTTTGGATCTCTTTCTGTACTGTTGAAGGGTGGTTGATTGAGAATAGGAATCCTTAGAAGTTGAGAGAATTCTTCCAAAGTGGGCACAAGTTGATAGTCAGGAAATGTGAAGCAATGATGCAAAGGGTCAAAGAACTGGAAGAGAACTTTCATCATATCCTCCTCTGTGTTGGTAGTGACCAAGTTGAGTAGACGACCATGTCTTTCGGTGAATGGAGAATTCTCAGGTATCCTTGAAGCTAGCTCCTTGAGTTGTGGAGGAATTCTCAGAAGGTTGATTTGGATAGTTTTCCTGCGAAGTGAATCCATAACCTACAAAACAAGAACAAAGATGAATCTCCAAAATCCTTGAAATGGTTAGATGATGCACATGATGCTCATGATGTCCATGATTTTATGCACAATTATATATGTACAAGCAAATCAAACAAGTTCTTAGTTTAGGCTTGCATGGGGTTTCATAGGTAAGTACCCTCTTGAAGTTTAGTTGGCTCAACCTGTCCTAGTAATAGTAACCGGGTTCTAAGGAGCTCAATATCACTGGATTATTTCCTTTGTTCATTGTTTCAGTTCAAGCCTCTTTACTGGCGACCGAAATATCCCAAGAAACCAACCCTCAATGAGTGTAGTATCGAGTATCTACCAACTTCGGACTGCACCAAAGCCGGTCATCTCTCTACATCCTAAAAGGCCAAGTTGATCAAGTAAAGGTTCTAGAAGTTCATTACTGCTTCATGACATCACTCAGTGGCCCCGTATTCTCTTTGATTGACTCAAAGGCTACTGGTACCCACAAATATGTCACACTAATATAACTATTTCTTAGACCATGTCGGCATACCCCACACAGTTTCCACAACGTATTTCTATTTACCTATAATGTTTCTCAAATTCGGGTGGAGGATTCAAACCCAAACAATAGAACCAAAAATGTAAAGCAAACAAGTCAAACAATTGTAAGAAAATAAATGTGATCTAAACCCTAAGGTAACCCCACTTTTATAATAGTCCCTAGCAGATTCGCCAGTTCTGTGATGCGGTGGGAGAACTGACTTGAGGTTTTACGTTTGTATTCGCAAATGTTGCGGTTAGCAAGAGTCGCCACCGACTTTTCTTTTATCCAAAAGGAAAGGTGAAAAAGCACAGGAAAGACTTTTGAGATTGTTTCTTGAGTTCGGGGGGTAGATTATGAAAAGGGAAGGTATTAGCACCCCTTTCATCCATGGTTTTCCATGGGCTCTTAGTTACTTGCTAGATCACTTGCTTTTGTTTGAAATTGTGCTTAGTGTGGTTTTTGAAAGTATTTTGTAAAGAGGCCTTTGTTTAGGCAATCTTTGTAATGATTCTCGTTCGTAAGAATGTATACAAAGATGTTTGATCTTTTGAAAATGTTTTCAATTTTGTAAAATGTATGTGATTGTTTTGAAAATAGCAAGGATGTGTGTTTTGAAATAGAGAAATTAATTAGGAGCAATCTACCTACTCAAATGTCTTTCTTGTTCATTTTCTTTTCCTTTGACATTGTTGTCTTACCATTAATTTGGTAAGAAACCCTATCTTTGGATGTAAACGGGACTGGCGTGGATCATCGTATAACCATGATAGCAATGTTGCCAAGTATCTTAGCATTTTTGAGGGACCAAGATCATTTTGTTTTAGGCAACCTTTGAATAGCATCATCGAGGGACTATGATCTTATATTTGTTTTGTTTTACCAAGATACTTCGCATGCGTAACATGGCCATTTTATTTTAGGCAACCAAGTGGGAGAAACCCTAAGGATGCTTGTGTGCAAAGTGTGTCATTTTCATGCTTTTGTCTTGTATTTAGGGTTTTCTATTTTACTTTGTTTTTGTTCTTGTCATGCAAACCCTAGTTTACTAAACATAGTATATAAAGCAATAAATTGCGTAAAAATAAACTAATCTATTAAAACAATTATTATGGGAGGGGGGATACAAGTTTTAATGGGGATTTTGCACAAATATAAACCTAAATATATTATTACAACCAAATCGAATATTGCGCGAATTAAATAAATATACAAATATTTAAAATGCAATGCAATGTACTTATGTAAAAAATGTTTTGGTATTTGTTTTTTGTATGAAAAAATAATTTAATTCAAACCCTAAAAAAATAAGGAAAAAATAATATTATTTTTGGAGGGGTGAAACCCTAATTTTTAATTAAAAGAAAATAATGTTTCCTATTATTATTTTGCACATTTTTTGTATAAGAAAATAATAAATAATATTATATGTAAATATTAAAAATTAAATATGTATAAAAATAAATATTTTTGAGTATAAATAATATAATAAAAATATCAAGTATTTTTAAATATATTTACAAGTTATTTTAAGAAAATAAGTTCTATTCTATTAAAATAAACTATTTTTCATGTGAGAAAATAATTAAAAAAATAAAATAAAAGTGTGAAAATAAATAAATCATTTTTTGGTATTTTTTATCATTAATAAAAATAAATGAAAGTAATAAATATAAAAATATGAAAGAAAATGCAAAAATATAAAAAAAAACTAGTCAAGGGGGTCTAGTAGCAATCAGGGGGGTGTGAATAGCAAAACCAAAAAGGCCAAGGCAACAAAAAAGCCCAGAACACTTCATCCCTGTCCTTGTTCAGCTTCCATGTGCGTGTTTTCGTTCAAACCTGTAACTCTCTCATGCTTGCACAAAAACAAAAACTCATAACATGAAACATGTGGCATTTGAGCTCATGATTCCAACAATATAAATTTTGTAACCTAACTCTCAAAGATCAGAGAGAATTTTGGAACCCCCAATTCGTGACCTAAAAATTTCATGAACTTCAAGCTTCAAATTCTCTCAGCACAGTTAATATAAATGAAAAGTAAAGATATGTACAGCTTCGTTATGATATGGACTATATTTTTCCTTCACAAATCGTGACTTGAGGATGCCTATTCAGAGAGATAGAGTTTAAGAAAATACCTCCTTCAATTAGATTCGAGTAGAGAAATGTGGGGACTTTAATGGAGGCCTGAGGATTGTTTGAGCTTCCTTGAACTTCCCTGAAGTTATTCCAATGCTTATCTTGCTTTGAGGATGGCTGGAACTCTCTGCACAAGTCAAGTTGCAAGCTTCCAAAGTGAAAATGGTGGATGCTGAAACAGGGGTTACATAACCAGGGTGATGGCTTGGATTGCTTTGGTGTGATGTTTATGAGATGCTTGAAGTGTTTAAACACAAAACGCACGAGCCAAATGAGTGTTGGCTATGGTTTTGCAAATTTTGAGTTTTTGGACAGTATTTTGGTGTTTTTGAGTTTTGGAGAGTTTCAGCTTCAATCCAATCGTGCTAAGCCTGGAAATAAGTTTTTATATTTGTATAGAAATGATACCAAAGTCAGCCCTTACTAGTTGTACAAGTTTTGGACCTTTTGGCAACTTTCCTTGCATTTGAAGTAAAGTGAAGTGACCATACTTACATGCTTGTCCTTGCTTGCTTAAGAGCTGAAATGCAATTGTACAATTTTCTTGGTACCTGTGTACATTTCTTGCACCAAGGGAACAGGTTCAATGCTCAAGATTGACAAATTTACAAAAGCTCATCTTTATGAAAATGGCAATGCGAACTTTATGCCTAAAATGGAATTATCTCTTGTACAAAGCTTCAAAAGCAAAAATAAAGCCTTTGTAAACTGAGTTTGCATTTAATTATGGAGTGTATAGCAAGCTTAGGACCTGTAAAGCAAGATATAACCAACATGGATTGGATTTGCAACTTGATGCTATGTGAAAATGGCTTGAACAAAAGTGAGAAAATGCCAACTTCCCTTCTTTGATTCTCTCTACTCAAAAATGATCTTGGAGAGTTCTTGGATATTTTGGAAATCTTGAAATGTGCTCTATAATCAATATTTGAAATGAAATTTGAGATACCTCTTAGAACTAGGTGAAAAATGTCCATGAAGTTGGGTCCAAAACCTGCCTAAATTAGGGCAAAATTTCACTAAGTTAAGAAGTTCATGGACCTATATTCACAAATTCATAACTTGAGATACAAGCATCTTTAGGGAAAACTTTGTGAAGAAAAGTTGTAGATTTCATGGAGGAATAAAACTTTCATGTTGGAAGTTTTCTTTTAATAAAAATGCATCATGGTGAAAAAGTGGTGAAAAGTTGGGAAAAAATAAGAAAATTTCCATACTTAGAAAAATTCTAAGTTATGAAAAATTTCAAATTCAAAACCCTAATTTTCAATTTTGAGTTTCTTGGTGAATAAGTTTCATATTTTGACATATCTTGATGAATTATGACCCTTGGCACTTGATTTTGACCAAAAAGTCAAAGTTTGACTTTTCAGTGTACAGTTGACTTTTGATAAGTTGACTACAAAATTCATCTGTCAATCCAATGAACTTGAGATCTTTTGAACCATGTAATTAGGTCAAGATGATGCAATTGAACCCTTGAAATCATGTTTGAACTCAATTGGTCATTGGCTAGGTTAAAAATCAGAAATTTCCCTTTCTCAATCAAAACCCTAATTTTGACCATTTTGCCCTTTTGATGATTTGATCAAATTTCTTGAGGAGTTGTGATCCAAACTTGATCAAATGGTACATATGAGTCTAAAATGTTGATGTGGATCAAAAATTATGAAGTTTGATTGTAAATTGGCCATAGTTGACTTTTTCCCCAATACAACTGATTTTTAGGTCAATTGTCCAATTGACTGATCAAAAATATGGTTCAAGGCTTGAAACTTAACATGGGCAATCTTAGGGGTCCAAGATGATGTATGAAAGTCACATGAAGCATTGATGGTCCAAAAATCCTTGTGCAAACTCAAACCCTAATTTTGGGTTATCAGTGCAATATGAGATGTCTTGAGCTGACCAAACCCTAATCTTGTCTTGAGTCAAAGAAGTCTTGTGAGAAAAATCTTGATAAATGAGAGGGCAAATTTTGGGGTACAACAGTACGCATCAACTAATAGTCAGGGAAAGTAAAGCAATGATACATCGGATCATAGAACTGGACCAAGGTCGAGAGAATACCCTCCTTCATCCTAAGCTTCATGAGAGGAATGATGGATCCATACTTCTTCCAAAAATCTACAGAACACTCAAACTCAGGAATTAGACTGATCAACTCATCTATCTTGGGATCCTTGAAACTGTATTTTCCGATCTTTCTTTTTCCATAATCCATGGTGAAAAAGTATCTGAGATATTCACAAATGGTCAACTTCCAAGTCCCTTGAAATAAAATTTCTTCAAAAGATGCTTATGAGTGCATGGATGCATGATGTAACAATCACACACAAGGTCACAAAAATAGGGTACATAGGTTCAACGTCACAAGCATGAGGTCGAAGGTACTACCCATAAGGTATGGTCTAAAATTTATCACCTGCCGAACAAGGTTCTAGAGGTTCCCAGAGTCTACATCCTTCTTTCGAATATTACTAACTTCCCAATTGACTCGGTAATTAGTAATATTCTCAAGAAAAAACTCGTCCGAGCATAGTATCGCGTGACAACTATTTCCGGATTACTCCTTCGTAGCTTCCGCACTACACCTAAAAGGCCAAGATTGGTTAGGTATTATACGGTCCTCAGCTTCGGCAGGCTCCCAGTTGAAAACAATACGTCTTCCTAATTACTCAGTAAACGACACTACAGTCAAAGGGACCTCCACTGAGTGGGGGATATCATGCCTCATTTTTTGGGATTACTCCCTCAAAGTTAACATGACTATACCGCCCGTCCTATCTTAAAGTTTTCCCAAGTCCGGGTATAGAACTTATAAGTAATCACCAAGCACCCTGAAAACCAAGAAAATCCAAACAAACAGACATATAACATATAATATATAACAAACAATAGCACATATACAGATATAAACAAAGATAGGTTTAACCCACTTATGGATGGATCAGCAAGAGGTCAATCTTTCCCCAGTGAAGTCACCATTTTTTTCTGTAGTAGTAGAAATGTTTAGGACTAAGTCATTGGATTGACTAGACTTATACAAATCAAAATCAAAATCGCCACTGCACTTTATTGTTTCCAAAGTAATGGGAAAAGAGCGAGTAACCTAAAAAGTGGGGGAAAGATTCAAGGTAAGGGGGTTGGTTATGCAAAGGGAAGGTATTAGCACCCTAAACATCTACAGTACTCCGCAAGAACCTCTTTGAAAAATCTGTATATTTTGGCTATAAAATTTTGTATGTAAAATAGATGGTAAAGGTGAGAAAAGAAATATATTTTTATGATTTTTGAACCCACCGCGGTTGTGAACCTTTAGTGCCTATGTACCATCTTTCGTGCAATAGGGGATCATGGTACATGTAGTTCACCTTTAAAAAAATTTAAAACACAAGTGTGTTGGTTAACTTTATGAGATAAGACATCATCGTCATTGTCCGTGTATAAAACATACTTACTACCCACAATCATGAGAAAGGAGAATTTGCATCATCTCAAAGTTGAGGATTTGGATTGGATTTTAAAATCAACAATGCCTCTCTCAACACCCAAGTGGAAAATATCTCTCTTCACTATATATTGTAGAAGTATAGTTGTTTGCATCACTACAAGGATTGACAAGAGTCCAATCTTTTATGAAACGTTTTAAAGATAAGAGCCAAAATGGCAAAATGGTTTGAAATGAGATTGTTTGACTTTTAGTCTTCTCACAAAAAAAATGTCAAGGTATTATTAAGTTGATTGAATTTTATTGATGAAAAGGTTTTGAAAATGCATGGACTTAAGTCCAAGTTTATTATGAAAGTGGTTCAAGTTTAAAAACAAGAAGAGTTTTCAAAAGGAGGAGGAAGATTTTTGAAATTAAAGAAGATGGGAGGAGAAGAAGAGACTTTTCTAAAGAATAAGGTAAAAGCTAGGGATAAGAACCATCTAACCAACAAGAATCCAATATTTGACATTATGAGTCAAGATAGAATTCTCATTCCTTGTATTGAAACCAAACAAGCAAAGATATTAGACCTCTTGAGAGAACCAAACTTCAAGTGTATTAAGTCTTTACGAAAATTTGGGAGAGTAACGGTTGTATAAGGGTGAATTCCATATTATAAACAAAGAGTGTAATCACAATAACCTGCACACAAAACAAACAAACAACCCAATGTCTTGAGGTAAACCTCAAGAACTCCAGACAAAATATCAATTAAGGTCACAAGGTCTCCAACATAGGCCAAGGTTTCTAATCCTAAGTCCAAGAAGTCCAATGCTCCATAATGCCAAGGATAGTAACCAAATAGGTCAAGTATAATTAAAGCCTTTTTTAGGGTTCATGTTGATTATTAGGTGTCTTGAAAAAGAAAAGAAAGACTCAAGTGAGCAAAACAAAGATAACAAGGATAGAAATGCTTAAGTGAGCAAAATACAAATACATGAAATGTAATGCTTAAAGTAAATGGTACATAAAGCATAAAAAATAAAAGCATAAAGTGAAACAAATTAATAATTAGTGGTTATTTGGATGACCATCTTGAAACTTGCATTTGGAACTCATTAGAGGATTGGTAGAACCAAAGCCTCCATACAACAAGTTGCATTTTCTTTTTGTCAAGTATATCATTCATTTGGAATCCTCACAAGTACCATTTAATGATCAACGATGTTTAAGTGATCCGCGTTGACCAAAAGTGTTGTAGATCCATTAGAGGATTGGTAGAACCAAAGCCTCCGCATAATGAATCTCAAAGTTATTGGATCAAAGGGATCAAATTAACATACTTGGGCTTGCAAACATAGGTTTGGGCCACGAATGGTCATTTATTCGAATCAGGACAAAATTTAGCGCTATGTTAAGCAATCGTAAGTGGACTTATATAGAAGTCACACCTACTTTGAGGCCGGTCAATAGCAATCTATGCACTATTTATTTTGAGACATGATATAGAGATCATGCTCCAATAGAATTTAGTGCAATAAGAAAGGATCGAGATGAAGAGGGATGGGAAAGAATACAAACCACATTTGAATTAAATTTTAATTAAACTATTATTAAAAGCATTCATCCATTTTATGGAGTTAGACTCAACACCATGGATCCAACAATGTTAACAAAGTTCATAATCAAAAATTCAAACCCAAGATCACCCAGAAAATAATCACAAAATGATATTGCATTTAATATATACATTAAAAAAGTTTTAGAATATTTTAAAATAAAAATAAAAGAGAAAAACATCAACTATGTTCAATTTAATCAAAAAATAAAAAGTAAGACGATAAAAAAATCAGAAAAGGACTCAAATATTTTTATAAAAATTTTGGTAATTTTTTAAAGTCAGAAACTATTTTTAAAATTAAAAGAAATGAGTAGAATAAACCAAAAATGATTAAAAAAAATAACAAAGTTAGAAATAAAAAATAAATAAGGTCACCAATATTTGTCACAATATTATTGGATCCTTCCATAATTTTTTCAGAATTTAAAAATGTATCAAAGTATTTTTAAACATATAAAACAAATCAAATAAAGTGAAAAATTATAAAAAAATATCAAAACAAAAAATTAAATTGTGAAAAAATAAAAATCAGAAAGAGAATAATCAAAAATATTTTTCATAATTTTTTCAGATTTTTTGGACTAAAAATGAATTTTCTATGATTTTTTGAAGTTTAAAACAATTAAATATAAAAATCAGAAAATAAAATAAAAACCAAAAAGATGTGAATTTTTTTTTGAATAACCAGGTATTAAAAAAAATTCACAAATAACCACGTTTCGGAAAAAATTACGCAAATAACCAAGTTTCAGATGACTCCCCAAAGGAGGAGCCATCTCACTTGGCGCCTACACCTATTTTTTAAGGGGAGGCACCATCTCACTTGGCGCCTAGGTGCTTAGGGTTTTCCCTAAGCCAAGTGAGATGGCGCCTTAGTGCATTTTTAGGGTAATTTTTGCATTTTTTTTCTTTCAATCTGGTGCGTTGCGTATTCGATACAAGATCAACAAAATTGACTTTTTATTAAAAAAATGATTACACCCATAAGTATTACATAAAAAAACAGATAAATCAGTGGTCCCCCAGAACCCGTTAATGACCCCCCGGTTCCGCATCCCCGTCCTCGCCTTTTCCGTGATGTGTGTCGTCGCGTTTCCTGTTGTGGCATGGTCGATGGCCCAACGAAGTCAATGTGTTCCGGATCCATGAAATCAGTCAGATCTCCATATCTAGAAGATCCGCTTTGGTACAGTCGGTTACCCATACCCTCAAAGTTTGGTCGTGTTGGCGGTGGGTGGGGTTCCATGGTGGGTCTGTAGCATTAATCGTCTGAGTACGGGGGGGTAGAAAGGAAATGGATCTTGGGGTGTTTGGTATTGAGGATGTTGGGTGGTTTGGTGATATTGTGGTTGATGGTAAGTTGGGTCGGTTGGTTCATAATCTTCTGACATTCCCAGATCAGGGCTAAGGCTGGATGTGGAGGGGGCCATATTGGGATATACAGAAGACTGAAATTGTGTGTGGGGTATGTGGGTGTGTTGGTATTATGATTGGAATTGCGGTTGGGTGTGAGGCATATGGGGGTATTGGTACTGAGGTGGTGATTGTGGTTGGTTGTGGGGCATTTGGGTGTAATTGTGTTGTGGTGGGGACTGTGGTTGGGTGTTTGTGGTTCTGTTTCGTCTGGGGGGTTGGTGGGAGGTTGATGTGTGTTGGGTTTGTTGTTGGAGAAATGAGGGTTATGCCCATTGTGTCCGTGGGTCAACCAAATACCTTGGATGAGACACGTGCATTTCAGGGTTACTAACCGACCTGTACCAAGATAAATACTGATCCGTGTGTCACATATTACCATGATTGAGGAAAACCGGGAATTTCAAGACATGTCGGTGACGCCTCTGCCACATCTTACACCATTATGGAGCAAAGTCTTTCCAGTTGGTAAGACCCCACTGGGTGTCGACCCTTTTGAGATGCCACGGGGACAAACAAGTCGGATCACTTGGTATCTCTTGATGCATTCCGAACTGCATCTTCACACGGTCGCTGTGGTGCATCTCGACAACATTGAACCGTATGATTGCAGTCCTGGCGCTCCAAATTGCTACATCCTCGGGGTTTGGTTCATGGCCCAAACCCAAATATGGTCTCCAGACAAACTGCGCAAAAAATTAAATCAGGTTAATGAAAACGTAATATATAAATAATTTAAATGTAGAAAAGTTGAAAGGTACGACGTACATCATCCAGGCCTAGGTGATCCAACAGATTGCGGTATAGTGCGACAATGAATCTTGGATTCTTGCCGTAATCCATACCCCTCACGCAATACCTAAAGGAAATGAAAAACATTTTATTTTTAGCATATATTTGGTGAAGAGATGAATAGTAATAAATGATATAACTTGATGACTTAATTTGTTGCGTACGAGAAAACGAATGTGTTGTTGTTGATGGGGTTTAAGGACTCCATCCTCCACCAACCCCAGGCTTGAAGTAAAAAAGCGCAACCATAAAATGTACTTTTTTCCTTGACTGCATTTTTGCACAAGGAACTGTATAGGTGGGCTAAAACTGCAGAACCCCAACTATACTTTCTTGTTTTTTCAAAATCTCTAAGTAAATGTAAATACATAAAATTTACACTATTTCCCGTACTTTCGGGAAATAAAAAGGTTCCAAATAGTATCATTAGATAAGTTCTAGCTTTTATTGCCCTGTCTTGCTCGGAGGAATTTTCGTTTAATTCCAAACTTGCATAATGATTTTTAAGCTCAGTGAGTAGTATACCCTGACCTCTCGCACCACCACCTTCAACCATATCCCTGCCTAACAATTCTTCACACAGAGAATTGGGTTGTTGAACCGACCCGTTAACGGCCTTACCATCGACAAGGAGACCCAGTAACATGTACACATCCTCTAGCGTGACGGTACATTCACTTATTGGTAGGTTAAATGTATGGGTCTCTGGTCTCCACCTTTCCAACATTGCAAGAATAAACTTTGAATTAATTGTGCAGTTGGAGATCTTTATAACATGTCTGAAACCTGCGTATTCCAGATATGGTACGATAAATGGGTCGGGAGCCAGGTAGTTGTGAGACCGTATTCTGAATCTTTTGGTATCCTGAGTTAATAATGTAAAATGTGTAAGATTAAGTAAGATAAACAAAGCATTACCTGAAGTAAAAAAATGTATAACTAAAATAGAAACTTACAAATGCGGCAATGTTGTCCCTTGTGCCTCTGTGAGAATCTCCCATTGTGAGAAGATCCATTGTTGAAAATGCCTGAGATTATGAAAGACTTAGAAAGTGTAAGAGATTATGAAAGACTTTGTAGCAGAGAGTGAGACGATTGTGGGTGTGAGAGAAGTATGTTATGCTCTGTATTTATAGGCAAAAAAATTTCATAGAGTAAGTGAGGTTGTAGCTGGTGCATGCATGCATGATAAGTGTCACTCTTGCAGAGTAGGCACAGCTAGGTGGCAGCCTTGGAGAAGGCATCTCTGCATGCATGTAACACGATTGGACATTAAGGGAGGCGCCATTGGACTTGGCGAAAGAGTTCAAAAATTAAAGTTATCGCCATCCCCATTGGCGAATAAGAGGTGTCATGGGTTGCAGAGTAGGCGCAGGCTAGGTGACAGCCTTGGAGATGCCATGCCTGAATGCATGTAACACTATTGGAGGTGATGGGAGGAGACTTACAAGTAACAGTGTAGGTGCAGAGTAGGTGCAGGCTAGGTGGCAGCCTTGGAGAAGGCATCTCTGCATGCATGTAACACGATTGGACATTAAGGGAGGCTCCATTGGACTTGGAGAAAGAGTTCAAAAATTAAAGGTGTCGCCATCCCCATTGGCGAATAAGAGGTGTCATGGTTTCCAGAGTAGGCGCAGGCTAGGTGACAGCCTTGGGGATGCCATGCCTGAATGCATGTAACACTATTAGAGGTGATGAGAGTAGACTTACAAGTAACAGTGTAGGTCTAAAGTAAGCGCAGGCTAGGTGGAAACCTTGGAGAAGGCATCTCTGCATGCATGTAACACGATTGGACATTAAGGGAGGCTCCATTGGACTTGGCGAAAGAGTTCAAAAATTAAAGGTGTCTCCATCCCTATTGGCGAATAAGAGGTGGCATGGTTTCCAGAGTAGGCGCAAGCTAGGTGATAGCCTTGGGGATGCCATGCCTGAATGCATGTAACACTATTGGAGGTGGTGAGAGTAGACTTACAAATAACAGTGTAGGTGCAGAGTAGGCGCAGGCTAGGTGGCATCCTTGGAGGTTACATCCTTAGTTAATTCAAATTCAGTATGACCTATTTAGTCTTACATTTATCAAAACTCTGATTCACTTAATCTGTCAAACCTTGCAACCTTCAAACCTTCAAACAATCAAACCTTCAAACAATCAAACATACAAACCTTCTAATAAGTCATAAACTTCAAACCTTCCAACCTTCAAACCTTCAAACCTTCACACAACCATACACAATGGCCTCTGCACCCCAATATGTCATCAATGCACATTTCAACGGTGAGACATACATTTGTCCCACCTCTGGGTTTTTGTTTAGAGACACAGACAACATTCGATTTCTTTTAAACGGGAAAGCCAATTTCTCGTACTTCAAAAAACGATTGGAGGCCAAACATGGACGAGGCCCGGTGACACAAATATTTTATCAGAATCCAGTTTTTTTTGGAAACAACCAAATAATATTTTATAAGGTTGAGGTTCAAGATGACGAGGATCTTCAGAATATGTTTTCCAGCCATGTGTATTCTGGGTATGACTCTATTGAGTTGTACATTATGCTGCGAGAGCCTCAGGTGACACAAGTGGTTGATCCTTTGGAGACCAAACAAGCAGAGGTATATGCAGTTGATGAAGAAGAAGAAGATGACGAGTTAGAGTTTGATGAAATGGTGAATGATGATTCCGACGATGATGGCATACCTAGTATTCCTGCAAACGAGATCTACACACCACCTCCGCACATGACAAACTTCAACATGGGCGGAGATGAACCGTCTTCTGATTTATTTTTCAATCCGTATATGCAGTCGGATGAAAACTTAAAAGAGAAGGACAAGTTTCGTAACAGAGAGGAATGTATCAGAGCCATAAAAAAATTCCACATGCTCAACTCGGTCGATTTTAAGGTGGACCGTGTCAACCCAGAAAGGTACAAGATCAAGTGTGTCCACCCTGACTGTATGTTCAAGCTCACTGCATCATACAGATTAAGAGGTGATTGCTGGGTCATAGGTTCCATGACTACCCACACTTGTGTCAGTTCTACCCAATCACAGGACCATCGAAAACATAATTACGATCTCATTTGTCAAGAAATCCTACCACTGGTCAGCAACGACCCATCTTTGAAGGTGAAAACCATCATCTCCCACATCACCACGGTTTTTAACTATACTCCGTCTTACCGTAAGGCGTGGTTATCAAAGACCAAGGCGATTGAAAAGGTGTACGGAAACTGGGAGGAGTCATACCAAGAACTTCCTCGCTACCTGAATGCACTCAAGACTTATTCTTCGGGTACTGTTTACGTTCTGGAAACAGTGCCAGCATACGCCCAAGATGGTAGTCAACTAAACGGAAATGGAATATTCAGTCGAATGTTTTGGGCATTTCAACCTTGCATCACAGGGTTTGCATCATGCAAACCAATTATACAAATTGATGGGACTTGGTTGTATGGGAAATACAAAGGCACGCTACTGATGGCAGTTGCACAAGATGGCAACAACAACATTTTCCCAATTGCCTTTGCCCTAGTCGAGGGGAGACCGGTGGTGCTTGGAGCTTTTTTCTGAAAAACCTGCGAACACATGTGGCTCCTCAACCAGATCTCTGTTTGATCACTGACAGACATGCCTCCATTGAAAGTGCCTACAATAATCCTGCAAACGGTTGGCATGACCCTCCTTCTACGCATGTCTATTGCGTTAGGCATATCGTCCAAAATTTCACGAGGGAGATCAAGGACAAAACACTAAGGAAAGCGGTTATGAATGCGGGATATGCATTGACACAACCCACATTTAAATATTACCGCAATGAGATCCGTTTGTCAAATCCGAAAGCCGGTAGGTGGATCGACAATATTCCGGTGGAGAAATGGACTAGGTCATACGACAATGGCCAAAGATGGGGGAACATGACAACGAATCTTATTGAATCGATGAATGGGGTATTCAAAGGCATACGAAACCTCTCGATCACTGCTTTGGTAAAATCTACGTATTTTAGGATGGCTTCGTTGTTTGCCAAAAGAGGTGAAATGTGGAATGCAGTGTTGCAATCTGGACAACTATGGAGTGAAAGCTGCATGAAGTACATTAAGGCAGAAAGTGCCAAAGCCAACACTCATATGGTTATACGGTTTGACCGACACAACCACAACTTCATTGTGAAAGAGACAATCGACCACAACGAAGGCCTGCCAAGACAAGAATATAGGGTTATACTATGTTCTCGTTGGTGCGATTGTGGCAAGTTTCAAGCCTTTCGTATGCCTTGCTCTCATTTCATTTTCGCTTATGCTTATACCCATTAAGACGCGCTACAACTTCTATCACACATTTACAAATCTGAAACGTTGCTCAACGTTTACAACAACATCTTTCCTTTGGTAGCAAAACCAGATTATTGGCCTGCATACGACGGCAAAATAGTGTGGCACAATGACCAAATGCGAAGGAACAAGAAGGGTCGTCCAAAAAGTAAGCGCATCACAACCGAAATGGACGACCTTGACAAGCTGGAAAGAAAGTGTGGTTTATACCGTCAGGTCGGACACAATCGCAAAAATTGTCCGAATCGGGCGTCTGCCTCGACCACATAAAAATTGTAATACATAAAATCTTTCCTTAATTATGTTGTAAACATTAGGGTTTTTCATTAACAATATTTGCTACAATAAATCTTGCGCGTACAAGAAAAAAAACACGATATTCCGTCTACGAAATTACAACTGTTAAAACAATTTCATCTGACCCATGCATCATCAACATTACGTCATTGTTTGTTTTGACTTCCTCCAACCATACATTAGGTCTTCCAGTCGCATGTGAGGTTGTTGTTCGTCTTCGCTGGATCCTTCGAATTTTCCCCCCTCCATAATGTCTCCATCTAGCCATCGCATCAACTCCCGCTTTAGACGCTCCATGGAGTGAATGTGCCATAATTTCATTTTCATCGTAGGTTTCGTGGCAGAGAAGATAACGTAACCATCTCTGGTAAAAATCATGGGAGATGTCATGACGCAAATAACAGAGTAAAAAATAAGAAAACAGTGCGAGAAATGACGGAGAAACAGACGAATTATTTATAAAAACAACATTTTGCCCTAGGAGCCAAGTGAGATGGCGCCTCCTCTCACTTTTAAAGTGCATGCGCCATCTCACTTGGCTAAAATAGAGAGGAGGTGCCAAGTGAGATGGTGCCTAGGGCAAAACCCTAGGTGGAGGCGCCAAGTGAGATGGCTCCTCCTTTGGGGAGTCATCTGAAACATGGTTATTTACGTAATTTTTTCCGAAACGTGGTTATTTGTGAAAAAATTTTAATACCTGGTTATTGCAAAAAAAAATTCAAAAGATGTGGACCAATGGGTGAGAGTCAAAACGCGTTAGTAATCAAATCCAAGGGATCAGGCGCGTTGTGCATATCATGGTCATTAGTGAATAAAACACTGGATCACTTATTAAATCAAAAATTCAAAAAAACAAGTGGGTGCCTTCATTGGTTGGAAGATGACACGTTGGTGATCTTCAACCTCCAGCCAACGTGAATTGTAGCGCTCTTAAATTGTAAAATCAGAAGCTCAGATCTATGCCATTCGCTTTGTCTCTTCAAGACGAAGACAACCACACCTTCGCGACAAATTTATATAAACTGTAGCTCAAGCAATTTGGAAGGAAAGTTTTGAAAAGGGATTTGAAATTTCATGGTCAAAATGTGTTTCCAGATAAAAGGAAGTGTTGCAACTAGAACCAGGGCAATGAGAGCATCACAATGATATCAAAGTTTTGAAGAATTGATGGAGAAATATACATATTGAAGTTGAGTTACAGAGCTATGAAATTGGACTTTTTTGGAGCAATATAGGGAATGATTCTTGAAGGTAATTGTATGGTTAGCTTTAGGGAAGATCAAGGAATGTGAATTGATAGAAAAATTATATTAAAAAAAGCTTGAACACTGATTATGAAGTTACAGAAAATTGAGTTATGGAGCAAGTTTGGCAGGGTGATTCTGGCTATCCAAGCTTGAGAAAATGAATGGGATAGTTCATGTATTTATAGGAGAAGAAAATGGGATCAAAAGGAAGAGTGAATGATTCATTTTGGAGGGAATTCACGCAAACCTGATGCACGAGTGAAGTGTGATCTTATTTTCACCAAAACACATCCAATCTTTGCGTTTTGAGGTGCTAAACACTTCTGGAAAGTTTGTTAATCAAGTTTAAATCAAAAACACGCATAAATCTTGTGATTAGAGGCCACATTATGGATTTCAAAATTCTGACTTGGTGAGAAATTCAGTTCCAAGTTACCAATTTCAAAACAATGGCATTTTAAACTCAATGGGTCTTATGGCATGATTCTTGATGCTTTAGAAAGATGAGGTTACAAGCTTTGCAATGGAAAAATAATGGAGTTAAATGGATGCTTGAGTTGAAAGTTGCATTGAGTCAAAGTTGGGGGAAAAAGTTAACTTTCCATACTTAGAAATATTTCAAATTTTCTTCAAAAGTGGCCTATAATGTCTTGCATCCAAACATGGCCTTTCACTTGGAATTTTCTATTGACCAAAAAATATGGCATGAAATAGACCTCTTGAATGACATTTTGAAACTTGAACCATTCAAAATCTCCAAAAATTGAGAGAGTTATGAATTGTTGAAGTTGGCAAAAAAATCATGAAATGACCTATAATATTTTGCGTCCTTAGGTCATTTTCTATCCATTTTCTCACTTTGCATATAAAAGAAGGAATAAATTTCACATAATCAATCATTATGGAAAAATAGTGGGCTCAAGGTGATAAAAATTGACCAAGTTATGATCATTTGAAGTCACACATGGGAAATTAGGGGTTCATCTGGAGGACTTGTAATCTTTCTTCATCATCAAGTTTCTTCCTCATGAAAACTCATTGAAACTTTTTAAGTGATTTGTTAATAACCCTTTAAATAGAAGTATGTTTTTGGAATAACTCAAAAATACCAAAAGATGAGCAAGATATACTTCTTTTAAATTCAAAACCCTAGCTCCTAGACCAAGAAAATGATTTGAGGAACTTTGACAATTTTGACCAACCTTCTTGTACCAACACTCTTGATTTGTAAATAGAAGTTATTGAGGATGATAATGAGAACTCATATCCACCAAAACCACCTCCATATCTTGAGAATTTATAGAAATTTTCACTTGTGATCAATGGGAACAAGACCTTGTCCAATCATGACAACTTCTTCCATCAACTCTTTGTACCTTTTAATCAATTTGATAACTTTGAAATGTGATGAACCCAAAATAAACCTTGCCATTCCATTTTTCCAAAACAACTTCAATGGTGAGGTTTGTAGTTCTCAAGTTTATTGAATAGGGCATGGAAATAAACTCATGAACCCATTGATCAAATTGCTAAGCCACGTTGCCTTTACCTACATTATTAACAAGTAAGACCATCCAACATTGCATTTTATAAATTAGAAAGAAAATCAAGTCAAAATATCCATGATCACAAACTAAAACAAGTCAAGGTGCTTGGTGATTCCTCAAAGAGCAAAACTAAAGATAGGGGGAAGAACCAAAATCCCTATTATGATATTGTTGTGATTGAATCAACATGGTATGATGAAGGAATCTTAGGGGTAAAAATTGGGGTACAACACACTCATTTCATCCGTAGTCACCTACGGGATCTTGATTTCTTGATCACTTTTTGAAATGCTTTATGTTTGTGTATGTTTGAAAATATTTTGAAAATGACTAAGTACGACAATTTTGTAATGATTCTCGTATCGTTGAGAATGTATACAACATGTTTGTTTTGAAAGTATTTATGAAGGAGAGTGTTGCTTTAAAAAAGTGTTTTGAAGATGTCAATGTAAGGAAATTTGCTTTATAATAACCCTTGTATCAGTCCTCAAGAGTGTTTATAAAGTGTTTTGAAAGTTGTTATTTTGAAAGTGTGAAGTGTGGAAGATTGTTTTAGTTTGTGAGCAAGCGATTACGAGCGATCTATCTACTGAAAAAGTCTTTGTTATTTCCGTCCTTCTTTAGATAGTGCTACCCTACCAGTAGTTAGTAGGAAGCCCTATAATTGGATGTGAGGGACATGCGTGGGTCATCGTACAATCATAGAAGGCAACTTGTAAGATGTTTTAGTAATTTTCGTAAGGGACTAAGATTGTTTACCCAAGGAAACATTGAAGGTTCATTGAGGGACTATGATCTTTTAACTGAGGGTCTTTGCTAAAGCATCTCACGTTCGAGGGACATGACTGTTTAAATCTGAGGCAACAAATAAGGGTACCCTAGAGGTGCGTGTGTGCGAAGTGTTTTGATTTCAGTTATTTTTGTCTTTGAGATTAATTTTTCTAATGATTGATTTAAATCTTGCCATACAAATCCTAATTACTAATAGTAAATAAGGAAAGCAGTAAATTGCGGAAATTAAATGTTCTACGCTATTACAAGGCCTCGGGAATGGGGGTACAAGTTTATGAATGGGGGAGGAAAGCAATAAACTATAACTATCTATTACAAACCTTTAACAATTACATAGTTGTATTAGTGCGAAATAATAAATAAATGTACGGAGATAGAAATGGGAAAGATGTAAAAACCCTAAAAATTCTAAGTAATTTAAGAAAATATTTGTTTGTTTCTTTGTTTAGAAAATATTTGAAATGTGAAATGAAAAATTAGATATAATTCTAATTTTATTTACAAATTAATTATTTAAAATAAAGTGTGATTAAATTAATTAATTTTAATTATGAAAAATTAAATTAATTAATAAAAATCTAAAGAATTCTAAGTAATTAGAAAATATTTTTGGTGTTTTATTTAGAAAAGATATGGAGTATAAAACCTAATTCTAATTAAATAAAATTAAGGTGATTAAATTAAATTATTTTTTTTGTCAAAAATTAAATTAACTAATTAAAAATATAAATCTAATTTTTATTATCATTTTTATAATTTTCTGATTTAAATAAAAAAATGATTAAAAAGAAAACTAATAATTTAAAACAAAAAGAAATTAAATGAGCCTGGCACTACAAAAGAAAAATGGGGGGTGAGAAATAAAAAAAAATTCAGGCCCAACAACAAGAAGGTCCAGGCATTGTGTTGGATCCAACGCAGCTGGCTACAAAAGGTCGATGATGCATATGCAGATCTGAAGCGTTTGATTTGACTTGATGAACATCTAATGGTGTTGAGTTGAAAGTGCATCATTGTGCACTGCAGTTGCTTGCACCTGATCAACAAAGAAAATATTGAAAAATAAAATTCCAGAGGCAGGGATCGAACCCTTGTCCTGGTACACTAACGCCTTACACACACACACGCTTGCCACTGGGGTGGCTATTTCATCCGGTTATGAAACAACCACCAATAAATATATTATAAACTCAACTTTGAAAATTTAAATGCCATCTTCTTCTTCTTCCTCACGCCAGACATCAACTCACCATTTTATGATTTTTAAACTCTTTCATTTCTCAATCATTTTAAAAAATGTAAACATGAAATTTGCTCTAAATTTCACCACGAATTCAACCATGCAACTGTGAAAAGCTATAGATCAATGGTTAGGATGAATTTTACTTGGTACCAAACTGAAACCTAATTTTTTCAGAAACTTCAATTCCAAAATTCACATCACACAGCCAACATAAATTAAAACTAAGGATATGGTTAGCTTCATAGACATGATAACTACATTTTATCTTTAGAATGTATGCACAAAGGATGCTTAAATAAGGAGTTCAAAGTTTAAAAAATGTACCAAGTTGGAGAAAGTCCAACGCTTCTTCAAGAACTTCCAGAAGCAATATGATGATTGATTAAGCTTCCTTGGACCTCCCCGAAGCTACTCCAATCCTTACTTTGGGCGGAAAGTTGCTGAATCACTCCAAACAAGTCAAGTTGCAATGGTGGAAATTTAAAATGATGGATGAAGAAGATGATGTTACAATGAGGAAACAAGGGGTATGAATGAGTTATATATGATGTATATGAAGTGTTTGGATGATTGGTTTGGAAAAAAAATCTAAGGTTTGAGAGATTCGAAGATTTGGACTTAAAAGCTCAAAAATGGAGGTTTTGTGTACAATTCTGACTTGGAAGAGTTTGAGAGGGTTAAAGGGCTTGTGAACTCGTGCTTTGGCTTGCAAATGATCCCTTTATTTATATAGAAAAGGTTTGAGGGCAAGGGCTGATCAGATTTAAAAGATAGGATGTTATGGTTTAGTTGCTTAGGTTTGAAGTAACTTTGAAGAAACATTGTTCCGATGCATTGTAGGGTGGTTGATAGGTTGTAGATGGTTGCTTATTTGTGCTGAGATGTTTTGAAGTCAGAAGCAACAATGTATGGGCTTAAGGAGAGTTGACATAGTGTATAAAGTCACTTTATCAAAATGGCAATGTGACATTTCTCCCTTAAATGGCAAGTGAGCTTGGACAAAGCTTTAATCACTTGGATCATAGCTCAAATCTTGTGGAATCTTCTGATTATAGTAATATTTGGAGGTTAGAGGCCTGAAAAGTGGGATTATGCAGCATGGCTTGAAGATTCGGTTATGAACTTATCACAAAAATGACCTATAATGCAACCTTAGATTCCCAACTTCATCTCTTCGATTCTCCTTGCTCAAGCAAGATAAAATTGTGTTCTGGGACATTTTGAAAAGCTTAAAACATTGTCTACAACTTTCATGTTGTGAGTTTTGGCTAAATCAAATGGGAACTTGGTGAAAATTGGACAAGAAGTTAGGACAAAAAACTAATAAAAACTTGTAAAAAATTTCTAAGTGTTGGATAAAAAACATCCTAACTTCATGAACATATATCTCTTAATTCAAGCACTTTTTGGAAATCAACCCTCATTGAAAAATTAATAGAATTCATCAATCCCTACAACTTTCATGTTGAAAGTTTTCCTTGAATCAACTTGTAACTTGAGGAAACTTGCTTGTGAAGTTAGGGTTTTTTAGGTATAAAAAACACTTGAATTTTTTTCTAAGTGTTTGAAAATTTTCCAAATTTTACTTTTGTTGAATTTTTTATTCTTGACGATCAAGTTTGATAATTTTGAATGTCTTGATGATTTTGATTTTTGAATCTAAATGTTGACCAAAAAGTCAAAGTTTGACTTTTGTATGACTGTTGACTTTTCATCAACTGATTCAAATTTTCAACTATCAATCACCTGTATCTTTGAAGATATCTTGGGCCATGTAATTAGATCAAGATGTTGTATTTGATCTCTTGAGATCATGCTTCAAGCCATTAGGTCATGCACTAGGTCAAAACTCAATGATCAGTCAACTTCAATCAAAAACCCTAATTTGGGCAAATTTTGACCTTTGATGACTTGAGGGTTTTCCTTGAGGAATCATGATCAAACCTTGATAAAAAAAATAATATCAACTTCAAAATGTTGATTTTGGCCAAAAATATTGAAGTTTGACGGTATGTTGACCACAATTGACTTTTTACCCAATGTAGTTGATTTTCAGTCATCTGAGCCAATGATTGAGCAAACTTGTGATGCAAGGCTTGAAACTTGACATGAACATTGTTGAGGACCTATGATGAACCATAAAAGTCATTTTGGGCCCTTTCAACTAAATCTTCCTTGTAAAGCATAAAACCCTAGTTGAAGACCCTCGCTTAGGAGGTGAGTTTGTCTGATCAACTCTTGAGAACCCTTGAGTATTTGAGAATATTAGAAGAATGTCTTGAAGAAAATGGGAGGGAAAATTTTTGGGTACAACAGATGCATTGGTAATTTTTATTTCAATCTTGGGTAACCGATGCATCGGTAGTGATTTAATGTTTGCAATTTATTTGTGAGTTTCGAGCAACATTCCAAGTATCGATGTGTGATGATTTTGTGCAATAAACGTTAATTTCTGATTAATTTTTGGTGGACATCGATATATGGAACAAAGCTACCTAGAATTTAAAAATATGTGTAAATGTTTCATTAAATTATCGGTTCATGCATGTTTAGCTTTCACTTGATGATTATTGGCTATTGTTGATGAGTTTTGTTGATTTTAATTTGACATTTCGGGTGTTTCATGAATTAATGTGATGTTGTCCGGATTCTAAAAATGCACATGGAATGTGATTTAATTTTGTGTGTGATTCATGATTGGATTTATTTGGATGAATGATTGACATTGGTGTCCATTTTAGTTGATTTTAATTCGACTTTTTGAGCCTTCCATTGAGATAAAAAATTGCTGCCCGGGACTTTGTCTTATGGTTCCGATACTTGTTCGGAAGTTGTTTCTTCATGATTTAATTTCAATTTGAGTTGTAATGTGAATGCTTAACTTCAGTTATCGTTTCTTGTTATTACTAACTCATCTTGTGAACTTGTGCAAGCTTCTGAACGTGTCTCGGTACATGAGACTTGAGATATACTTTTGTTTTGTCGAGACTTATATCTTATACATGATTATTTGTTCAATATTTAGATATCGATTGTGATTTACTTTCACATCGATGATGCTTCGACACTTATTTTGATCATTTGACGTCTGACTTCTTTTCTTTGATTGGTGAAGCTTCGCAAAGATATTCGCGTTTCTTGCTTTGATACGCTTTGCTATGGAATTTTTGTTCGTTTGATATTTTTCCTATTCTGTTTATATTCCACATTGTCTTTTAAATTTCTTGCAATGAGAAGTAGGAATAGAGATGCGTGTGCTGAAGACCTACCCTCGTAGGCATTGCGAGACTGTTTAATTTCTTGTTTTCAGAAAGAACTCAAAAGGGGCAATTACTTATTTGTGCAAAAGACCTCAAAAAGGAGCAACTTTGTGTGTTTGTTTAAAGTCCTTAAAGAAGGAAATGTTGTTAAAGTCCTCAAAGAAGGCGATCCCCCTCCCCTTTTGCTTTGTGCTTGCAATCGAGTCAATAAAAAGTGGAACAATATAGCTTGCAATTATCCCCTGCACTTTCAAGTCCCTTGGTCATTCTTAGCTCGCGTCATACATTGATGCTCTGAATTGTTCGTCTCTTGTCCCTGAGTCAAATAAAAGTGGAAAGGGATCGCAATCATCCCTCACACCTTGTCATTATTTCGGCGATACTTAGCTCGCGTTTTTTAACATTAATGCTTCGAGTTGTTACTCGATTTGTGATTGAGCTATTCTAGTGGAAGAAGGGTCCTTGGACTCATCGACCTTTATTTTCATGTACAGATAGCTCATTGTAATATGGTGGGAGAACTGACTTGGTGTTTTGCATTTTATCGCAATTGTTGCAGATAGCAAGAGTCGCTACCGACTTTTCTTTTATCCAATAAAGGAAAGGGTGAAAAGAACAAGAAAGACCTTTGAGATATTTTTCTTGAGTTCGGGGGTAGGTTATGAAAAGGGAAGTTGTTAGCACCCTTTTCGTCCGTAGTTATCTACGGGATCTTAGTTGCTTGCTAGATCATTTTTTGGAATTTGCTTTGTTTGAAATGTGTTTGTGATGGTTTTGAAAGTATTTTTGAAAAGCGCCTTCGCTTAGGCAAACTTTGTAATGATTCTCGTCTCTATAAGAATGCATACAAAGTGTTGGACTTTTTGAAAATATTTCATGTTTTGAAAGTGTTTGGTGTGTTTGAAAAGATGTTTGTTTTTGAAGATGGATTGTGAGCAAGCAACTAAGAACGTTCTACCTACTCAAAAGTCTTTTGTTCATTTCTCTCTTTCGTTTGACATAGCTTTTTTTACCATTGATTGGTAAGAAGCCTTATCTTTGGATGTAAATGGGACAGGCGTGGGTCATCGTATAGTCATGAATAGAAATATTGTGAGATACCTTAGCATTTTTATTTAGAGACTAAGATCATTTTGAAGGCAACATTCATAGCATCATTGATGGGCTATGATCTTGTATTTTTTATTGTTTATGCTAAGATGTCTCACATGCGTATCATGACCATTTTCTCAAGGCAACAAGTGGAGTTAACCCTACAGGTGCAAAGTGTGCAAGTGTTTATGTTTCATGCTTGGTTTATCTTGGATTAGGGTTTTCTAAGATTGATTTTATCTTGCCATACAAACCCTAATTACTAGCATTTATATGAAAGCGATAAATTGCGGAAATGTAAATTCTACGCTATTACATCATTTTCGGGGGATGGGGGATACAAATGTACAAATGGGGATTTCAAGAAATTAAACCTAATTATCTATTACAACCATATTTAACTTGAATAATATACAAGAATTGAAATGTATATAATGTAGAGGACATGAGTGAAAAAAATGAATTTGTTTTGATTTTGTTAAAGAAAATATTTTAACCTAATTTTCTAAAAGAAGATAAATAGTTAGAAGTAAGAAAATTAAACTAAGTTAATTTTAACTAAACAAATAAAATGAACTAAATCTAAGTTTAATATTAAGTTAAAGAAAAGAAGTTAAATAAAAAAATGTTTTTGGTCTTTTTATTTTAAGAAGTTAAATAAAGATAAACTAAATAATTTAAATATTTAATCTAATATTTTTTGGTGTTTTTGATTAATAAAAATAATAATAATACTAAAAATAATAAAGGAAATAAAATAAAATAAAATATAAATATAAAATTTAAGTCAGTGGGAGTTTAGAAAGTGGAAAGGAGAAAGCCCAGAAGTTCTGGCCCAGGTGTGCTGTTAACAGGGGTGATATTGGAAGCAAAAATGAGAAGGCCTAGAAGTTCTGGCCCAAGCGTGCTGTTAACAAATAAGCAAAAATGAGACAGCCTAGAAGTTCTGGCTCAGGCGTGCTGTTAACAGGTACATGGGGTAAAATGTTAAGAAATAAAAACAACAAAAGGTGCTCCTGGGGCTAGAACCCAGGACCCTTAACACTAATGCCTTACGCGCGCGCTCTCTACCACTGGAGTGGATATACATCAGATATTATAAACAAAACCATAAATACATAAATATATATTACAAAATCAGTTCTAATGTTGAACTTCATCTTCTTCCTCGCGCTAGACAGAGTATCTGCAACTCATTCATTTCTCAACCAAACTGGAAAATGTAAACATGAAAGTTATGGCAAATTTCATCATGGTTCCAAAACTATAAATCATTAAAACTATAAATCATAAATAAACATAAATTTTTCTAGCCCTAATCTGAACCCTAATTTTTCAAGAAGTTCGGATCCAAAATTCTCTCTACTCAGGCCATATAAATGAAATCTATGGATATGTACAATTTCAGAGCAATGATATCTACATTTTGTCTTTGAAAATGCAAGCCTAACAATGCCTAAATAATGAGATGAAAATCAGAAAAACTCATCTTGCAGTTGGAGATCGTGTTTTGAGTTAGAGCCTGACTCAAGTTGTTGTGATGATCTGGTTAGTTTCCTCAAGTTCCCAAGAAGCTAATGCAATGATTAACTTGAGCTATGGGTGGCTGGAATGTTCTGGAGAAGTCAAGAAGTAATGCTCTATTTTTGAAAATGGAGGTTGGTGAAGATGATGTTACAGTCTGAAAACAGAGGTTGGGATAGCTTATATACGTGTATCAGAAGCTTTGTGGATGGTTTGGCCAAGAAACACACGAGGGGATTTGGATATTGGATTCAAGAATCAGAAATGACAAGTTTTTATGCTTGTGTTGCAATTTCTGGTTCTAGGGAGTTTTTGTGAGTTTCAGGGCTCGTTCCCATCCTCTTTCAGTTTTCAAATGAAGTTTTAATTTATAGGAAAAGGGTTTGGAAGCTTGGTGAAGTCAGAAGTACAAAATCACATGTTATGGATTTTGACTTGTTTTTGAAGCAAGCTTAGACAAACATGGTTTCAAGGCAAGGTAGGGTGGCTAGAAACTTTAAACATGCCATTTCTGAGTTTGTAGGGGATGCTTGTGCAGAAAGAACAAACACAAAGCTCAAGGAGAGTGGACTTTGTGATTAAAGTCACTTTACCATAATGGAAGTGTGAACTTTCTTCCTTAAATGGCAAGGTGTATTGGACAAAGCTTAAATCAAGTGGTTCATAGCTCAAAATCTTGTGTAATCTTTTGATTAATTATAGATACACACGTTAGAGGGACTGAAAAGTGGGATTATGCAGCATTGCTTGGAATTGGATCAGATGTTCATCAGGAAAATGACTCATAATTTAAGAATGAATGTCCAACTTTTGATCTTCGATTCTCCCTGCTCCAGCATGACCTGAAAGAGTTATGGGAATTTTTAGAAAGCTTGTAAAATGCTCTGCAATCCCTCTTTGAATCACTTTTGAAAACTCCCATTGTAACTGTGTGAAACTTGGCCCAGAAGTTCTGCTAAAATTCTGACTTAAAACGCCCAAACTTTTACTAAGTGTTTTAGTTTCATGGACATGTCTTCATGGATTTATAACTTGAGATCCAAGCATTTGTAGAAGAAATTCTTCCCTGCAATGTTTCTGATATCATTGAGATCTACAACTTCCATGTTGGAAGTTTTTCTTGAATCATCTTGCATCATGGTGAAAATCTGGCACAAAGTTATGAAATTATCATATTTTTCTTAACACTTAGAAAAATTTCTAAGTGTTTAGAACTTTGACTTTTTTCAAAGTTATCTTGAATTTTGATTTATTGATGAAAAATATTCATACTTTGACATGTATTGATGAAATATGATTTTTGAAACTTGATTTTGATCTAAAAGTCAATGTTTGACTTTCTCACAGTACAGTTGACTTTTTCATTAGTTGACCAAATTTCAATTATCAATCAATTGATTTTGAGAAATGTTATGAACCATGCCATTAGGTAAAAATGATGAATTTGTAATCTTGATATCATGTGTCAAACCATCAAGTCATGTATTTGGGTTGAAAGTCTATAATCAAGCCTTCTTAGTCAAAAACCTGATTTTGACCATTTTTCCCTTTTTGTGATTTGATTAAATTTCTTGAGGAATTGTGATCCAAACTTGACCAATTGACATAGATGACTTTAAAATGTTGATATGAATAAAAAATTATGAAGTTTAACTATGAATTGACCACAATTGACTGTTTGCCCAATACAATTGATTTTAGGTCAACTGATCAATTGACTGAGTAAAAATGTGATCCAAAGCCTGAAACTTGACATGAAAAATCTTGGGAGTCCAAAATGATCCATGAAAATCATATGAATCATTAAAGGTCCAATTATCCTTATACAAACTCAAACCCTAATTTTGAATCATTAGTGTTTGGGGAGGTATCTTGAGCTGATCAATTTTGGTGCAGTCTTGAATCAATGGAGATCTTGTGAGAGAATATTTGAGAAATTGAGAGGGAAAATTTTGGGGTACAACACTCATCTTTGATTCTTGTTAGCATCTTTGTGTGTTTACTTCCTTGCACCTTTTCTTGTTCTTTTAGGTTCACCTTTGCATGTTCCCTTAGGATTACTTGTTTCGTTTTTTATTCAAGGTAGACATTAGGTTTGTAAACCATGCGTACTAACTTAGGTAGATATTTCCCATTTATATCCAAACTTTAGGACCACCATTGCATGATAACATTAGGATTGTTAGTCTCCATTAGACTTTTTCATTCCCCTTTTTCATAATTAAAACAAAAACTTATTTTCTTAAGAAAACTCAAAACACTTAATAATGGAAGATGTGAATCATATGCAGTTGAGTCTTGTGAGGTAGAGAGAATCGGTCCAGACTGAATTTTTCTCTTCTTTCACTTACGGCCTTTACTACAATTCAAATCTCAAACTCTTTTGCAAATAAGTGGAGAAATAATGAGTGTCCCTCTCGTGGGATCCATTTGCTATCATCTCACCAAAAACACTTACCAATTCAAACTTTTTTGCCTTCGGGCCTACCTTCGGGATTTTATTTGAAAACCTTTTCTCTAAAAGGATGTATTATTTCCTCTCCATGCAAAACGACGCATAATTCCCCAAAGGTCGGGTGGCACTATGTCAACTGCTGAAGTGCAAATGTAATACTATCCGCTTAAAAAATGCAAACCAACCGGCATTTTCTAGATGAACTACGAGTACCCTGATTCCCTATTGCACGGAGGGTGGTACATAGGCACAAAAGGTTTGTAACCGCGGAGGGCACGGCTAATAAAACATATTTCTTTGTATATACACTTTGCATACATGCATTTATCCTCTTAGCTCATAAGCTTTAGATATGAGCACACCTTTTGATTAGAACAACAAGAATGGATCCCGTGGAGTACCACAAATGTGAGGGGTGCTAATACCTTCCCCTTGCGTAATCGACTCCTGAACCCGATCTCTCAGTCGCAAGATCGTGATTTCTCCCTTCTCAAGTTTTTCTTTGATGATTTTCGTTTCCCTTGTGTGGTATAAATAAATATTCGATGTCGACTTCATTGATTTTCTCTCGATGATTTTACTAGTTGCTTCAGTAAATACATTGAATTTCCTTTACTTTCTAGTAGGATCACAAATGAAAATTTATCATTCATCATTGATAAAATTAATTATCATTTAACTAAATGAAAATGTAGGCTTCTTAGTAGGCCTGGGAGGGTGACTCTTTCTAAATTTGTGCTTAGTTCTATGCCTATTTATACCATGCATAATTTGTGCCTTCTAGAAGGAATTTGTAATAAGATTGATTGTTGTATAAGATGATTAATTTAGAGAGGCAAATCTACTCATTGGTTTGAATGGGATACCATAACTCAATCTTTTACTAGAGGTGGTCTTGGCATCAGAAGAGTTAGACATGTTAATGTTTCCTTGTTAGTTAAACATGTTTGGGAGCTTCTTCACAATCTTTACAAGTTATGGGATTAGTTATTATCAACTAGATATAATTATGTATCCCATATCTTATAGGAAAATAATTACCATAGAGCATCATACATATGTCGTTCTATTGCAAAAGTAACTGTAGATCTCAAGCCAGTTTTTGTCACAATAGTGGATATAGAGGACATTTCCTTCTGGTGTGATAAATAACTCTCAAATGGTAGAATTTTTGACACAATTCCTTCGGTGAATAAGCATGATACACACCTACATATCATGGATGTATGCAATTATGGTACTTGAAATTTTGACATCATCTCCACCCATCTTCTCCAGGACATAAAAATGAAGATGGCTAGTGTCTTTACTAATGGCGGCTCAGATAATATTCTTATTTGAGAATGTTTAATATCAGGTACTTATTCTACCAAATTAACATATTTTGGGTTAACTTTGAACCTAATCCACCATATATTCAGATAATGACCTAGTGTTGGATTTGGAACCTCGAGTTACTTAAAAATATTCGTCATTTTGTTTGGATCATCATGCATGGGAAGTTATCTACCAACTCTACACATGTCACTCATCACATGTCAACAAATATATCTTGTTATAGATGTCGTGAAACTAATGATACCATTTTACACACTTTTAGATATTGCCCAAAGGTCATGCCAGTTTGGAACAATTTCAATTTTCCATCTCACATTCATTTTATGAGGATGATATGAATAATGAGATGAAAATTAATGCGGTCGCCAACCATGACCCTTTGTTTCTCATTTGTTGTTGGATGATTATGAAATCTCGTAATGACGAATCCTTCAAAGACAATAATCACTCTCTTTGGAACATTCTTAGCTAAATAACTACTCTTTTACACTATACCAAACAAGCTTTTGGTGGTTCTAATAAGATATCAACCCATATACTTGTGTCTTGACACTCTCCCCCAGAAAATGTGATAAAGGTAAATGTAGGTGATAGTTCCATTGATAATCCAAGGTCATCCGACTTTTGTGGTCTTTTGAGGAAACTCTTTAAGACACATTTTGTAGGAAGTTGTGGTTTCACTCTAATATTAATGTCAAACTTCAAACCATTTTTCATGGTCTTGATATTGCTTGAGATCATGGTTTCAGAAATGTGATTTGCGAGTTTGAATCTCAAAAGGCTCCGAAGTTCATTCAAGAGAGTGTGCATTCTACTCATCCTTATGCTTTGGTGAATTATATCCAATATCTTATTCATGAAGAGTGGCAACTTATCCTTGTCCACACCTTACACGAGGATAATGGTAGTGTTGATTGACTTGCTAAATTGAGAGTCTCGCTTGTTCAAAAATTAAGAGTGTTTTTTATTTCTCTTTCATTAGTTAATATCTATTTAGCAAACTCTATGAGAATTTAATTCCTAAGAGTTTAATTTTCCATTGATTTTTTTCTCCATATAGTTTATCATTTTAAATTGCATTTTTTGTTTTATTAAAAAAGCCAATTAATATATTCGTTAACTTCGAAGCATATAAAAAAAAATAAGGATTATAATCCAAGAGATAAAATGAATAAAAGGAAAAATATGCACACCAACAAAAACAACAAAGATAAAAAACAATAATAAAAACTGAGGATGATTTTTATACAATAAAGAATTTGAGTCTAAATAAGAACTTGTATAATTGTTGTTGCGGTAAAGCAGTAAGCAAAAGTAAGTATTTTTAGTTTTATTTTTTCGTCTTCATATGGATTAGTGCGAGGGAAAGAATGTCATTCAATAGTCTTCATGTTTCTGAACTTGGGTTTAAATGGTTTAAAAGTATAAAGTGCAAAAAGTAAATTATGAACAAGAAAATAAATACATTCTTTGGAGAGGAGAGAACTCTCAGGATTGAATTTCATATACCCATTAAATACTTAAACGTACTTCTCAATCACACTCAACCTAGAATATTCGTCAATATCATCACATATCTTTCACACAGAGGTTATTTATAACGCAAAGTTAGATATCAACAGTTTTGATCCCGTCAGTAATGTGTCGCACAACGTAAACAACAGAGGCATTAAGAGTAGATATCCAAAATGATCATTAAGCCTAAATATATCTCTAGAGTTTAGAACCTAACAAATATTCATCCTAAATCCAGATTTGAACCGTATATGTCTATAGAAATTCAAATCCAAACATTAAGCAAGCTAACATGGATAAACATCAACATTGGTTTGTAAAAGAGGTTTTATACAATACCATGAGAAATAAATATACATACAAAACAAATTATACTTACAAACAAACCCCAACAAATGAAACTTATAAAGAGAAGAAACAAAATCTTTCACGGTGTCAATCACGATCAAAGAAGCCTCGACCCTGGATCATCCAATTACAACCTCCAAATGTTGTTTTCTAAGCTCAATCATCAAAATAATGAAAATGATGGAGTTGGGATAAATATTCCCCAAAACCATAACCTAAAAAATGATTGAAATGAAATATAAAGGGGCAGAAAATAGCAGACCGCGCTTAGCCTGCAAAACCACGCTAAGCGCACTGTCACTTATTGAGCAAACTGACTTACGCTGATGAACGCGCTTAGCCCGCTCCACGCTTTGCCTCAAATTTGGGGTTTAGCCCGAAAACCTCTATCCAGAATTTCTTGAATGCGCTAGGACCGCACTTAGCCCGACTTGGGACTTGTTATTTCTTTTCTAAAAATACATCTTGGAGCTTTATTTGGTCTTTGATGTTACATGCTTTAACAATGCGATAAATCTTACAAGAAATAAGATAAAAACTATTAATTGATATAATATTTACACGAATAAACTATTAAACAATTATGTACACAAAAGTCAGGATTTTACTATAAAAACCAACATAACAAAGCTAATAAGTGCTACAATTTACAATTGAAAATAATGATATTTTGGTACTTATCAACAATCGAACTGTATAATTGAACTGTGTGTGATAAAGTCAAATAAATTATATGTAACTGAATAAATTTTAAGATTGTGGTTCCCAAACTCATTTATCTTTTGTGGAAGATTGTTGCTTGGTTGCTTGGATTAAAGAATTAGATTGATAATACTCCATTGAATTTTAATTTCTCAAAATTTATTGTTGTCCAACTCTTGACAGACTTAGCTATTAGTATTGATTTAGTATGAAGATGAGAAATGCCCATACTCAATACTCCCTCCGGTCTCATTTATAAGAAAAAATTAACTTTTTAGATACATTAAATAAGTAATGTAGTTGGACAATATATTGTCCAAATACATTACTTATTCAATGTATCTAAAAAGTTAATTTTTTCTTATAAATGAGACCGGATGGAGTATTTGTCAATTTATCTATACATCTTTTATTTCATCTATTGAATGAGGATATTTATTGTAAAAAAATAATAGTTGTACCGATGTTCATAAGCATGAGATTGAATTTAAATAAATAATATTTTATATATTAAAAGTATGAGAGCCTATCTACTAAATAATTTTTTTTAAAAAATAAGTTTATTATTCAAAAGTAAAATATTTATTTTAAAATAAAAAGTGATAAATTCAAGTGATGTATGTTTTAGTAAGGGTGGCAAAATAAGTTGGACCGTCGAGTTGGTCGATGCACTCGCTATAAATGTCGGATTGGTTAGAGATTTTAGATTTGCCGTCTATCAAAATTTGTTCTACTAAAGACTGTCGTATGTCAAAGCCCGTTTCGTTAAAATTCGTCGTCTGTCAAAATCTGTCGTGTCTATCCGTTCAACTTATCCCACCTTAAACTCATATTTTTTTTAGTTAATTCTAGTAGGTCTAATTTTTAATGGTTTTATTTTATACATTTATTTGTGAATATATGTAATATTTTTTTAAGTAAATTTTATTTAAAAAATATTTTATAAAAAGTTATTTTAAAAAATAAGTGAAAAATCTAATTAAAATGTTAAAAAAATCTTTTAATAAAAAAAATAAAAAATAAAATTTTATATTCATTTTTACTTGGCAAATTTGTCTATCTCATTTTTTTTAGTAGAGTTAAGACAGATAAAACGGAGTGGAGCGGAACTGAGAGTCCGTTTTGCCGCTCTTATGTTTTAGCAAAGAAAAAAGTGAACATATGTAATAACAGTGTTTTAAAAAGTGGCATATTGTAATTCTATATAAGCCACTACTTTATGCATGTTTACCTCTTTAATTTGGAACCTTTTCAGCTGATTCATAATTGAAAATGGACCAATTTCACCTAACCTAACTGCAACTTAAAGGAGAAGCTTTCTAAAAATGGGTATTAATAATTAATGTTTTATAATTAAAAAAATAAATTAATGTCTTGTAATGTAACATAATAAGGCCATTGTTGGTCTTTTTAAGGGAAAACAACAATGTCATGTTCAATAACTAAATCATGACCACTAATTGTTCCACAATTTATCAACTTATACCTGGCCAATTATGTTTTTTCTGTGATATTATATGGTACATAGTTACCACTTTTTTCCAAGAAGTTTTATAAACAACATTTCTTTTTTATGCTTTGTTTTGATTGATCAAATGAGATGAAGCAGTGTAAAATTTTATTTTATTTCATCACTTATCATTATATCTTTTTCTTCTTGATTTGAGTGTATTAAAGAATTTATTTTATTCCGTTTTAAAATTTTCAAATGATAAAATATAATTTTTTTTTCCACTATGTTATATTTTACTATATCTCATTCCACTTTGTTGAATTTATTTTATGATATTTAAACAAAGCTTTAAGAATTAATGAGAATAAAATATTGCATACTTGAGAATCGATAACTATTAAACCATTAAATCATGTATAAAACATTAATTATTAAACCATTATTGAAAATGGACCAATTTTCCCTCAACCTAATCTTGCATTCATGCATTTGAGAATCGATAACTATTAAACCATTAAATCATGTATACAAATATAAATTATGATTATAATTCAAATATCAAATTTAAATTTGAATCATCATTATAATTAGACGATCTCAATTGGATGACCTCAGAAAGATTTAAAATTAGATTTTGAAAAAGTCAAATTTAAAATATAAATTATTATAAAATTACTTATATTTAACTATAATTTTTGTAGAAATGAAAACGACAAATTAATAATATCAAGTGTCAATTATTAATCTAAAACTCAATATATCAAGAAAACATTTATTTATATTTATGGTCCGAAGTTCAATATCTTAAGACAACTATTTATATTTTGAAAACGAGTTATATTTATAAATTAATAAAATAGAACAAAAATATGAAGGACACATTTGATTACAAATTTAGACAGAGGGGCAAACTTTATGGATATTTTACAATTTCAAAATTATTTAAAAATATTAATAAAAACTCTACAATTTTAAATATCACTTGAATATTTTACTCATAAAAAACTTCATTATTTGAGTATATAAACCTTAAAGCTTCACAAAAGTTCTGAAAAAAACATGGCATCAACACTAGAAATTCATCAATCATCTCTTTATAATTCAATGAAACAAGATGATTCAGATTTAAATTTTACAGAATGGGGAATGAAAGGAAGAATCATAAGTAGAGAAAACACAAAATCAAGAAGATATTCAGCATCAATTATAAGAAGCATTAGAGAAGACACAGATTCTTTTAGATCAAACATAACCATTTCTAGCACTGCTTCTTCTCCTGGTTACACATTAAAAGGTATTCATCATTTTCATTTCACTTCAATAAGTTCATAATTTTTTTTTATATTTCTTAGTATCAACTTTTTTTTTCAAAATTTTCTCAATTTTTTTTTTTGCAGATGAAATAGACCCTTCAACCTATTCCTTCACTACTGCTCTTAAAGGTATGTCGAATAATCACGACGTCACTATAATTCTGTTGAAGCTTTAATTGTTGTAGAATTACGCTGATTCATTGTGATTTTGTCAAACTCGTTAATTTAGAAATTTAAAAATTTAATTTTTCGTAAATAACAATGTCTCATCGTAATTTTTCGGTTAATCTTAACGCCAATTCAAACATGCATGCATGTTATAATTGAAGTAAAATGCTATTAATAATACAAAGATTATGATTAATTTGGTGTAATAATTTTTTTTTATACTAGGGGCATATCATATGGATTAAATTGTTATAAGTTGATAATATAAATTAATTATTTGCATGGTGTTGTTTATTGAAGCATTGCAAGCAAGATCAGTTTATAAAAGTTGGGAGTGTTTATCACCAGAAGGATTTGCATTAAATTCAAAATGGAATGAAGCTGAAAAATATATATGCAACCCTTTATCAGGACAAGTACCAATGGAATGTTTATCTGCAAAAACACTTAGTGGAAGATTATTTCAAAACTCAACTACAAATAGAATCACCATGTCTGCTCCACTAGTTTATTCATCAAGACAAATTCAAACAAGGACAATGGCTTCAACTTTTAGTTTCACTAAAGAAGATGTACCTCTTCAATTTCATAGTACAAGTCCCGAATTCGAATCCAGCCCCGAGAATATAAAAGGTTTTATTTCTCTAGAAAGTCATTTGGTGCATATTACGACTCTCTCTTAAGTGATGATTTAATCTATGCAATTGCGCGCAGAAAATATAATTTATTTAATAACGATTCTACTCGATCTTATGCAGAAAAGAAAAAGGAGGGAATCACAAGAGATGCATACACTCAAAGTAGTACATTTCCTTGTCTTAGTTCAAGCAATCTTAGCACTATTTTAACTCCATCCAACATAGAGACTTTCTCAAAGCTATCTCAAGACTCACTAAATTCAGATAACAATGAAATTAAATTAGAGGAAGAGGTAAGTGCTACATGTTTTTTCTTAATATGATGATGATTTGACTTATATATATGAATTTTGCCGTCTATTATATTTGAAGAATTAATTTTTTCAATTGAACAGAAAATATTCATTTATAAAAAAAATTAAAGAAAAAAAAAAAACATAGGGCCAGGGTGTATTTTCCAAGATAAGAGAATCAAATCTAGTAACCATGTAAACTCCATATTATAAAAAATGTGGGGCAATAGTACTATAGATATCATATAATGGTCCCTATATTTATATATCTATCTCATTTCATGTGCTCATCCCACTCAAGTTTTGGTCCCTCCACATCCCTACTTTCAACCAGTTGTTTTCTGTCTACTCGTACACACCTTCTTACACATCTCTTTCAAAGAACTGTTTTTTATTTTGTTATCAAGAAATAATATGAAACTATTATTAAAGGGTTTGTAAGATACCAAATATATCATGTGAGATGCAAATGAATGCATGTGCAGGTGGAAGTGAAGGACAAAGAAATATGGGAGACAAGAGAAGAAAAAGAGAGTGGGATGCATGAATGTAAGAAGAAAGATGAACAAATTTGTTGGCAAAGTGGTTGCTTTTCATGGATAAAGAAGAATAAGAGAAGAGAGAAAGAAAGACAAAGAAGGAATAATGGCATATTTTTAATTAATTGAATGTTTGCTAAAAAAAAAAGGCCTAAAAATTAAGAAAATGATAAGTATAGGATTGTGAGAGTGAGGGGAATCTTTTTTGTACTCTCTTTAGCAATTTTGAAGTGCATTAATTATTACTTGAAATAGAAAAGTGTGAAAGAATTGTAAGTGAGTGAGTGTAGATATACATTTTTATGTTCCTCTTATGTTATGCAATTTAATGTTATGTTATGTCATGTTGTTGTCTTCTTTTTCTATGAAAAAATATTTATAAGCAATTTTTATAAAAAATTAGTTATAAGTTAATTTTATGGAAAAATGTGTTAATCATAAGTGAATTCAAATATTTTATGTAATGGATTCACTTATGATTATTAGAGGATTCACTTATGCCTAGTTTCCAAACAACCACTCTAATGATCAAGTGGTAGTGAGGTATAATAATCTCTCCATAAGGTGGCAATATGCACCTATATATGCAGGGATTTGACACCTACATGTATATTGCTTCATTAAAATATCCATGTTTGAAGTAATTACTCACATCTACATGATGAATTCACCAACATTTGTTGGAAGACAAGGCAAGTAATATCATTTTACATATTTTAGCAGCATATAACCTTATATTCATGTGAACCCTCATGTAACAAGCCTTGCTTTGAATATTTATATCGTTCTATTTACATGTTTTTTAATTTTGAAAACCCATTTCTTATTAATAAGCGTTGCACCTTTAGGCAATGATGTTAATTCTCAAGTGTGACTGAATTTTAAGCATTATATTGTTAGAACAAGTTTGGTTCAACAAGTATCATTGAGTTTTGATGATAACATAGCTTAATATGTAGAGAGAGAAATTATGTACTCTAACTAATTTGTTAAGTGCGCAGATCAAAGAAAATAGATTCTGACTATGATGAAGTCAAGTATAGACGCATCAGACTCTAAAAAAAAACACATCTAAAATCTGATCTAAGCAAAATCTGAAGATTGTCAAAATCTGAAGTTAGGAGACTTTAAACCGTAGATGCACTCTAAATCAAAGTAAGAAACAAATGCATGATTAAATGGAGTCAAGCATCTGAGTTATCAAGTCTATACTTCTGCACGAATATATTCAGAATGACTCTAAAAAAGACTCTAATATTTCAGGCCTCTGAAGCCTCAGGTCTCTGAACTTTATAGACTCAAAAGTCTCACTATCTCCAAGTTTTGAAGACACGCTTTGAACTCTAATTGAGCTTCTAATCTCCTTATATATTAAGTCAATGATTAGAATAATGATTGAAAGAATATTCTTGAAAATAGTACAACTTTAAAAGCGACAAAATTTCAAACGTTCCTAAAAGGAAAAATATGGTGATATCCTTTCCTCTACCCTGAATTTCAGGAAAAAGGCTGTACTATTGTACCATTGTTGTTGTCAATCGTTTCATCCTCACTACAGTACTTATAACAAGCATTTTCATAACAACTCTGAATTTTGAGGATTTTCTAATTCCACCCTCCAACAGATCTTTTCACCATCTATATAAAGAGGTCTTGGAAGTATGGAATAGATAAGAAATAAGTGTGGAGCACCAGTGTGAAAAGAAATAAGAAAAAAGAAAAACTAGAATCATCATTGAGAGAAAAAATTTTATCTATACACTTTGAACTTTTCATTGTATATTTTTCTAAAGTGCAAATGTCTATAATTCATTGTGTGTATCAGCTTTTTAAGAAGCATATTTGTAAATACAAATCCTTATTGTAAATCTGATTTAGTTCTTTTATAGACTAGGGTATAGTCAAGATTCTTAATAAGTCTTTGACAAGTTATAATTGAAGTTGTAATCAAATTTTGATTAGTGAATTAAGTCCTTATTAAGAAGAAAATATCGCGTTGACGAGTGGACTGGAGGTAGCTTCGTTAAAAGAGAACCAGGATAAAATCCTCGTGTCTTTTATCATTATTGTATTCTTGATGTTTGTGTTCTTGGGTGATAAAAAAGTTTTAAACTAAAAACTCAATTCAAACCCCCTTTTTTGTGTTTCTTTGTTCCTTCAATTAGAATTGGAGCTCTAGTTCTGGTATTGATTGTTTTATATCAAACACTTAATTATGTCAGATTAAATTCCAGTTTTTGAAACACATAATGGCAGTTATTAACAATGATAAAGATCATTACTCTACTAAACCTCCAGTCATTGATGGAGAAAAGTCTGATTATTAGAAGGATAGAACCATCAAAGAGATTACCTTGATTCAGAAGTATAAAGTCTTCAAAATAGAGGAAGATGAAACAGTTGAGGACATGTTCTTAATCAGACTCTAGTATATGAATTAAAAATTTTAAACAAAGGCTACACTACTACATATCACGTGAAGAAAATCATCATAAGATTATCAAAGTAATGGAGGTTTATGGTGACTACTATTAAGGTATCCAAGAATTTGAACAATAATCAAGGTGCGAGAAACACGAGAAATGGGAGAGTTGAATTGGGTTACACCAAATATAATTTTTTCACAACCCAACTACAAATCTAACAAGAGAATAAAAATAGATGAATACAATTATTTTTATCCTGGTTTATTGTTAACTAAGTTACTCCAGTCCATCCCGCAAGGTGATTTGCCTTATTTAATCCATTATAATCAACCCGATTACAAACAACCACAATAAGTATGATCAACCTTATTGACAACCCCAACAAGTTCGTCGATCCTTATTGTAAATCAACTATGACCGTTGTCAAAGTCTTTTTGAGAATCCAGACTCACAGAATCTCTCAAGGAACCTATCAATAACTGATTTACAAAGATGTGTATACAAAGATGCTTCTATTAAGAAAATTACACAATGTTTAAGTACAACAACATAAAGTGTTGATAGCAAGATACGAACAAAAGCTCCTTTCCTATTTACAAAACTATACAAAGAATATCTCAAAAGAATTTGTGCAACTCTTTAGCGTATTTTTATTGAACTGATTCGTTAATTTCAAATTCTTTCAAGTCCTCCTTTTATAGCTGAAAAAAAGATTCGTTGGAGGATAGAATAGAAAACACAAATACAATTGTTTTGTTTCCAATGGTCCTGGTGGAAATGGTAGATAACAAGTACAAAAGGTCTGTCTTGACGCCACCCTATTAGAGTAGGGGTCACAAAGTACTTTGTACTTTTATTCTCACCATCACACGCAATCTCTTAGTCTTGATCTTTGGCTTTTATATCTTCAGAGGCTTCTGATTTGTATATTGATGAAGCATGTTATAGAAGGATCAGAACTTTGTATCTTTAGAACCTAAGTCTTCGAGTCTTCAAAGCTTGTTAAGAGAACCCTTGCCTTCAGAGTCTTCAGCACTTGGTCTTCAGAAGAATGTCTTCAGATCTTCAGAACTTGTTCAGCAGAACCTTGTCTTCATCATCTTCAAAACTTGGAACAATAGAAGTAAAGCTTTAGAACGCCTCCAAAGCTTCCTTGTGAAAGTCACGATCTGAAGCTCTTTTACTAATATTCCTTAGAACCGTTGCATAAGAAGAATTCCATAATCTTGACTTAACTTGAAACATACCAAAGGTATTATTCTAGAGTGCTGAGTTCAGATCCTGATGACGTCATACGCCTTCTTACTAAAGTTAGAACATGTTTAGCAAAAGCTGCACACTAGACAAAATACCATAAAAGTACACAATTTTTCTCTAAGAAAACATGTAAAGTTATCATCAAAACATAAGACCAGATGCAAAACCAATATTGTCTTACAAGTACGACTCTGGTAGAAATTATAAGTTCTATAAGAAGTTATAAGATAAAGCTGGAAGAGGACGAGCCTCAGAAGAAAGGAAATTTAGTGGCTTTGAAGTCCAAAGGCAAGTCTTAAAAGACTAGAGATCTTCAAGCCGGAGAAGAAAAATATGAAGAAGATTATTATAGTGAATTATCTCTTCTAACCGGAAGAGTAAATCAACTCTGGAAAAAAAAGACAAAACAAGCACGTAGGATACAGAAAATCATATGGACGTTCTGAGTCAACCTCTAGACAAGAGAAGTTTTCTGATGACAAAGATGTCATATGTTTATAGTGCAAGGAGCCAGACCATTACAAGAATGAATATCTCAAGTTAAAAAGAGAATAGCCAAAGAAAAGAAAGTTCTTATGGCAACTTGGGATGATTTTGAAGCTTCATGAGATGACTTTGAAGAGGAGCAATCTAATATGGTGTTGATGGAAAGCACAAAAGCATGTGACTTTGAATCAGAATCAGATTCATACACTAAAGATGTATTCTCACATTTAACTCATCCTGAACTTGATTTATCTCTAGTTGAAATTCTTGAAAATAGTCATAAACTTCAAAAAAGATACAAGAATCCGAAACATATTCATGTAGCTGACTCTGAATTCCATGGTGAGCAACTGAAAGAAATATCATATCTGAAAGAAAAGATTTACATTCTTGAAAAAGAAAACTTTTCCTTAAAAAGAAAGAGTATTGAACTTGAAAAATAAAATCTTTCAGAAACTCCTATAAACTCTTAATCTTTCATTAGAAAATATGACATGTCTTTCCAAAAATTTATTGCATGAAACATAGAAAGAAGCAAGATGGCTTCCATGATCTATGGAGTAAGTAGAAATGGAAAAGAGGTATTGGTTATGTGCCACCTAAGAATTCTGGGGTTAAAATCTAATTCAAAACACTAGGAAATTAAACCAAAAACTCCGAACTCCCATTTCACTTATAGACACATACATGATAATTATTCTGTACAGAAACCCTAGGTTGGAAAAAAAACTCTGGGAAAACTAACAAAAAAGGACCCAAAAAGATATGGGTACCAAAATATAAAATATTTTATATTGTAGACAACTTTAGAAGCCAAGTTGAGACACCATTTCTAGAACCTGGAATGTGGATGCTCTCAACACACAAAAGAAATAAGTCATATGTTCCAAGATTTGGTATTTATGCCTCGTGGCTCTTGTGGTTATGAAGAGAAATCAAAAGGGTAAAACCATTAGTGCATGAACTATTAGTAATAACTCCTTCCCCTTTACTTCTGATATAATAATTTTTTGCTTAACTCTAACAAGTTTGATTCTGAAATTATAAAATATATCATGTTAGGATACTATGAATGTTCAAAAGGCTGCAGAGTATGCAACACTGAAACTAATTTTGTTGATGAATTATTTCATGCTAAGTTTGATGATAAGCTTGACTCTAAAAAGTTAAAGCTAATTAAAAAGCTTGCATATTTGAAGATTAGCTACTCATAATCTGTAGAAGAGGAATCTTAAGTGAAAGATTCTAAAAGCACTCAATGCAAAACTGCTAAATTAGAATCGAAAGTTGTTGACACACCAACACCTCTAGGATTGACTGTTATAAGCACTAACATGCTTCTGGATAAAGATGAAGTAAGCAAAGGTATGTCACAATGTCCTTAAGTCATAATCCCTCTGGGACTTGTCTTCTAAACTCTGGTTTAAAACTAATTATGGATGATAAGCATTGCTTTATATGGCTCTAGCGTAATACATATGTCCTACTCTAAGCCATCTAAATGTCTGAAGTGACTCATTGGGAAGCACAATTTCTTGGGTAAAGATAAAATCATTTATATTTCCTCCCTTATCAGTTTGCGTGTTCTCAATTTTTTTCATTATTACTCTACCTTTTAAAAATTATTTGAACCCACTTTCACTCAATTATCACACATAACGGTATTATTTTTGCAACCCACACTTTAAATCTTTCGTCTTGAAAAACCCTATTTGTAACAAAAACTCTCTCCATGGTTGATCAACAACAAGAACAACTTCAACAACAAGATAAAAAACTTCAATTGGACGCTATCAAAGATAAAGGCCTTCCTGAGCTTTCTTTATCCATTTTGTTGACTTAGTTGGAAGTTTTATGTGAACTTATTATGGATTTTGAGAAATTGAAACTAAGTGGGTTTGATCTCTTCAGGAATGTCGCTGCTCAGATATGGGAAGCTTTATTCAACCATTTGAAAGGTATAATTTATCCTACACTTGTAAAGGATTTATGGATACATACAATGAATTCAGATTATCAGATATCCTCTCAAGTTATGGGTAAGAAGATTCAAATCTCAGAAAAATCCATTGTCAAACTTCTGAGTTTTGATGGACCTGTAAAAAGATGTTACAACATGACTCACAAAAGTATAAAAAGTAAGGAAGTGAGTGCAACCATCTTCAGAGAAGATGCTAACAATCCATCAACTATAAAGAATCTGCACCTAAAGATAAAAATTTGGGAAAATATTCTTCTAAGCTGCATTCATCACAGAAAAGTTAAGAACTCTCTAGATTGCATCAATTGGGATCAAAAGTACCTGTTATATTATCTGGAGAAAGGGATTAAAATGAATCTCCTAAATATTATGTTCAAATACCTAAGGGAGATGATAAATGAAACAATAAATTGAGCATCCAAACTTAGAAAATGGATTCCTCTAGGTAGAATCATTTCTAACGTTCTGGTAGGAAGTCAATTGGAAAGGAAATTATGGAACTTAATATGTCTGTAGAACTATACACTGATGTTGGCAAGCCCTTCAATGGTAAAACTCTAAAGCATATACAACTGGTATCTGAACCAGTGGGAACAAACGATCTGGATAGAGATTCTATTCCTTCCAGAAGGGTGCTTGTAGAAGACTATCATTTGTTCACTAAAGAGGAACCTGAAGAAGTTTTAATTGAATATGTCAGAAGTTGTCTGGAAAGTGGTGTTGACCCTGAGATAGATATTCATAATCTACCTCACATGCCCTCGGAAGAACCAAGTAATTGGAAAAGAAAAAAGAAGTAGAAACTGTCTAAAGAAAAAGTTTATGGGACTCCACCTCCATCTCCAACTAAGAAGATCAAGTGGCTAGAAGGACCAAAGGACATTGTCTAAAGAATATTTCTCTAATAAGAATCCATCTCTAGTTAACCACTATTCATCCTGCTCTAACTCTGAAACTAGTATACATTATGAACAAAGCAAAAAGTTTAGAAACCCATCTAAAGAAGAATCTCTTAATAACAATCCCTCTGAAAATATTCCTCTAATACCTTCTTTTAATGAAGTGTTAATGAAAACGAAATCAATTTTTTTTAAAGTCTACACTTAATGAGGCAGGGTGTCACAAATTGTATCAACCCTGCTGAAAGTGATGCATTATGGGACGAATACTTGGTCTGGTTAGTTCACTACTGCAAATTTCTCAAAGATATTTCTTATGAGGAAGTTTTGAAAAACTTCTCAGACATAATCTCTAAAGCAATGAATACATTTTTGAAGTTTAAGAAGTTTGTTGATGAACTTAAAGCAAGACCTAAACCTTTGGCACTCCCTGCACCATAACATGTTCTAGTTCAGGAAGAATCTAAGTCAACAACTGAAACAGAAACCAAAGCTGAAACTCAGACTTATAGTGAAACTTCTTATGGACCAAAATTATCTCTTCAGCTTAAAGTTGGAAAAATTTATGGGATTTCTTCTTCTGAACCCCGTGATTACGAGATTGTTCCCTCTGAAATTCTGAATACCTTGGAAGAGCTGGAGAAGGAAAATGAAGTGGCCATGACCAGGATGGATCATCAGGATGAAACCAACTCTCAGATTCAAAACATGTTGACTGCCATCCTATCTAGACTCCCACCTTCATCTTGAATCTTATTTTCCCCTTTTGTTTTTATCTAGATTATATGTTCTTTCTATGAATTTTTGTTTTATCTTATTCTTTTTTTATTGATGACAAAGGGGGAGAAGCAAATATGATTTTCATATATCTTTATCCCATTATAAATCCCAAACATGCTACATTCTTTACTTTAATTTTTTTTTGTTGAGATTTATCAACCAGGAAATCAGATTTCTCTTTGATAATAATCAAGCTCTGAAACATTGTGATAATCAGGAGAAATATTACTATCTTGTTGATTATTTTTTTAGTATATCAATTTTTTTTCTAGTCTCATTCTCAGGGGGGGCTTATAAACCTCACTCTGAAGAAGCTGAGAATAATTTTGATAGTATAAAAATCATGGAAAGTTTACAAACCTAACTCCTAAGTTTTATTTATTTGAGCATCCAAGTGAAAATTTTCATCAAAATATGTAGATTTTTTATCATAAAAAAGGGGGAGATTGTTGGAACAAGTTTGGTTCTGCAACTATCCTTGAGTTTTGATGATAACAAAGCTTAATTTGTAGAGAGAATAATTTTGTACTCTAACTAATTTGTTAAGTGTGCAAATCAAATAAAACATATTTTGGCTATGAAGAAGTCAAGTATAAACGCATGAGACTCTGAACAAAGCACATATGTAGTATGATCTAAGCAAATTCTAAAGGTTGTCAAAATCTAAAGTAGAAGACTCTGAACTGTAGATGCACTCTAAATCAAAGGAAGAAACAAAGGTGTATTTAAATAAAGACAAGCATCTGGATTATCAAGTATATACCACTACAAGAATATATTCAAAATGACTCTGAAAAAGACTCTGATATTTCAAGCCTCTGAAGCCTCATGACTCTGAACCCTATAGACTCCAAAGTCTCACCCTCTCCAAGTTTTGATGATAGGCTCTGAATTATGATTAAGCTTCAAATCTCCCTTTATATGAAGCCAGTGATTAGAAGAATGATTGAAATAATATTCCATAAAAATTGTACAACTTTAAAAGCGGAAAAATAAAACGTTCCTAAAAGGACAAATACATTGATATCCTTTCCACTATGATAAATTTTAGGAAAAGGAATGTACTATTGTACCATTGTTGTTGTCACTCATTCCATCCTCACTACACTACCTACAAAAAGCATTTCCATAACAGGTGTGAATTGATGGGGTGTTTCACAAGTGCACAAAAAGTGTCAAAGTAATATAAAGAGTGTCGAACCCAGAGATACCTAATAGTCAAGTTATCATTTTCTTTTATTACGGTGTTTATCTAAGGCTAATAAAATAAAGGTTAGAGTTGTGCAAAATAAAATAAATAAAGACTTGAATTAATATAAAAAATGCAATATTGGAATGTGAATCTCATCAATTAGTTGATACTCTCATTGTTCATAAATTGAATTACTATGGGATGATATTTTCTTCTTTGAAAATAATTAATTGAACAGGAACTATCGCTTTCGCGTAATCAAAACCGAATTTTACTTTCTAAATTATACCATCCGCTATCACAGTGGTAGGCGTTTCACGCGTTAAAGTAGTAAAACTCATTTTAAGAAATTAAACATTTTTGCTCTGATGAAAAGTTATTTTGATTGGAAAATAATACTTTAAAAGGTTCTCGGTGTTCGCTCGACTAACTGTACCTTAAACTTACAAATTCGTCCAAAAATAGGTTCAAAAGTACTTTATTAAATATTAATTTTCCTAATTAATTAACAAATAGCTTTCAATCTTACCCGACATATAAATGGTTCTACTTCCGTAGTAACCGACAAAGTTAAGTTTAGAAAAGTTATGATTTAAACCAAAATAGCCCAATAGTATTTCGCAAAGAACGTCAACTCATAATATCGTCGAATCGATGGTCTTCACATTCCAACAGTTATAAATTTATCTAGACATGATTATAACATAAACCAAAATGATTGATTTGATTATGTGATAAAATGAAATAGACATAGTAAAATAAGCTTTAAACATTCAATTCAAAAGAAAGGTAGAAGAAGAGCGTGCGATTAAAATAAAGAGATGAAAAAAATAAAGGTAATGCAATAAATAAAAAACTGCTCCGAAGAGACTTTAATCTGGTACAATAAGTAAAGTGGTGAAACTTCAATGCGGAAAGTAAAATGACGATAAGATTAATGTTTCAATAAAATTTGCGCCAAACTCAATTATTGACTCAATCAATGGTGCGATAACTCTCTGATGTGAAAAGTTGATTGCTTACAATTTCGACAGTATATGGCTTAAGATTGTAACTAAGCTTGTATCCTTGAAAAAGGTGAATAAAAGGCCTATTTATAAAGTTTCAAACCCTAAAAATCAAATGGGAAGATGCCAAGGTCGTGGGAGAAAATATAGGGAATAATGGAGTGAGTGTATGACCAATCAAGCCCAAAATGCAAGTGCCTTGCGTCTTTAACATGTGGCGACCACCATACCCTCATGGAAAACTCCAAGCTTACATAGTGGCTATGACTTGGTCTTTGTGACCGTTAGCGCGTGGACCACTCATGGCCACTTCAACGGTGAAAGCCATGGTGGTCGCCTTGAGTGCAATTTGCTCCATTTCGTCTATTTTTCATTTGTTTTACTTTGTTTCTTCACATACGACTCCCATTTGGTCAATTCCCTGAAACACAGATAAAATACCCACATAATACTAGAAATAGAGATAAAATAACAAGAAAGCAGGTGTAAATCGAGTCGAATATCCAATGTGTTTTTGTGTCATCAAACTCTCCCACACTTGAACCATTGCTTTTCCTCAAGCAAAATGAAATAAAACAGTGATACTTGATAGCTACTCTGGGCTTAAAGACTTTACTTTGAGCAAGGTTATGTCAATAGGTACTAATTCACAAAAACAAGGGTATTGCAAAACACATTCCACATTTTTGCGGAGATAAGTCTCTTTCCTATATAAACCAATATGTATCATGTCATTATGTTTAAACCCAGCTTACTCATTCCATTTTCCATCTTTTTTCGTTTAGGCACAGTCACATTAAGCCCTTTATTCGTACATACTCATAGTAAGGTGACCGGTTAGTGATTATGATCTTTTGCACGGGGTTCTGGTACTTTAAGCGGTGTAATCCCTTTGTTTACCCAATTGTAGTTGCGGGGCATCGTACCATAATTTGCCTTCCAAGTTCAACACCATAGTAACTCTGAACCAACTAACAACATGTTTTATTCTATTTTGCAGATTTCACAACCATTGGGTTAAGTGACCGGGTGAGGGTCACCTAACTTAGAAGGTGCATTCCCTATTTTTTATTAATCAAGCCAAAAAAAATTTAGGATCATTCACTTATATTCATCGCCTTTCTCACGTAGAGCATGCTTAAGCCGAAGTTGACTTCTAAAACAAACTACTTAAGGACTTATTTGGGGGTGAGAATTCAAGGCTAAGGCATAGCAATTATCCAAATCGATCTTTATAATACAGAGACTTACAATGCTAAAATAATATTGATATTTCTAGACATTTCCCAAGTCTCTATAACTTGTCCTAAGTTCGTCTAATAGCCTATAAATTTAAAACAAACATTGTTTCGTTTGCAAAAATTTCAGGTATGGCTCAAGAAAAGGGAAATATTCAATAAACAACATAAATAACACATAAATACTCGACATCACATGCAATGACTCGATAAAAATAATCTAAAGAAACAAAATACTAGAAAGAAATAAAGAAAGCAATAAAGAAAACAGGAAACCTAACTAGAAAGAAAGTAAAGTTCCTCTCCCACACTTAAATCAAACATTGTCCTCAATGTTTCAATCCAAGGTGAGAAAGAAAGGAAAAACCTAGTGTGCAATAAGATCAGGGGCCACAATGGCCGTGAACTCTCCTCAATAAGTAAATCTCTTGGAAGAGATGGTCTATCTGTTCGTCCATTCTGTCAGCTTGTTCTCGCAGGTCATGCCGAAGGGCCATGACTTCCTAAATAGTTGAGCTCATAGTCAACTTGGTGATTATCTGCAGGATATGAGGATGGAGGAGATGAAGGCATATCTGGTTCAAGAGTATGGTTATATTCGGGAGCTGGAGGAGTCTCAGGTGGATAGCGGTTTTAATTTTGGTTTTTCAATTGATAACGTCGGCTTTTATGGTCATGGACACTAGGGAATTCTTGGTTAGTAGGGTGAAAAGGTAGACCACTTCATAGTTAATGAGAAATTTAAACTGGTCATTTCCCTCACATAGATCATAGCCACAAAATGGGACTAGGTGAGTGACCTGATTGTTAAGTCCTAAAGCAAATGGAAATATGGGTGACTAGACAAATGGAATAGATGTCCTCAATAACCTGGTTGGTAATGTTTTCTAAATTATCCATCAGGAAGGCAACATAGTGAATAGCATGATATTGGTAAATACTAAACATAAAAAATATTTCTTCTTTACTAATTGGTCCAATGTTAGGAGCTTTTCTGAATAAGGTTTGTGATGCGACCATCTGGAAGTATCTGATGGCGCGGTTATGGATTAGAGGTGGGTTCATTCATTCATAATCATGGGGATAATCCTCAGTAATGCTTCCCAAAAAAATATCTAACTCCCATTGCATATCATTACTGTATGGCACTTGGGTGTAAGCTTGAGGTCCATAGAGAAATGCTAAATGGTTGGCTAGCTCATCTTGCGTGAGTCAGTAGTCTTTCCTAAAGAGTCAGAAGGTCGATAGGCCTCTGACTTGGTTTATTCCTACACGAGGGATATAATGGTAAGAACTGAGAAATTCCAGGGTCATGTTCTTATAGGTTGTGTGTTTATGCACAGAGAAACAATCCAACTGATCTGGTTAAACATGTAACGAACACTGTCAACAAGTCTTAAAGCTAATAGGTTAGGGAAATTAGGGTATCTAGTTGGTGAAATGGTTCTTTTTGCCAAGACTTTGAAACGCCTTCTCTGAGTTCTGTCTCTGAAAATAATCTTCATATCATCAACCATCTACATCCTTAAATAATGTTAGTGGATAAAATCTAGCTAAGTAGAATGAAGTGGCCCTAAAAAGAAAACAACACAAGTTAGAAAATTTAATATCTAAAAAAAATAAACCAGTTATGAATAAATAAAATTGTGGGTTTCTTCCCATGCAGAATTTTTTTAATGTCGGTAGCTCGACAAATGTAAAAATGTAGGATCAAGTTTCGTCTGTAACAGCTGGTGGATCTATTAAAGTAAGGAGATCGTAGGTAATAGGGATGCCATCGCTGCTATAGTGATTTAATCTCTGTCGATTCACAATGAAAGGGGAAGACGATTTACTCTTAATCTCAATGGCACTAGATTGCATTACCTCTGTGATTTCGGACGATTGTTCGAACTGCAGTATAGCAGTAAGGAACAAAATGAAAGGAAGTATTTATTCGGGAAATTATCGTATCCACAGATATCAGTGCTACTGAGTCTCTATTTGACAATTCTTACAGTTATGAGTTTGGTTTAGAATGGTTTAAAGTAAATGCGGGAATTAAAGTTATTAACAGAAAAAGAATTCATTCTTCAGAGAAAAGAAACTTATCAGGCATGCATATAATCTACTTCTCATAAACTTAAACCTATCGACCAGTTATACTCAACCTACAATACTCATCAATGTCATTACGTATCAACCATAACATCCAATGTACCATCTTGGAGGTGATCTCTCAACCAACCTCAATAATACAAAAGACAACTGTGTTACTTGCATTGGCGATCTCTCAGCACAACATAACCAACACAGAGGCATTAAGAACAGACACCCAAGTGAATAACCTAAATCTATCTCTAGAATCTAGACACTATTAGATAATAATCCTAGATAAGAATTTGAGAAGTATAAGTCTATAACAACCCAAACCCTAAGCACAGAGCAAAAATCTAGGATAACCTTTGACAAAGATTTGTAAAGAAAGCTTTACATAACGCCATGGGTGAAAAGTATACATGAGTTCAAATTAAATACATATAAAAAACCCAAAAAATGAAGAACACACAAAGAAGAAGAGAAATGAACCACAAATCTCACAGTTTGTCAATGCTGAACGATGAGACATCCATCCCGGATCATCCGTGTGCAAGCTCCATTATTGTTTTCTAAGCTAATCTACCAAAGAATGAGTTTATGGAGTTGGGAGATCAAAAACACCCCTAAAATCATAACCTATAAATGAATGAAATTGAAGTTATAAAACAAATCTCAGCAGACCGTGCTTAGCGGGCTCATCGCGCTAAGCGGGATGCACTTATTTAAACATCAAATCGCCTAAAATCCTGCTAAGCAGATTATTCGCGCTTAGTGGGCTCCAAACCTATGGTTCTGTCGATCTTTCAAAATTGATGCAGCGCACCAGAGAATGCACTTAGCGGGATCACCTTTCTAAGCAATCTCCATTGGGAAAAACTTCCCAAAACTGTATCTTTTATTCTGAAAATACACATCTAGAGTCGTGCCTCCGACACATTATTGCTCCAAATGTGCATAAATACCAACAAAATAAGTAAAATCTATCAAACGGTACACAAATGAATCAAAATAAAAAAAATACACAAACTAAATGAATTTACAAACAAATTAAGGAATTATTTAACAAATATCAACAAAAGAACCGATAAGTTCCACAAAACAAATACATAAAATAACTACATTTTTGCACTTATCAATGGTCCAGACCATCTAGAGGGTAAATTACTTGAGAAAAGGCGTAATATGGAGTTAAACAAGATTATTAGATATCCGTTAGCAAAGTCTCTATGTGCAATTCGTTTATCGTGCCCTGCTTTTATCCTCTCCATGTAGATTATGGCATTTTCGTAGGCATTTCGTCGTAGCTCATCTAATTTGTGGATGTCAAGGATGAGTTTGTTACCAGCTTTCAGATAACCCATATTCTGGGATTTTATAGCCTAATAGGCCTTGTGTTCTAATTTAAAGGGTAAATGACAAGATTTCCTGTAGACTAGATTGAAAGGAGTTGTTCTGATGGGGGTCTTATAGGAAGTTTTATAAGCCTACAACGCGTCATTCAACCTAGAGGACTAATCTTTTCTTGACATAGAGACAATCTTTTCTTAAATTTTCTTGATTTCTCTATTCGATACTTTTACTTGTCCATTGTTTTGAGGATGATATGGTGTGGCTACCCTATGTCTTACGCCATACTTGATTAGGAGATTTTCAAAGATCCTAGAAATGAAATGGGATCCTCCATCCCTTATGACAAGGAGGGGAACTCCAATCCTTGGAAAATATAATTTTTAAACATTTGAATAACTACTCGTGTGTCATTAGTGGGTGAGGTGATAGCCTCGATCCATTTAGAGACATAATCAACAGCCACGAGTATGAATTTATTACCCATGGATGATGGAAATGGACCCATGAAGTTGATTCCCCAAACGTCAAAGGCCTCTACTTCTTGGATGTTCGTAAGGGGCATCTTATCGCGCCTCGAAATGTTTCTAGTGCGGTGGCACCAATCACATTTGACTATAAAAGCATGAACGTCACGCCAGAGGGTCGACCAGTATAGACCTGCTTGAAGGATCTGTGCACTAGTTTTAGATGTGCTTGCATTTCCTCCATATGGTACAGAGTGGCAATGCGTTATAATGCTTTCAACCTCCTCTTCAGGAACACAATGACCGAAAAGGCCGTCGACTCATCTCTTGAAAAGGAGGGGTTCATCCTCGTAGAATTGTTTAACATACTGGAAAAAACTTCTTTCTTTGTTGATAGGTTAGATTAGGAGGTAGGACTTTTGCTGCAAAGTAGTTAATGCAGTTTGCGTACCAAGGTGTATAAGTTATGACCAGAGAAACTTCGATATTTAAGTGTAACTCATCAGAGTCTTTTTCGTGATTTATCTTATTTCCTACTGATGTTATTAATCTATCATAGGTAAAATCATCATTAATGGGGATAAGGTCTGGTTTTAGATATTTGAGTCTCGACAAATGGTCAGCTACCATATTTTCAGTTCCTTTCTTATCGTGGATCTCCAGATCAAATTCTTGTAATAAGAGAATCAAACAAAGTAACCTAGGCTTTGCATCCTTTTTTCTCAATAGGTATCGAATTGTAGCATGATTAATGTATATGATGATTTTGGCTCCAACTAAATAATAGCAAAATTTGTCTATTGCAAATACTACAACTAGGAGTTATTTTTCTGTAGTGGCGTAGTTTAGTTTAGCTGCATCCAAAGTTCTATTTGCATAGTATATCACGTGAATTCTTTTGTCTTTACGGTGACCTAAAACAGCGCCAACAACGAAGTCGCTTTCATCGCACATGATCTCAAAGGGTTGGTTCCAATCTGGTGGTTGCATAATAGGTGCGGAGATCAGTGTGCTTTTCAAGAGGTTAAATGCTTCAAGGCACTTCTAGTTAACTCGACGTCTTTCAATAGGAGACCGGTTAAAGGCTTAGTGATTTTAGAGAAGTCCTTTATAAAACGTCGGTAGAAACTGTCATGTCCAAGAAAACTCCTAACTTCCCTAACTGTTCTGGGTGATTAAAGGTTTTCAATCACTTTGATATTGGCTTTGTCAACCTCAATTCCTCTTTCTAATATTGTGCCCTGAAACTATGCCTTTTGTTACCATAAAATGGCATTTCTCCTAGCTTACAAAATCGAAACTTCATACTGAGAAATTATCCATGAATACCTCTATTATCTCGTCGATGAAATCAACGAATATTACCATCATGCATCGTTGAAAGGTCGCAAGAGCATTGCATATCCCGAATGACATTCGTCGATAGGAAAAATTTCCATAAGGGCATGTGAAGGTAGTTTTCTCCTGATCATCTGGATGAATAGGAATTTTGAAAAATTCTAGTATCCATCTAAATAGCAGAAGTATGAGTGATTTGCTAAACCTTATAGAATTTTATCAATGAATAGAAGGAGAAAATGGTCCTTCTTGATAAATTTGTTTAACTTTATATAGTCAATACACGTGCGCCATCTGTTTTGTATATGTTGTGTTACTATTCTCCCTTTTCTTTTTGTATCACTTTTACGCCTCCTTTCTTTGGTACCACATGCACAGGGATAACCCATTTTCTATATGATATTTGATCAATTATTCTAGTTTCGAGTAATTTTAATCCCTCTTTCTTGACCACATATCTCATGATGGGATTTATCCTTCTTTGGTGCTCCCTAGATGGTTTAGAGTCTTCCTCTAGCATTATTTGGTGCATGCACACGAACAGACTTATCCCTTTTAAGTCGAAGATATTATAGCCTAGAGTTGCAGGGTATTTTTGTAAGACCTCTAAGAGTCGACTTGTCTCGTCTTTGTTTAGATTGGAATTAACTATAACTGGTTGATTTAGTTATTTATCAAGGAACTCATATCTCAGATTCTTAGGTAATTCCTTAAGCTCGATAGATGGCTTCTTAGGATCAGGCATATGGTTAAGATTAAGTGTTAGGTATTTGTGAAGGTTGTCGTCCATATATGGTGCATAAACTTTAATTCCATCATATTCCATTATGGGTGTTAAGGGGAGTTATATTGTTTCAGTATGTGTCTCCTTATCCAATTCTCTTATTCATTCATCAATAATATCAATAGCATAACATGAGCCATTCATGATTGGTGCTTTTAGGAATTTGGATAGGATAAACTCAGCCTTTTCGTCCCCTACTTCAAAATTCATTTTTCCTCTTTTGACATCTATCATGTCTCCAGCAGTGGACAAAAAGTGTCTACCTAGAAGGATGGGAATGTAATTATCTTCTTTAATATCCATTACGACAAAATTAGTTGGAATATAAAGTTGATCGATCCTAACTGGAATGTCTTCTAATATACCGGTTGGATACTTAAATGATCGATCATCCAGTTGGAGGGACATCCTTGTTGGTTGTACATCTCCCAGATTTTACCTATTGTAAATGGCTAGTGGCATTAAGCTTACACTTGCGCCTAAATCTAATAGTGCATTGTCAATGATATGTCTTGCTACCACACATGGTATGGAGAAGCTTCCATGATATTTCTGCTTCTTGGCTGATTTTTTCTTAGTGATAGAATTGCGTTCTAATGGTTTATGGTCATCAAGCTTGCATTTGTTTGTTAAGATGTCCTTCAGGAATTTAGCATAAGAAGAGATCTGGGTTATAGCTTCAGTGAAAGGTATTTCAACATGGATTTTTTCAATTACTTTCACAAACTTCTTATATTGGGTGTCCTGTTTGGTTTGTTTTAGCATTTGTGGATATGGAATCGTGGCTTATATGGAGGAGGTGGTACATAAGTTTGGTTATCCTTCTCGGCTCCTTTATCTTCTTCTTTTTGTTTCTCTGGTTCGACTAGTTTATTTACCGCTAGATCATCTCGTGTACTCACAACACTTTCTTTTAGTGGCTCGAGTTTCTTAGTTAGATTGTTTTTCAACCTAGGGTTTACAGGCCCATCATATGCGGTTCCACTTTGTAGTGAAATAGCATTAGCATACCCTTTAGGGTTAGGTCTAGGTTGTTCAAGGGATGATCCTCCTGGCGTAGCCTGAGTGGCTTGTTATTGTGCTACTTATGAGATTTGGGTTTCAAGCATCTTGTTATGGGTTACGACATGTTGTACCCCAATTTTTGCCTCTAAGATTCCTCTATCATCTCATGTAACATCAATCATATCAAGATCACACTAGGGTTTCGTTCTTCTTCCTATCTTTAGTTTTGCTCATGAGGGATCACCAAGTACCTTGATTTGCATATTGTGATCATATATGTTTTGTATTGATTAACTTTTAACTAACAAATACAATGAATGTTTGATCTAATTAATGATTCTATAGGTGAGGGCACAACACATTTCATCAGGTTGATTAATAGGTTCATGAGTTTATTTCCATGCCTTCTTCAACAAAGCATCATTGAGATTCAAGCTTCGTAACTGAAGATTCTTTAAAGTAATATCATGATAAGGTCTACTATGATTCATCATGCCTAAATTTGTCAAAGAAAGTCAAAAGATGGAAGGATTGATTAAATGAGCTTGACCTAATTGGATAAGCTCTTGGTTTCTTGATCACAAGTGCATAACTCTCTCAATTCTTAATATTTGAAAGTGGTTAATGTTTCTGTTGGTTCTTATTATCATCCACAACAACTTCTATTCACATGGAAAAAGTGATTGTGCAATAAAGATTTCCAAAATTGAAAAGGGTTTCCAAGTCCTTTTTGTGCTCTAGCAGCTAGGGTTTTGAACTTCTAAGGGCTATATCTTGTTCATCTTTTGAGATTTTTGGGTGATTCCAAAATTATGCTTATCCTTAAAGGGTTATCAACTAATCACTTCACGAGTTTCAAGAAACTATTGTGTGGAAGATGCCTAATGATGAAGAAAGATTGCAAGTCCTCTAGATAGGCCATCAAATTCCCTTATGTGACTTCAAAAGATCATAACTTGGTCAATTTTTATCTCCTTGATCCCATTATTTTTCCATAATGATCTTAAGAATGTGAACTTCAACTCTTACTTTATGAGCAAGACCTGAAAATGGGTGGAAGATGCCCTAAGAACTCAAAAGATTATAGGTTACCTCATTGATTTTCACTAATTTCACATGGCCATAAGTTTTTAAATGTTTGGTATTTTTAAATGATTCAAGTTTCACAATTCTCTTTGGAAAGTGTAATTCAAGCTAGCATCAATGATTAAATCAAGATTTTAGAGGAAGGCCTTGTTTGGAATCAAAACACTATAGGTCACTTTTGAAGAAAAAACTTAGAATTTTTCTAAGTACAAAAAGTTAGCATCTTTTTCCCAACTTTGACTCATCACAAATCTTAGCTCAAGCATCCATTTGATCTTATTCTTGGCACATTGAAAAGATGGTGACCTTATCTTTCAAATGCTTCAAGAATTATGCCCTAAGACCCCTTGAGCTATGAACACCATGGATTCAAAGTTAGTACCTTGAAATAGAAGTTTTCTCCAAATTCAGAATTTGAAATCCATATTGTGCCCTCTAAACACAAAGTTTTCATGCATTTTTGCTTCTAATCATGTTTAGCAACTTTTCAAAAGCATTTAGCATCATAAAACGCGAGATTTGGCTGAGTTTTGATGCTAAACAAGTCACACATTATTCATGCTACAGATTCACACGAATTCACTCAATTACCCTCTCATTCGCACGCTTAAGCATTGCCTCATCCTCTCCTATAAGTAAGATGCATATTACACCTATTTTCACAAGCTCTTGATAGCCAATTGACCCCTGTTCAGATCCCACACGAACTCTAAATTTGAATTTCTGATTTTTTTCATTCTCACTCCAAAACACCAAAAGCTCATTTCAGTTAGCTTCATTGAACATCTCTGAAGCTAACCATAATCTTACCTTCAAGAATTGTGACCTATATTGATCTACCGAAGTCCAGTTTCAGAGCCACTTTTTGCTACTTCATTCAGGTAGATTTCTTGGTCAAATCAATCCAAATAAAAGACTAATCTACTCTCTTCATCCTTCTGATTCTCATGCTTTTTACAATTTGTGATTTCATTGAGATTTGAGTGAGATATTACAGAATTTCATGCTCGCTATTATCTATGCTTTTTCTCAATTCAAGCCTTGCCCCATTTATATAAATTTAGCACGGGGGTACCATTATAATCGTCTTGAAGAGATGAATCTAATGGTACAGGTTTGGTCCTCTAATTTTACAGTTTGAGGAACCCCAATCTAGGGCGTCAGGAGGTTGAAGACGACCTATGTTTCGTGCTTCAACCATTGAAGCTTTTGTACCTTAAAATTTTCTCTCTCTTTTCTCAAGACATTTCTCATAAAGATCTTCAAAAGCTCAAGCTTGCACAAGGGTTGACTAGGTCAAGCCATCTCCTCAACACCGATACCTCAAATTATGGTTTGAGTTTGCACAAGGACAATTGGACTTCTAATACTTCAAATAAACTTCATGGATCGTTATAGAACCTCAAGATTGTTCATGTCAAGTTTCAAGTCTTGGATCACAAAATTGCTCAGTCAATTGATCAAATGACCTAAAATCAATTGTATTGGGTAAAAAGTCAATTATGGTCAACCTACAGTAAAAATTCAAGATTTTGGACCAATATCAACATTTTGAGGTCCTATGTATCAATTGATCAAGTTTGGATCACAATTCCCCAAGAAAATTGTTCAAATCACCAAAAGGGCAAAATGGTCAAAATTAGGGTTTTGATTGAGAATGGCTAATCTTTGACTTTTGACCTAATAGATGACTTATTGGTTTGAAACATGATATCAAAGATTAAAATTCATCATTTTTACCTAATTACATATCTCAATTCATTTCTCAAGATCAATTGATTGATAGTTGAAATTCAGTCAACTAATGAAAAGTCAACAAATACACCAAAAGTCAAATTTTGACTTTTTGATCAATATTGAGTTTCAAAGATCTCATTTCATCAAGACATTCTAAATTTTGAAAATTTATCATCAAGAAATCAAGAAAGTCAAAATTCATCTTAAAAAGACAAACTTTTCCAGACTTAGAATTTTTCTAAATGTTTTTAAGTCTTATTTTTTCATGACTTCAAGCCAACTTTTCACTAAGATGCAAGATGATTCAAAGAAAATTTTCAACATGAAAGTTGTAGATCTTGATGAGATATACAACTTTTCTTTAGTGATCAAGTCATACAAATGCTTGGATTTTAAGTTATAAATTCATGAAGTAATGCACTTTTTCTTAAAACACTTAGTGAAAATTTGACCTAGTTTAGGCAGATTTTTGACCTAACTTCATGGAAATTTTTCACATAGTTCCAAATTGATTCTTCAAAAATGAAAAACATGAAGGTTGTAGAGTATGTTCCAAGATTTTCAAAATGTCCAATAACTCATTAAGATCATTCTTGAGCTAGGATAATCGAAGAGATGAAGTTAGGGTTTCAAACTTGAATTACAAGTCAATTTTATGATGAACACTTAACCAAATCCATAGCCATGCTGCCTAATATTTGCTTTGCAGGCCTCAAACTTGTGTTTCACTCCATAATTAATGGTTTACATAACTTACTGAGCCATTATCCAATTGATTCAAGCATTATCCAAACCAAATTGCTATTTTGGGAAGATAGTAACCATTCAATTTTTGTAAAGATCACTTTAATCACAAAGTCAATTTCTTGAGCCTTTAACTTGATTCTTTTGCACACTCTTAACCTACTAGGCCATAAGAAACATTTTTAAAGTGTTCAACCACTCTAGAGGGCCTGGTACAAGCATTGGAACCATGTTCATCAATGTTGCTTAAAAAACAAGGCAAATCCACAAACATGTGATTCTTAATTTCTGACTTCTCCAAGCATCCAAACTTTTTGCTTATAAATAGAGATACTATTTATGAGCTAAAACGCGATTTCACAAGCCCTCAAGCACCCCCACTCTACCTCAAACCAAAAGTTACAACACAAGCAAAAAAACTTGTCATTTCTGACTTTGAAACTCAATCTTCAAATTTTCTCGTGCGTTTTCACTTCTAATCCATCACAAAGCTTCTATACACATATATAGGTTATCCCAATCCTTGTTTTCCAACTGTAACACCATCTTCTTCATATTCCATAACCAAAAATAGAGAATTACATTTGGGTTTCTCCAGACCATTTCAGCCACTCTCCATTCAAGCTAAGCATTGCATTAGCTTCCTAGGGACTCAAGGAAGCTAACATGATCATTACAACACCTCGAAACAAGCTCAAACTCAAAACACGAAATCCATTTTTGAGGTAAGTTTTATGATTTTTGAAATCTTTGTATATGCATTGTTAGCTTTCCATTTTCAAAGATAAAATGTAGACATCATAGCCCTGAAGCTAACCATGCCCTTAGATTTCATTTATATTGCCTGAGTAGTGTGAATTTCAAGTTTGAACTTCCTGAAAAAGTTAGGTCAAGATTTGGTATCATTAGAAATTCTCATTCATCTTTGATCTATAACTTTAGTTATTTGCATTTCTGGATTCGTGATGAAATTTTACGCAACTTTCATGTTTACATTTTCCATTTTGGTTGAGAGATGAAGAAGTTACTGGTTTTGAAAATCTTGTAGAATTTTCTGGCGCGAGGTTGAAGATGATACAGGCCTGAGATTGGTTTTGTAATATATATTTATGGTTTTGTTTATAACACCGGATGTATAGCCACCCCGGTGGTAGAGAGTGTGCGCCTATGACCCCTGTGACCTGAGTTCGAGCCCTAGTGCCACATTTTGCTATTTTTCCTTACATTTTTTGACTTTTTTTTTGCTAGCACGCATGGGCCTGAATTACTTCCTCTCACCCCCCTGTACGCTAACAGCCACGCAACCCACATAATTTTTATTTTATTTTATTTTTTTTATTTTCTGATTATACAAAAACATATTTGGACCTATAACCAAACAAAAACTACTTTCTTCACTCAAACAACTCTTTTTTACTTTTACACCCTCCTGACTTTAATTTTATGTTTTCATTTTATTTTGTTTTTCCTTATTATTATTATTATTATTATTATTATTATTATTATTATTATTATTATTATTATTATTATTATTATTATTATTATTATTATTATTATTATTATTATTATTATTATTATTATTATTATTATTTATTATTCACAAAAAATACCAAAAGTATTTTATATTTATTAATTAGACATTTAGTATGTTTTTATTTTATTTCTTTTTTATTTTATTTCTTTTGGACAAAACAACCAAAAACATTCCTTTAACAAATTTCTTTTTTTAATTAAATTAATATTAGACTTAAATTATTTTAATAAAACTAATTTAGAACTTAGGAGTTTAATTAATTAATTTATTTTCATCCATTTTAGTTTTAACCAAATAGGTTTAAATCTTTTCATAAAAACCCTAAAAATATGTTTCTTAGTTAATTTCATTTATTTTCTTAAGATTAACTTAGGTTTAGCTTTCATTAAATCAATTTAAATTAACTTAGTTTCAGTTAACTATTTTATTTTTAGTTTAATTAAGATAAACCCTTTTATACAAAAAATCCAAACAAAAATAATTCTCTTTTCCTTGTATATTACGTCACATTCTTGTATATTATCTCACATTCTTATATATTATTTATTCAAGTTCAATATGGTTGTAATAGTAAGTTAGATTTTTATTTACTTGCTTCCCATTTGTAAATTTATACCTCCATCCCCAAATGATGTAATAGCGTAGAATTTTACATTTCCGCAATTTATCGCTTTCAATATAAATGCTAGTAATTAGGATTTATATGGCAAGACATAAAATCAACCAATAGAAAACCCTAATTCAAAGACAAAAGAACATGAAAACAAACACTTGGTACACTTGAACCTCTAGGGCTAACCCACACTTGTTGTCTTAGAATAAAACAGTCATGTCCCTCGAACGTGAGATACTTTAGCAAAGACCCTCGATTACAAGATCGTAGTCCCTCGATGACCCTTCAATATTGCCTTCGGTAAACGATATTAGACCCTTACGACAAATTACTAAGGTATCCTACAATGTTTCTTTCTATGACTGTACGATGACGCATGTCTGTCCCTTCACATCCAATGATATGGTTGCTTACTAACTAATAGTAAGATAGCACTATCTAAAGGAGGAGGAAAAGAACTAAGACTTTTTGAGTAGGTAGAATGCTAGTAGTTTCTTGCTCACAAATAAAACCATCTCCACACTCTCACTTTCAAAACATCTTTCCAAAAACAAACATCTCTTTGAACTATTTTCAAAACCAACATTTAGTATACATTCTTATAGAGACGAGAATTATTACAAAGTTTGATAAAACAAAGGCATTTTCAAAATACTTTCAAACAAACACAAACACATTTCACAAAGCATTTCAAAGTGAGCTAGCAACTAAGATCTCGTAGATAACTACGGATGAAAAGGGTGCTAACACATTCCCTTTCCATAAACTACCCCCCGAACTCAAGAAAATTCCCAAAAGGTCTTTCCTGTTCTTTTCACCCTTTCCTTTATTGGATAAAAGAAAAGTCGATGGCGACTCTTGCTATCCGCAACAATTGCGATAAAACGCAAAACACCAAAGTCAGTTCTCCCACCGTATTATAGAAGGCGTGACATGTAATTTTTTGAATTCAATCCAGTGTGTTTGCTTTATCATACCCGCGCTTTGAGAGCCCTTTGATCAGATTACTTCCATTAGTCAGACTTCATCCAACACGCTAGAATTTTAGTTATTTTTAAATATTAAAAGGTGATCCGGTGCAATTTCCAAAGTTGACCATGATATGCACAGCGTGCCTGATCCTTTGGATCTGATTACTAGCGCATTTTGACTCTCATCCAATGGTCCATATTTTTTAAACTTTATTTTATTTTCTGTTTTTTACACCAAACTTCAAAAAATCATAGAAAATTCATTTCTGACTCAAAAATTATGAAAAAATTCACAAAAATATTTTCAAATATTCTCTTTCTAGTTTTTATTTTTTTCATGATTTTATTTTCAGATCTGATATTTTTTATAATTTTTCCTTTATTTTGACTTGTTTATAATTATTTAAAAATACTTTTTGGTATTTTTAAATTCTAATTTTTTTTATAGAAATCATTTTCCCTATTTATGACTTTCTGAAATTTTTTTTAGAATTTTATTTTGACTTCTATTATTTTTGATCTTTTTTTTACTTATTTGAGTGATTTTAATTAGTTTAAAAATGTTTTTATGTTTTAAAAAAATTACTAAAATTTTTATAAAAATATTTGAGATCACGTCTAATTTTTATATGGTCTCTTATAATTTTTCTTTGATACTTTGAATATATTTTTCTATTTTTCCTTTTTATTTTCATTTTAAAAACAATTTAAAAATCATTTTCCCTTTTTATTTTGCTAATTAAATGCAATTTATTTTTTAATATATTTTGGCTATGTGATTTTTGATCATGAGCTTCATTAAGATCATTGGATCTTGAGTGTTGAGTGTAACTCCACCAAAATGGATGGATGGTTTTAATGATAGTTTGATTAAAATCTTTGATTTAAACATTTTCCCCTCCCTCTTCATCTTATCCTCTTCTCATTTGTGCTACATGTTGTTAGAGGGTGATCTACATATTATCTTTTCAAATATATGGCACATAGATTGCTATTGACCGGCCTCAAAATAGGTGCGACTTCTACATAAATCCACTTACGATTGCTTAACATAGCGCTAAATTTTGTTCCGATTTGAGAAATGATCATTTGTGGCCCAAACCTATGTTTGCAAGCCCAATTATATTTAATTTGAAACCTTTGATCCAATAACCTTGAGTTTCATTGTTATGAGGCTTTGGTATTATCAATCCTCTAATGAATCTTTATAAATTTTGGACTAAGTGAATCATTTAAACATCGTTGATCAGTTGATTATTGCCTCGAGAATTTGAAATGAACGATATACTTGACAAAAAGAAAATGAAGTTTGTTGTTGAGAGGCTTTGATTTTATCAATCTTCTAATGAGTTTTCAAAT